>JBBPBS010000206.1:3962203-4027572 GCA_037974835.1 Cicer judaicum
TAATTAGGATTAACTAATAAAGTTAACCATATATTACAGGGTGTCACACCATTTATTTTAATTAAATAAATAATATAGAGGGTCACATCACCCTTTTAATTTTTTTTATTTAATAGTTACGAAACCAAAATATCATAAAGTTATTTTTATAGACAATTAAAATAAAATCATAATTTTAGTTTAAAAGAGATGAATGCATGAGATACAAAAAGGAGAATAGTCCCCTCTTAATTGCACAAAAACTCATAATTAAATTTATAATCATCCTTTACAAAATAAATTAAAGGTGTTAAAAATGAGTTAATGCACATTATGTCACACAATGAATCGTCATAAAATCTTGTCATAAAGGAGAGTAAAATGATTTTACTAACTCTATAATATCTCTAAAATGAGTACTTATTTGGTCATTAACAAACAATAGAAATTTTATAAATTTTAATTTAATTCAATAATTTAACTAATATTTTATCAACTTAAATAAATCAAGCAAGACAAAAATACCACTCACACATAGCAAAATAAAACATACATATGTAACACATCAATTTCGTCATTATCGAAACTAATCAAATAAGCAAAATACACAATTGTCCATGTAAAAATTAATTATGCCATAAACTATTCTAATGTAATTGTCACACCAAAATAACTAAGTAAAAAGAAAGGTTATAATTATTCAAGTAAAATAGGGAGTGGTAAATTTTAATTTAATTTATTTACATGTAGAATAAATTATTAATTAAATAATAAATTAAAAAATTACTAAAAGACGCATATATAATATATATAAAAATATTGGGTTGTTACAGGCGGCCTAAGCCCTCACAAAATGGCAACATTGTGATTTTGTGAGGACTTAGGCAGCCACAAAATCCAGCTAAAATTGTAGTTTTTTGTGAGTGCTGTTTCAACCCAAATAAAGACCAATTTGAATTTTTGTATTTGTGAGGGCTTTTTCTGTCACTAATTTGTGAGGGTTTTTTTCGGCCACAAAATGAATGTTTTCTTGTAGTGTTTTAATTATTTGCTGGTGATAAAGGTATTCGTAAATGACTTCTTTGCCATCCTCTCCATGATCAAGAAAAACTATACTCAGTTTACTCCTTTGGTTATCGTCCTCAAAGAGATTATCTTCATATTGCATTAGAAGGACTGGACTTACTCCCTTAGTTATTCTCTAAGATAAACAAATAGATGTACTCATTTCTTTGCTTAACATTATCACAATGCTCCTTTTATGTTCAAACCGTGTATTCACCTTTTTCTTTATTAATTAGATTGATTTTTGATATATGACACTAAAAGTTATTATTTTTAACTTTCATTTTAGTTCATTTATATAATATATTTTTTATAATAAAAATAGAACGATAAAAGAATTTTGAAAAGGGAGTTCCATCAAGAGGGGAGAGAGTTGTAACATGTATATATTTGGATATATTTTATGTGTTTATTTTAGTAATTATCTTGATTTATTATAACAATGTATTCAATATGTTTGTGTTTTTTTTTTTAAATATTACAAAGTGTATCAAAGGGTTATAAGGTATTATTATTAAATTATAATTTTTAGGGTAATATTTATTATTATTATTATTATTATTATTATTATTATTATTGTTGTTGTTGTTTTGTTTTTGTTAATTAGACAATTTTTAGAATAAATTATTTTTAAACATTTATAACATATAGAAATGTTTATTTTCAATTAAATTCTTTCTTTTGATAAAAAAAAAATAGGGTGGGGATTGTGTCCCGGTTCAAACTAGAGAGTTATTGTTTCATATGTAATTTGAATTACATCATTATTGCTACTTCAAATTATCTGATCGAATTTCAGCTTCACATCATTTTGACTTAGTAATTCGAATTTATGTAATTCAAATTACATGCTCAGTTTAAAATTTGTTTTGTTCATTAATTGCTTTGTCTATATAAGTCGTAACACATATTTTTAAATTTGAACATTAATTTCTTCTCACTTTAATCACTTTGAAAACTCGTAGAATGCATTCATGAGATAAAATCAATTTTGAGGGATACAATTGTTATGTTACATTGTAAGCAATTGATCGATTCAAGGGTTTCAAATGTGGGATCCACTAGTAATCTAAAGAAAAAGATTAGGTATAATATTTTCACCTCAAAACGACTTTTTGGAGTTTTTTAATTTCAAATTTGTTCATGCTTGGATTAGAGGTTGAACTCACGATTTCTGAAATTTAAGGATTTGAATTGTTTAAAGGATCAGGAAGTTGGAGCAAGAACAAGGTGAAAGCTTGAAGAATGGTTGTCCAGATCAAAAACTAGGGTCTTGGGTTATCAATATCTAAATTTAAGGTTTTGCATAATTAGGATTCCTAAGTTATCAGCTTAGGGAATTTTCTTGCAATCAATTCAACAAATAGTTGGTGCTCAAATTAATAAAGGAATAAAATCTATCATATTTGATGAGGAGACTAGATGTAGGTCACAAGTGAGAAGAATGAAAGAACCAATCTCAGTTAATGTCTTTTTCCTTTACTCTTATATATTCATTGTTTAGTTCAATTTTAGTTTGTGAAGTTTGAACAAGAAAATTGAAGATCTTTATGAAGAATTTTCTAAACCTTCAAAACTCAAAAATTTTGTTCAAAGATTCAACCATTTGGACAAGTGGTTAAGAAAATCCTAATCAAATAAAAGCAAACATCTGCTTACTTTGATAATTCTACAAATTATGTAAAAACTTGTTATGTAACAAAACTTATATCTTCTATTAAAATTGTGTGAACTTTGGAAAAAAAAAAATTATTGATTTTTTTTCTTTCTGAATTGTTATGTTAGAACTCATAACTTATTTTGTGAGTTAATATATTTTGTAGTAAAATATGTTTTGTTTAAATTTTTTCATCATTCATTGGTGTTGTAAATTACTTGAGGATCATTGAACTAGTTTTTACATTGACTTGACAAATAAACAATTGTAAATTGATTCTCTAGATCCATTATACCATTGATTGTTTGCCTCTTACCTAAACTCATAGTATATGGTTTGCATTTATCATTTAAGGTTTATTCTTGTAATCACAGTAGTGCAAAGTTCAAAAAAGATTTGAAAAACATTCTCATTATGTCGTAAAGCATGTTGTATCTATTCACCCTCTCTAGTTACGGGGTAATAGTGTTTCAATACATGAACTGAATTGTTGTAAGTAATAATTAAAACGATAGTGCCGAGAGTAGAACTCAAGGATCGGGTTACACTATTGAATTATTTTTAATTACTAAAATTGAACAAGAAGTTAATGAATTGATTGAAATAATTTTTGAAACTAACAAGAATAATAATATTAAACTTTACTTTGAATTGAACCTTGATTTCTAATTTGATCATAGTTGCGCGAAATGCGCTTTAAGCGCACCTATTTGCGCTCCTGCGCAATGTTAGCACCCAACACACATCAACATTAAGTTCAGTACTCATTTTCTCACGAAATGGGCCCCAACACATACACAAATACCTCAATGCGGCCAACACAAAAACACAATTTATTTATTTTTTTGAAAAAACATGTGCCCAAGTATATCTTCATAAAAAACATGAGTATTTTACATTTTCGTGCTTTTTGATAATGACAAAACCTTGTTGTTGTTGAGACTTCAAAGTGTTTGATCGTTTTTTCTCATCCGTAATACATGCTTACTACCCATTTGAGCTTGAGTATATGCCATCATGTTTTGAAAATTTTGAGCACCTACAAATTCTTTAACAACAACATCATACAATTTACTTTCTCTTTTGACATGATCAAAAAGAAGGAAAAACAACAAACAAAATACCAAGCATATATAGGGAATAAAAACATCACACAAGGTAGGGAATAAAAAATCACATAATGAAAATTTAAACATGTTCAAGTTTTACATCACGATGCATAACCATTGTCATAAAATTACAATTAAAACAACATAAAGCATTAAAAGACAAAGAAAAACTACAACAAATTCAATTTCAACAGGGAACTACATATCATCATCCGGTGGGAGATGAAGGTGGTAAATTTTGATGGACATGCCATTGAGTTCAGGCAACAAAGTTTCATGGTTTTTGGCAATGGTGGTCTCCATGGTTTTAAATCGGTTGTTGATGGAGGTGTCCATATTCTAAAACTGTGTAGTGATGAAGGTTTACAAAGAGTTGAGCTTATCCATGATCATGCGGTTTGAAACGTGATCATCATTAAATGACGTTTCTTCAGCGTCTTTGAAATCTTGGGCAGTCATAGATGTTTGGCCAAGATCGCCTTTATGGATATCTGCTTGAAGCTGTTCGTTCCATACTATCTTCATACTTGAATGCACGTTCAAGTCTAGCACATTGTCTTTGGAAGGTTTATACATAAATTCTCCTGAAAAATCCACTTTAAAATGATCTAAGATTCTGGTGACTTCTTTTGCATATGGTAAGCCAATATCATCCTTGGAGCCCAATAGAACAGAGCTGGAAAAGTATTTTCCTTTATGTATTCTTTTGTAGTCGAATACATATAAGTGAATTTTGCCACTAACTTGGTTTTGTATCCAGCTACACCATGTTGTAGTCGAATACAAAAGTATAGTTTTAGCTACTGACTTAGCATTTGTATTTGCCTACACCATCTCGTAGTCGAATACATAAGTCCAGTTTTAGCTACTGACTTAACACTTGTGTCTAGCAACACCATATCGTAGTCGAATACAAATATTTAGTTTTAGCTACTGACTTGAGTCTGTATTCGGCTACAACATGTTGTAGTCGAATAAAACTTTGAATTTTGTCAAAAACTTGATTTTCAAACACTGCTCATGCATTTTGACACTTTGAAAATTCTTTTGATGCATATGCTAAAATGGAGGGTTATCATGTGCATTTTAAATATAATTATATTAGATTACATCATGTACCTTACATTATAAGACTTCTAACATATTGACCATAGTTGACTTTGATTGTTGACTTCCTTTTGAGCTTACAACTTGATCACTTTCATTGGTCTTTGTCTTCATAAAAAACATGAGTATATTACAAGTAGCTATAACTAGACTTTTGTATTCGACTACAAGATGGTGTAGGAAAATACAAATGCTAAGCCATTAGCTTAAACTGGACTTTTGTATTCGACTACGAGATGGTGGAGCCGAATACAAATGCTAAGTCAGTAGCTAAAACATCACTTTTGTATTCAACTACAACGTGATGTAGCCGAATACAAAACCACGTATGTGGCAAATTTACTCATCTGTATTCGACTACAAGAATGTGTATTCGAATACATGTTTTAAAATCCAAATAAAATTGAAAGTTACAAGAGGTGTATTCTACTACACTCCTATTGTAGCCGAATACAACTGTGAAACAATGTAATTTTTCAATTCATATTCAACTTGGATCATTGTATATGTGAATCAAACTTTTAGGAACGATTGTCAATGATCTGAAGTGATGTCTAAGGAGTATAAATACTTCATAGATTCAGATTCAACGAATCAATCATTTCCAAATCATAACATCAATCTTAGAACAACTTTGAACAAACATTCTGAAATATTTTGATTTATTCAAAGTCTTAGTCTCATATTTCATGTACAAATTTTATATTGTCATATCATTTAGAAATATTCTCTATTGTACTTGAAATTATATTAGACTATTATCATTGTACTCAATTGTTATACCATCTTGATTTCAGTCAAAGTCATTGTTGTAAACCATTCAAGTTATTGTTTAAGCTGAGGAAAGTAGTGTTCTTTCTTCATGTGTTGTAAACTAAGATACTAGTGTGCTAGAGAATTGAGACGAATTTTGTAATAGAAGTCTTAGTGTTAGACTTGTACATATTCTAACAAATATTGGAAAATCTCTTGTGGTGTGCAAGAGAATTGGATGTATCATTAGTTGTAAGGGGAAGCAGGATAAATTGTTGTGTTCTTTATTTTTCTGCCATTTACATTTTTTCATACTCTAATCCTAAACAGGAAAAATAATCTACTATGTCTCTAAAAACCAAAAAATTTATATACACCTAATTCACCCCTCTCCTCTTAGGTGTGCGCCTCTATACTAACATTTTCATCTTCTTTTTCTCATTTTTTTTTAAAAGTTGTTCCACTATATTCAAAAGGACACCCAATAATGATTTTATCAATAAAGAAAGGGACCAATAAATATAATTCATGTAAGGCTCAAAGTGGCATCTAGTGGAATGTATACAACAAAACGTATATAAAAGAAGTCCTGAGGCTTGAAAAAAAAAATCCTATAGTGCTTTTTCTTCAAACATGATGACAAGAAAATTTAGCCTTAAGACGGTAGCAAATCAAGTTCTAGAGAACACAACCAATGTTGAATAATCACTTAGAATAAAAAAAGGGGCATAATACTTGATGATGTAACACAAGTCCTTGTATAAAGCCCAAAACTCATAATGAGTAGCAAAATCAATGAGAACATGCTATCAGAGAAAATGTTAATTTATCAAACTTAAAATGTGGCTTCTAAAGGTGAGTTTATTGCCTATTTATCAACAACATGCACATAAATTATGGTTCCCTATCAAGGATATCAAAAGGGTTTTTTTTTTTTCTTTCAAGAAAGGATAAATTATTTATTTATTTTTAATTCAAAATAAGAAAAAAAATGCAAACCCACTAAGAAAACAAGAAAATGTATCCCCTTGCTTGGATCAGACATTTTCTTTAATTTAAAAATGGAAATAGTCATAAAATGGGGAATAAAGCTCACAAGATTATGGCGGTGGTGGAAAGTAGTCATGTGCATGCATTACAGTCATAATGACCGTTACTACCAGACTTTAATCCTTGCAGCCTTGACGTTGTTTTTCAAGTGTAGGGGGCTGGACCGTTATGATTGTAATGGACATTACGACCATACTGTAATTCTTGTCGTCTTATCCTATTTTCAACATTTTTCTTCTAGTTAGATATAATTAATTTATGTTGTTGTTGTAGTTTAAATTAGTGTATGTTAGCAAGCGGTAGGGATTTTTTTGTTTTTCTTGTTATGTCAAATCTTTGTTGTTGTTGAAATATGACAAAATATTGAATAGGTTGGTATAATTGTTGTATACCAAGTGTATGACTAAATGCTTTTTATTTGTAATGAGTTTGTAATGATATATATTAAGTTTATGTTGTTGTAGTAGTTAAAAGTAGTTTATGAAGTTGAAATATGATATAGTTAAAATGTTGAAATGTGAAAAAGTGATGATTTTTTTTTTCTTTTAGAGATGGAAGGTGACCATAATATTACTCGATTTAGACATAGTTGGGATACCCAACATCGGTCTGTATGCAGAGAGCATCAGACCTTAGTTACTGATAAACGACAACGATTTATAGGTGAAAGGTCCCGCTCTTAAGCACATGTTGAAGCTGAACATGTTGTCGTTGAATATGTATATGACAAGATGCATGAATCACTGTCGTCGTTGTCACTATCATGACTTGCACCATTTTAAGGACCACCTCGTGTTCATGCGTTTTTGCTAGAGAAACGTTGATATGTCTTAGCTACAAAATTTTGAGGACCACACAACAACCTGTATATGGATTGAAGATGTTAGTTTTAATTCTAAATTTATTAAATTAAGAATTATTTATTTATTTAATCATCAAAAGACTAACAATTGATTTTTTTGGAATGTATTCCTAAAAAAATGTGTTAACAATGGTAGAAAGATATGTTAGCTTTAAATTCTAGCATCTACCATGGATTGGTTTTGCAATTTAGATATATTCAAACATCAAAACATATTTGCTCCTCCTACCATGCGTATGCACGAGGTTAATCAAGCATATCTAAATTTTAAATTGCATCTAGTTACTCCAGATATGTGGGGGCTATTCATGGATAGGAGTTAGGAAATTGTAGTTGGATATGTAACTATGTTTAATAGGGTTTCATTTCCTTTGATGCAATCCTTTCTAGAGGGAAATCCTCTTAGACTTGTAGACTTGGAGGTTGTCATACAGTAGGAGTCTGTGTCTAATACAACCGACTCATTAGAGATCTTGCACTTGAAGCACTTGAGATGATGGAGGAATGAACTTATGCATATGAATGTGTGCAACATATTATTGATCACACACATGATGTATTTTTATATCATAGGAGGAGACAAAGTTAGGAATAGAGTTACACTAGTACTTATGAATTAAAGAGTACACTTTTGATTTAGATGTATTGTTTTATTATTTTGGTTAGTTGTAATACTTTGGTTAATTTTGACTAATTTGATATTCTTGTCAAAAGATGCGATTTGTGTTTTCGGAAGTAATGGTTATTTGTGTGTATGATAAAGTACCATCATTATAAGTCCCAAATACTATAAGAGATGTTAAATGCTTTAAATAAAGTTTGGCTCGTTCAAGAATCATTTCAAAAATTATAATAAGAAAAAAGAAATTTAAGATTCGTGCAAAAGATCAGTATTTGTATAAATGTATGTGTAATAGTGACCTTACAAATTAGAATAAAATATGAATCACACAAATTTTATATTAAGGGTATTTTATTTGAAAACAATTCAACATACTACCTGATTCACACATTTGATAATTAATGTATGTAAAAAATAAACTATTGGATCCTAGAATCTAGTAGTGTATTTCACTTTATCAACATATCACTAGAATCCAGGATCCGACACTTGAAAAAAATACTTCAACATACTATTGGATTCACACATCCGGTAGTTAACTTATGTAAAAAATATCCTATCGGATCCTGGCATCTGATGGTGTGTTTTGTAGGAAATTCAAGGAACTGCTATATGCAGAACCAAAATCATATCAATGCCATAAACGACTTAAACAAAATGCAGAAATATAAATTTAGTTTAAATGTTATATAAAAAAATATGCCACACATTTCATTGTGCCAATGATTGTCATATACATTTAATAACATCATAATGTGGTTTAATAGTCATATACATCTTAACTAATCTATTACAAAGTCAGTGGCATCATATTCTTTTGTTAGCTCAATCATGTTTTCAACGTTTGATTTTTTAGGTGGTTGAACACCTTTCTCGATTTCCATGAGTTCATCAGAAAAAGACATCTTTTCCACAAATTGATTATCCCATGATTCTAATTCTTGTTTGTGGTGCACTCTCCATTCTATAGACTTCATAAGTAATGGACAACCTTCCTTCAAGTATACATGATCCAAATAATTTTGTTTGACACATCCAATGCACCAAATTATGTGAAGTTGGATTTAGGGATGGACGACCTCGTAGTGGTAGAAAAGTTTTAGAAATTTCATGTTGAAATCTCATCAACTCAACTACAACTTTATTGTATTGAGTTGTAACAAGATGACCCATTTTAGGAAAGAAGATCTGCTTTTCTATAGGTGCCTTATTAAAGTTTCTAGCATACAAAACGTCTTTAATAACATCTAATCGTTTCTCTAATGAATACAATTTGGCATAATCTGACTTATGCTTATTTATCTCTTAAATGAGATCATGTGAGACAATTTCATAATTTTCCTCGCCCTTACCAAGATGTGCAAACACATCCCGAAAATCTACAACTTCCATCACCAACAATTTCCATAATTGTTTCAATATATGAATACATAAAAAGAGTCATATGATCAATAAAGAGAATTTTTGTTTCTATAATGGATTAGGCGAGAGATTCAAAAAATGTGTGCTCTTCTTTCTTGAGCATGATAACTTTGATTCTGAAACTAGATTTTTCGGATGTAGTGAATCAACATGCTCATGCAAAGACGGTGATCATTTAGTTGACCCATCGTACGTGTACACCGAACCTTCTTTGGTGCACATTTGGTTTTCACCTTCTCACTAGGTGGATTTCACGACGTAGTGTATGGGAAAGCTATTTCACAAGTTTACTCCTTGATAAGTAATTTTGTACCAAAATCCACATTGTCAAGCCGTTCCTAAAATATAAATATGTACCTAACTTTTATATATTATCATATGCATTTCATAAATTAACAATTATTTAATTTAACTAATTAAAATGTACTTGTATTGTTTTCAAATTTGCTAAAATGGAAACATCTAAAGCTCCCTCATGTTTTACAACAACATCATCATCAAACCGTTTCCTCTTTTAATGAATGTGTACTTCATCAAGTTGAATAGGTATTCCATTCATTAATTTCTTATAAATGATACAAGCCCATGGCAAAATGTAAGGTTTTCTAATCTCACAAATATATTTTATATTGTCCATATTACATTTCTTTGTTTGTGGTTCTTCACAATGAATAAAATTCAATCCAGCTTTAGAAATTTTAAACACCAACTTCAAATACAAAACCTTATCTTTTTACCTATGTTCTAACACAATCAAACTCCTTTCGAACAAGGTTGATATTTCAGTGAACTATGTTTGCATCATATTGTTCATCGTTTTCCTACTACTCACTAAATCACATTTACTATCCAACAAAAACCTTTTCAAACTACTGTCAACTCTGTGTGTGCTTCTGTTACCAATGTGTAACAAACGGTTTGTTCATGCTCTTATAATTTTCACACACAACTTTTTGAACTCAACAACAACACCAACATATGCATCAGTTTATATTTGGAAATCCAACCTGCATAAGATGTTATCTCATTCTTAGGTAGCCATTTTGTCTTGGGTCCTTGACAATTAGTTCTAAGGTTTTATCTCCTTTTAAAATAACATTTTTATTTTTCATGACCAATTTTGAAACAATATTAACATTTAATTGTTAATATTGGAATTGGTTTTATAATATGGGTTTCAAAAGGTTTCAAAAGGTTTTCACTAAGTTGATAACCTTTTCATTATTTGATTAAAATGATTTAGAATTGATGATTTACTTAGAGTAAAAGCAATAACAAAACTAAGGAGTCTATGAATAAAGTGACACAAGTAATTTATCCTAGTTCATACTAACTTGGCTACATCTAGTTACTTCACTTAGAAGGATCTAATCAATTAATTCAACAACTTGAATTACAAAGCACTTGACCCTCCAAGTTAGTCTTCTCAAATAGCCTTGCAATGTTATACTTTTGAGGAACACAAACACCTTGGCTCTACCAGCCAAGTCTTCTCTAGACAAATGTTAGGAATTTGAGTAGTTTCTTCTAACAAGTTGATTATAACAATGAAGATCACACTATAAGAATAACCCTTAGAAAATACTTTTGATTTAAACAAGTGTTTCTCTTTTTAAACTCCAAGATAAATATAAAATTTTGAGCTTGAGTTGTTCTACTATTTTTAGATTTTTCGATGACATTCTTCTTCAACCTTGAGTATCTATTTATAGATAAAATTACGACTTCCGTTTCTATTTTTCGATGTGGAATTATATCTACATTTCTAGCATGGTAGACAATGATCTAATTCAAAAATAATTTAGAATAAGATTTTTTTTTTATAATATGTTCTATAGCCAATTCTTTATTTCTGAATCCAATATGAGCATTTCTTCTAGATTGATTATGTCTGTATTTTGTTCAGATTGAGTTTGTAAATACATCAGATTGATTATGTTCGTATTTTGTGCAGATTATGTTTATAAATTATTCAGATTGAAATGATTCATGTTTTGTCTAGATTGAGTTTGCAAATTCTTCAGATTGATTATGTTCGTATTTTGTTCAGATTGTGTTTATAAACTCTTCAGATTGATACGATTTATGTTTTGTTCAAATTGCGTTTGTAAGTTTTTCAAATTGATAATTTTGTATTTCGTTAAGATTGCTTTAGCAAATTATTCAGCTTAAACTTCCTTCCTATTGTTTGCTTTGATGTGGGCAGGAACATAGTGTTGGACCAGTTCTTGAACTTTCAGAAGTAGGAATAAGACTAACTCGCATTCAGTATTTTGTCCTTTTCCAAAATATGAATCACATATTTGCAAATATTAAATGTATCTTCTTGTGAGTGTTTCTTGTAAATAACTTTTGATCATATTTTCTTGTAAATAATTCATATCTTCTTGTGATATATCTTGTTCAAAACATTGATGAAAATAATTCATATCTTCTTCAAATCATAACCATATCTTATTTTCAACTTGGCCAACGATTTTCATCAATTATAAATGTGAATCAAATTATAATTTAGATTATCTTCAAAAACATGAATCTTTTGTCATATTCTGTGAAGTCAAATATATTATTCTCATAAAATACTTTTGTTAACAGCTGAACTCTAAGTATAAATACAACTTGATTCCAACAATAAAAGAAGGGGAAATAAGGAAATTCTCTTTTTTGCCCATTGGACATTCCCTATATTACCTTTTTTTTATCAATTTATGTATTAATACTTTTACCCTCAAATCTTTAGAACTTACCTATTGAAAGAGGTAAGGATACTCCCTCGGCATATCCACCTCTGTCTCCCAAGTTTATTTTTTAGAAGATGATTCTCTCCCCAAACAACATTCACTAGGGGAATATTTTTGTTCCTCGATGCCTTGAAGCTTATATCAACAATTTAAATGGCATTGGATTATATGTGAGGTTGCGTTTAAGTTGGAGAGACTCATGGTGAAAGATTTGGTGAGGGTTTAGAATATATTTCTTTAATTGGGAGACATGAAAAACATCATGGAGACTACATAAAGATGGAGACAAGGCTAGTCTATAAGCAGAGGGACCTATCCTCTACATAATTTGGTAAGGTTCAACAAAATGTGGGCTAAGCTTATTAACTTTAAGCACTCTTCCAATACCAATAGTAGGGGTAACCCTTAAAATACATGGTCACCTTCCTCTAACTCTTAGGGTTTCCTCCTATGATCAACATAACGTTTTTGTCTACTTTGGGCTATCCTCAACTTATCCTTAATGACCTTGATTCTCTTAGTGGTTTCTTAGTTAACCTCAGGCCCCAAAATCCCCTTGTCCCCTACCTTTACCAACATAGAGGGGTTCTACATTTCCTTCCATATAATGCTTCATAAGGTGTCATGCCATTGCTAGCATGGTAGCAGTTATTGTATGAAAATTCCACCAAAGGTATGCATGCGTCCCAACTTCCCCCATACTCCAAAATGCATCCCCTTAACATATCTTTCAAAGTCTAGATGGTCCTTTCAATTTGGTTATCAGTTTGGGCATGATATGTAGTATTAATGTGTAACCTAGTCCCCAAAGACTTTTGGAAGGCTTTCCAAAATATGGAGGTAAATTAGCTTTTCATTGATTTTCTTTATTGCATTTGGCTTAAGTTTTGTATCTTAATATTTTGCTCTATTTCCCTCCACATTGATTTTATCTCATTAGATTTTCCTGTCAAAATGTTTAAAGAGACAAATGCTAGTGGTTCCTAGTTATGTGACAGTGTATTCGCCTAATCTCCTAAATTTTTTGTTTTTATTTCTAATAATATTTTTTAATGTACTACAAATTATAATTGAGAGTTTTGGGGTACCAATCTTTATGGGATGATGTTTTTATCATGTAATGCAAGTTCGCTCTAATTCTTATATAAAAAAAAGAAAAAACTCATAATTATTTAACTCATAAAAGTCTTAATATACAATAATAAAATTAATATTAACAACAACAACAACATTTATATTTTCTATTAGAAAATTATTTTTATTTGTAAATGTTATTAAATGGTACTCAATTAGAAGACTTTGAAGATCAACTTAAGATCAATTACAAGCAATTTGTTTTGGGCAATTAGTTTCAATTAATTATTTGTAAAAACTTTTGTTTGTTGCTCATAAATTGTAACCAACTAGTATACATCCAAAGTAAGCAATGCTGATTTGCAGCATAAGGCAAAGTTGCAGTATTGCAAAGTGCAGAAAACTGGAAGCATAAGATAGAAAACATGGTAACCATTTCATCTCATATTAGTGGTAATTCGAATTCAGATCCAGTCCCCCAGACCTCTGCAGCAGTAATTTGGCTCAAGTTAGAATCTTTATACATGACAAAATCGTTAGCAAATCATTTATATTTAAAACAAAAGATATATGCATTCAAGATTTAATTTGGGAGGTCAATTGTTGATCATATGGATGAGTTTAATAAGATTGTTTTGTATCTTAAAAATATTAATGTAAAATTGGATAATGGGTATTAGGCCCTACTATTGATAAATTCATTACCAAGCTCTCTTGAAAATCTGTGTGATACCCTCCTTTATGCTAGAGATTCTTTGTCATTATAAGAAGTGCAAAATGCATTAATCTTAAAAGAATTAAAAAGGAAGACAGATGGGAAAGAAGAAATCAGTGGTGAGGAATTGTTTTTCAAGGCCAAGACAACGAAGAAGAATCAAAAACAGAAAATAAGTTCAAGATAAAGAAAAGGACAAGTCTAAAATAAAGTGTTTCATATGCAAGAAAAAGGGGAATTTCAAGAAAGAATGCCCAGACTGGAAAGGAAAGAAAATATCAAATAGTAATGATGATTATGGAAATTCTTTAATAGCCTCTGAAGGATATGAAAACATAGAAGTTTTATGGAAAATTCAACAAAAATATGGATGATGGCTAGGTGCTTGACTCATGGTATTCATTTCATTTCACATTACCTAAAATAAAGATTGATTCCTTGATTACAAAGAAACTAATGTAGGCAAGGTGATTATGGGGAACAAATCAGCCTGCAAGGTAGTTGGAATTGGCTTAATCAAGCTGAAGCTAGAAAATGGAACAATGAAGATTTTGTCAAAAGTCAGACATGTTCCAAAGTTGAAAAGGAACTTAATTTCTCTAGGAATAGTTGGTTGTTCATACAAAGCACATAAAGGTACTCTAAAAGTGATAAAAGGATCATTGGTAATCATGAAGGTAAAAAGGGATCATAGTATTCGTCCTCTCAATAGTCGAGCAATAACAGGATTGGCAGTTGTGGCAGTCCAAGCACCAAGATAAACCAACTTATGGCATCAAATGTTGGGACATGTAAGTCTAAGAGAAATACATGTTATGGACAAACAAGGCATGTTGGGTGGTGACAAGATTGGGTATCTTGAATTTTGTGAGCATTGTGTGTATGGAAAGATGCATAACGTCAAGCTCTCTATAGGGAAGCATTGCACAAAAGGAATTCTAGGATATGTTCACAATGATCTATGAGGTCATGCCAAAATTGCTTCACATGGAGGTAACAAGTATTTCATTACATTGCTTGATGACTATGGTAGAAATGTAAGGATTTACATGTTGAAAAGCAAGGATGAAGCATTCAAAACCATTAAAGTTTGGAAATCTATAGTTGAAAATAGGACTAACAAAAGGATTAAGACCTTAAGGACAAACAATGGTCTTGAATTTTGCAATGAGGAATTCACTAGTTATTTCAAAACTCATGGTGCGAACAGGCATAGGACTGTAAGGCACGCACCTTAGCAAAATGGCCTAACTAAAAGGATGAATAAAACCCTACTTGAAAGATTGAGATGCATCCTATCCAATGCAAGAATGGCTGCAAAATTTTGGAGAAACGTTGTCCATACAACTTGCTATTTGATAAATTTGAGTCCTTCAACTGCATTTGAATTCAAAACTCCTCAAGAAATGTGGATTGGACATGCTGCTAAATACAATCACCTAAATGTATTTGGGTGTGCAACATACTATCATGTAAATGAAGGGAAGCTAGTTCCAAGTGGTGTAAAAGGTTATAGGATATGGTGCCCTGAAAATAGGAAATGTATCATTAGTAGAGATGTTAAGTTTCATGAGGCTGACTTATTTAAGTCTTTAACCATGGTTGCTAATGAAAGTTCACATCAAATTGTAGTTGAGCAGTTTGATCTTGAGGTGGAGCAATCTATAAAAAACGAAAAAGATCAACAACAAGCTTATCAAGACAAAACTAATGCAATCCCACTGAACATGCTATGTTTCTAGACCATAACAATCCAACAGAACATGAATTAGATGACAACATTCTCCCCAGGGATAGAGAAAGAAGGACATCAAAACCCCCTCAAAGATATGGTGATGCAACCATGACCAGTTATGCATTACATGTTGTTCCGGAAAAGTTGTCAAGTCTCAAGACAAAGGCAAAAGAATTTTGGCTATGACTAAGGAGCTGAACTCACTAGAGAATAACAATACTTGGGAACTTATACCTAAGCCTACTAATTCTAGAAGTGTAGGCAGAAAATGGATCTTCAAGAGGAAGGAATGAATTCCAAGAGTAAAAACAACTTAGGTTCAAAGTAAGGCTAGTAACAAAGGGATTCACTCAGAAGGAAGGGGTGGACTACAATGAAATATTTTCTCCTGTAGTCAAACATGCATCTATAAAAATAATCATAGCCATGGTAACACACTTTGACATGGAGTTAGAACATATAAATGTCAAAATAGCCTTTCTCTATGGTGATCTAAATGAAACAATTAGATGGATTTAGGACTCAAGGAAAGAAGGATTGGGTCTGCCTACTAAAGAGATCACTCTATGGGCTAAAGCAATCACGAGGACAATGGTACTTAAGGTTTGATTCATTCACGCTTATTCAAAGGTATCCTAGAAGTAACTTTGATAGTTATGTGTATTATAGAAAAGTATCATCAACAACATACATGTACGTGCTGTTATATATGGATGACATGCTAATAGCATCTAAAAGGAACTCTAAGGTACCAAAAAGGAACTCCAAGCATGTGTTTGGAATACAACCAAAGTTCAAAATTATCAAAACTAGTCCAAGGATTTGTAGACTTTGATTTTGCTAGGGATTCAGATAAAAGAAGATCTCTTACAGGATATGTATTCACAGTGTTCAAAGACTTCGGATTATTCGCATCGAAGTCATGGTTAGGATTATTTTTATCGATGCATGTTTAACTACAAACACTTCTTCTTGGATGTCACCATTGAGAAATGCGCTTTTCACATCCATTTGATAAAGTTTGAAGTCCATGATACACGCAAAAGCCGACAGGATTCTAATGGCTTCTAACCTAGCTACAGGGGCATAGGTTTCATCAAAATCTATCCCTTCTTCCTGATTGTAACCCTTGGCCACTAACCTAGCTTTGTTTCTAGTGATCACACCATTCTCATCCAGTTTGTTTCTAAACACCCATCTTATTCCTATGATGTGTTTACCTTCTGGTTTAGGTACTAGAATCCACACTTGGTTCCTCTCAAATTGGTTCAACTCCTCTTGCATAGCAAGTATCCACTCACTATCTAGTAAGGCTTCCTTAATGTTCTTAGGTTCAATCTGAGATACAAAAGCTGTGAGGTTACAGAAATGACTCAGGTTTCTCCTGGTTGCCACTCCTCTAGAGATGTCCCCTATGATGTTATCTATGGGATGGTTTCTATTGAATTTCCACTCCTTAGGTAACTCATCTACTGCAACAGGTTCAACACATTCGCTATTGGATTGGGTTGCAACTACCTCTGGTTCTAATGGTTCAGATTCTACATTATCATCCAAAGATGCATCAACTATAGAAGGAGTTTTGTTCATGTTTTCTTTAAAAAATTCATCAAACTTTACATGAACTGACTCTTCTATAGTCTTTGTTCTTTTATTGTAGATTATGTAGGCTTTGCTAGTTTGGGAATAACCTAGAAAGATACCCTCATCTGCCTTAGGGTCAAACTTACCCAGGTGTTCCTTACCATTGTTCAAAACAAAGCACTTACACCCAAAAACTCTAAAGTAAGAAATATTTGGCTTTCTACCCTTATATAACTCGTATGGAGTTTTCCTAAGGATTGGTCTAATCAAGACCCTGTTGACAACATGTGTGGAAGTACTAACTGCATCAGCCCAGAAAAATTTAGGTACCTTGGAGTCCTTAAGCATGGTCCTAGCTAATTCCTCCAAAGACCTATTTTTCCATTCAACTACACCATTTTGCTGTGGTGTTCTAGGGGCTGAGTACATGTGATGAATACCATTCTGTTCACAATATGTATCAAAAGCATCATTTTGGAACTCTCCTCCATGATCGCTTTTGACAGACATAATTTTCTGACTTGTTTCATTTTGTACCAAATTTGCAAACTTTTTAAATACAGAAAAAGCTTCACTTTTATGAGTCAGAAAGAATGTCCATGTGAATCTAGAATAATCATCGATTAGTACAAAACCATACAAATTGCCACCAAAACTTCTCACCTGAGAAGGACCAAAGAGATCCATATGAAGCAACTGCAAAACCCTATCGGTTTTGACTAAGTCTACTGGGGGAAAAGGGGTTTTGACAAGTTTACTTTGTTCACAAGCATCACAAAGCCTATCCTTAGTAAACTTCTTGTCAGGGAGTCCTATGACTAGTTGTTTGCTAATAAGTCTATTCAAATGACCAATATGAATGTGTGCAATACGTTTATGCCGTAACCATGTTTCATCAGCATTTGATAATAAGCAACAAACAGAATCAGTAGGTACAACAGTTAAATCAAGCATATAGATATTGTTAACTCTATCACCTACCAATTTCATGCTTTTATCAGTTTTGTTTTCAATTGTGCAAGAGAGTGGTGAAAAGCTTACTTGAAAACCGTTGTCACACAACTGACTGATACTTAGAAGGTTGTGTTTCAGCCCTTCTACGTATAAGACGTTTTTAATTACAGCAGTCGATTCGCTGCCAACGTTACCTTCACCGCAGATATTGCCCTTGTTATTATCGCCATACTTTACAAATCCACCGTCTTTCAGATTTAGGGACATAAACATTGACTTGTCCCCTGTCATATGCTTTGAGCATCCACTATCAAGATACCATTGATGTTTCGTGGATCTCAAGCATACCTGCAATAAATTTAGAATTTCAATTTAGGTCCCCAACTTAAATTGGGTCCTGGGGGGTGAGTTTCAACATCTTGTGTCTTAATCTTCCAAATCTGTTTATATCCTCTGTTAGCAAGTCTTTTGTATTCGCAATTGTAAATATAGTGCCCTTTTCTACAACAAAAATGACAAGTAACAGCAGAGGATACATATTGTTTTGGTTTGACAAAGATATTTTGCACGTTACTAGATTTAACAAATTTCTGGTGATGATGAACATTACCATATCCTATTCCATGCTTAGTTCTGTTCTTATTAACATGCATATTTTTGTTAAAGCCAAGTCCAGATTTTATATTGACATTTCTCTGGTTGCTAAGGATGTCATTCAGTTTATCCTTGCTACTAGAGAATTTCAATAAATCCGTCTTCAACAAAGTAATAGAATTTTCAAGATCATTGCATTTGGCAGATTTTTCATGTGAGTCTATTTTTAATTGTTCACATAATTCTTCAATTTTTCTATAATCAGTTTTCATTTGATCATGCAATATGCACTGTTGTTCAAGCATTTTCTTTGTGCTTACTAACTGTTTAACAGATTTAACATACTCAGCATGCAGTTCATTAAACGCATCTTGCAGTTCATCAAAGGAAGGATTATAGTTTGAACTTACCTCACTTTCTGATTCAGAATCCGTGTTAGCCATGAGACATAGATTTGCTTCTTCAGTTTCTGAAGATATGGAGGATTCTTCATTGTCATTCCATGCCATGTAGGCTTTTCTATTTTTCTGAGCTGGTTCCTTGCCTTTAGTTTTGGAATTTCTGTTTTTGTTCTGCAGCTTGTAACAATCAGCCTTTATATGACCAGTTTTTCCACATTCATAGCATGTGATTGTCTTACTGTCATTGTTTTTTGAGCTTGATTGTTTTCTGAATTTGCTGTCTTTCTTTTTCAGAAATTTCTTAAACTTCTTTACAAGCAATCCCAGTTTAGGTTCTTCATTATCCTCACTGCTGGATTCATCTGAGCTACTTCCATGTTTAGATTTAGACTGATGTGTTTGGGCTTTCAACGACAATCCTTTTCGTTTTCTGTCAACTAGTTCAGCTTCATTGAGTCTATGTAGTTCCATTTCATGTTCTCTCAATTTACCAAACAGTGTAGCTATAGCCATGCTCCCGGTATCCTTTGATTCTGCAATGGCTGTAACCTTTGGTTGCCATTCCCGAGTTAGACATCGCATGACTTTGCTCACTTGCTGTTCGTTATCTATTTCTTTTCCTAATGCATTTAGGTTGTTGATTATGTGTGTAAATCGAGTCTGCATGTCGTTGACTGTTTCTTCTTTCTTCATGCTAAACAACTCATACTCGTGCATGAGAGTGTTTATCCAAGCTCTCTTTACGTCTGTGGTTCCTTCATGTGTCTGCTGAAGTGTATCCCACATCTGTTTTGTTGTCTTTTAATTTGAGACTTTGAAGAATTCATCATGACTCAAGGCTGCAGTGATAATGTTCTTGGCTTTGGCGTTGTACCCAACTTTCTTTTTGTCATCTTCAGACCAGTCGCTTTTAGGCTTTAAGATTGCTGAATCACCAGTACCTGCTATGGTTGGCACAAAAGGTCCATTCTCTACAGCATCAAGAATGTCAATACCACTAGCTTCAAGAAAGATTAACATGCATTGTTTCCAATACATGTATACTGCACCGTTAAAGGCAGGAGGCCTTGCTAACGACGCACCCTCTCCGAGGAAATCAGAGGCCATGTTCTTTTGATGAGAGTTACTCTTACAAAAGCTGGCTCTGATACCAATTGATGGTAATCAGGCCTCAGTTTTATGGAAATATATGCAAGAAATATATCTATGCTAACAAAATGCGCAGCAGTTTTATAAATTGTAAATTTACAAAACATAAGATTGCGGAAGGTCCCTAATAATCAATTTTAAAGAATGTCAAGTAATATCAGTTATTGATTATATGGAGAAGTGCATCAAAACAGTTTGTATTCAGAATATTGATTTTCATGCAGCCATGTCAAAACAGTTTGTCATGTAAAGCTATCTAACACAGAATCTTTATCATGCATTCGATCAATATCAAGAACACTATAATTGCAGAAATCTAAAAGAGATAAGGGAAAGAAAAGTGTACGCAGATATTTATATTGGTTCAGCCGCTTCGTGACGGCCTACATCCAGTCCTAAGATCAAACCCGATCTTAGCCTTTTCCACTAGAATGTCTTAGAATCAGTTTACAGATGTTCTAGCTCCTCGCCTATCAATCTTAAACTATTCTTTTATATTCTAGTCTTCTCTCCCTGAATTCCAGAGTTTATCTCCCACAAACTCTTCCAAGATTTCAGTCAAGTGTCCTTTTGATGAGATCCCTCAATCACAAAAGATCACTACCAGTTGTAACTGGATTTTCTCAAAGTAATTTGGTTACAGAATTTGAATTACAGAAATTGCAAATGATCAAATATACAACGTTCTTGATCTTCATTCTTCTCAAAGCTATCTTTCTCAATTGTTGTCTTTTTCAATCCTTGTTGATCACCAATGTAAATTGTTTAAGGCTGAAAAAGATATTCAAAGTAATATCAGTTGAGAAAGGATTGTAATATTTTCAGTTGTTATCACTGTGGTATGAGTATGGTTGTGATGATTATTATTGGTGTTATGAGAAGAAATGAGTAAATGCAATATATATAGTTTCAGGAAAAACAACGTGTCAATCGATTAGGTCAATCGATTGATTAAGGTTGTAAAGCAGGCTAATCGATTTGTCCAATCGATTTCGCGAATCTTGTTTTTCTTGAATCTTGAAACTGCACATACTAATTGATTTACCTAATCGATTAGGTTACCTGAGATCTTCAGACTTGGATGAATGTTTATATATGAATCGATGTGCACAATCGATTTGTAGTGTTTTGTTCCAACAACGAGATCAAAACAATCAATGTGTCCAATTGATGCAACTATATACATAATCCTTAATCCATCACTATTTCTAAAAACTTTTGTACCAATCGAATTGGTCAATCGATTTCACTGGTTCCAGAGACACAGTGGCTTACATCAATCGATTTGTCAAGATACAAAATTGATTTTAAACAACATAATCGATGTTCCCAATCAATTGTGGATTTAAGTCTGAAGCTCATTTTATTGTTTGGTTCATTCAATCGATTTACCAAGTCGATTGATGCCAAACTTATTTCAACAAAAATGATTTAGTGGATCGTGATAATCGATTGAGTATGTCCCAAACCAACTCTCTTTTGAAGTACATTTGGGTAAATCGATGCGTCCAATCGATTTGCTCACGTTTGGTTTGGCTCTGTGACCTTCGCAATCGATTATCCCAATCGATATAGACAAATATCAACACTGATGTGATTGGCTCAATCGATTTACCAAATCGATTTGAATACAAGATAGGCTACTGACTTGCACATTTTAATTTCAGTAAATATACCAATCGATTTGTCCAATCGATGTGAGCAATCAGTTCAGTCTTGGAAAATTAACCAATCGATTTGCCCAAGCGATTTGAGGCTAACAAGCTATCTGACTTGCACAATTTATTTTTTGATAGATGTACCAATCGATTTGCCTAATCGATTGATATCAGACTTTATTGTGCAAATCGAGTGTGCCAATCGATTGCTTACTTCCAGACTGCATAATTTCATTCAACCCTGTTACAGAATCGATTTAACCAATCGATTTGCCTGTGAATCTTCAAGCTTTTGTTGATTTCTTAAGTTCCAAGCAATTGTCTCAAGTTTGTAGGGTTGAGTTGTTGATCCTGAAATTTTTCTCAGTTTACAAATGTTAGATTTATTTAATGATGTATGTTTGTCAATAATATCAAAAATAGGCAAATATCCAACAAAACTTGGGAAGCTAACTCCCTCCATCGTTGGGCATATTCCTTGAATGTTTCACTGTCTCGTTTTGTCATATTTTGCAACTGCATTCTATCAAGAGCCATGTCGAGATTATATTTGTATTGTTTCAAAAAGGCATCCACCAAATCTTTCCAAGAGCCTATATGAGCTCGTTCGAGGTGCATATATCAACTCAAGGAGGCTCCTGTCAAACTATCTTGAAATAAGTGGATTAGTAGTTTTTCGTCATGAGCGCAAAAACCCATTTTTCGACAATACATAATAAGATGGTTCTTGGGGCATGTTGTTCCCTTGTATTTGTCAAATTCATACAATTTGAATTTCGGTGGTATTATAACATCATAAATGAGGCATAGGTCTGAAGCATCAAATCCATAATTGTTTCCCACTTCGATAACTCTCAAGCGTTCTTCCAAGGCTTGCCATTTTTCTTGGGATTGATTGTTCTCGAGCGGTCAAGGTTCATGATGTATGTTTAACATCACCGGTGTAGCTTCGGTAATTTTTCCTTGTGGTGAAGTTCCAGGAAATCCCGAAGTAAGGGGTGAAGGTTGCACTTGAGGGAATTCGCTGATATTAGTTTGTGGATTTGTAGCCATAACCAGTGGATTGTTGTTGGGGAGATGAGTGTCTATGGGTGGGGTATAGCCCAGCGGCAAACCATAAAGTGGAAATTGTTGTGTCTTCCCTTCTTGATAATTAGCGTGAAGGTATGGAGCAGCACCTGTTGGGTGAACTAGAGTGTTTTGTGACACCCCCTCGTCTACCAAAGGATTCCCATCGTTTTTATTTCCAATTGCTTGTAGAATCTCCAAGATCTTGGTCATTTGCCCCTTGAGTTGGTTCACGTCTTCTCTTATTTCTGTCTGCTCTAGCTCATCCATGATTTTTGACTGAGATCGTGTCCGATAACGGTGTCGTAGCACCAATTTTTTTGTTTGTTGTGTTATTTTTTCTGTGAAAGAATATGGCATGAGTATGCAACATGATGTATGAAAATGTAATTGTACATGAATGTCAAAGAACTATTTATTGCTTGTTTGTGAATATCTTAACCAATAAAGAGAGAGTTATGGGACCAAAAGTAGAGTCAAATTTTATTTATTGAAAATTAGAAAAATACAAGTTTTATCACAAAACGAAAGCTGAAACCTAAACACAAATTTGCAGATTTAATGAGCAATCAATTTTTTCATTTGCTCGATTAAACTTTTACAATGTTCAATAAAAATAGAGATCTCTTGAGGGGTAGAGAGAGGATTATCCATCCCATCAGCGACCCTTAATAATGGTGGAATATCTTCGACAACAGAATTGGTCAAATAAACTAGTTTGGAGAAACGGTCCATCCAAAACTTCCGTTCTTGAACAAGTCTCTCGATAGTGTCTTTTTGTGTATACATTTCGTCTTCTTTTCTTGCAAGCTCAACTCGGTATGCTTCAATAATCTTTTCTTGACATTGCCTTTCTACCATGATCTTGCTTTCACATTCCGCTCTTACTCTCTCTATTTGTTGCTTTAGATTTGCTTCTTGTCGACGGATGACGTCATGCTTTTCCCCAGATTTCTTTAGTAACTCTTTAAGTCTAAGACCTTCAATCACTGCATCATCCCTTTCTTGACGTCTGAGTCTTAACTCTTCATTTGCACCCCGCAAACAGATTCGAGTTCTCTCTTTGCTTTCTTCTTCCTCTCTTGCCCTTTTTTGTACTTTCTCAAGGATAAGGGCTTGTTGAGTATTCTTATATTCCATATCTCTATAAGCCTGGTGAGCCATCTCCAATTCTTTTTGTAATTTTTCAATTTCTTGTCCTTTGAGAGCTAAGTCGGCCTTCAAATCTTCAGTACTGAAAAAAGATTTTGTTGTTACTACTTCGGGAGTAATTATTGTGCTATGAAAAGGCAACTTGACCTCTAATGCTCTCTTTTTCACCCAATTATGATATTCCTCTCCAGTACCACAACTTCTAGGCCCTAATTCTTGACCTCTTCTAACAACATCTCCCCAAGATTTACGTATTCTTCTTATTAAGCTAGCATCATAATCATCTCGTCCATGAATGACAAACGATTTTGTTACATCCATTATTGGAGGTTTTGTCAAAGGATAACCCAATTGTCTCAATGCAACATAGGGAGTATAATTTATACACCCTTTGGTTCCCATGAGGGGAACATCGACAAAAACACCGCATCTACAAATCACTTCATTTATATCTTGACTTCTGGAGTACCATTGAATTGTTCTTTCGTTGAGATTTGCTAGAGCGTTGGCCCATTCCTTTCTGCTCTTAGTTCTTAATTGATGCATGTCTTGAAAAATATGTTTGACAAACCAAACATAGAGTATTGGCGAGCAACAATGGATTAGGCCCCCTTCTTTCTCATGGCGGAGGTCGAGTGTGCAGTAAATGTCAGCCAAAACTGCCGGTACTGGATTCTCCCCTCTATGCTTGTAAGCCAAAAAGACTTCTATCGCCATGAAATCCACAAAATCCTTAATAGTTGGAAATAAAACAATTCCATATATAATTAAGGCAAGCACATCAATGAAAGTGTCCCATTTTCCATCTCTTGCTAAGTTGACTGCTTTCTCTTCAAACGTTTCACCAATTGTTTTCAGTGATGGATAGCGTTCCATGTATTGGTAAGGTTTACTCCCCTTCATCGGATATCCCATTATTCGTTCGAATTCCTCCAACGTTGGGGCCAACTGAAAGTCCTTAAAAGTGAAACACCTGAAAGGAGGATCATAGAATTGGGCCAATGTTGTAAGGGCATCCACTTGTACATTAACTTCAAGTAAATCAAGAATTTTGCCGAATTTCCCCATAAAGATTACACGTTGTACTTTTTTGAACTTCCGAGAAAGATTCTTAATGTTGTTTACATCTGGTTTAAGAAATCTCAATGGTAAGGTCTTTCTTAATGGAATAATGTTTGAACCACCATTTGATCCCATATTTCCTGCGGTTAAAGTTATTCACAACAAGCTTTAATTTTTATGGTTTTTAAGATAATGATTTTTTCAAAAATAACCATGATAAACAATATTATGCAAAAAAAAAATGATGATGATGATGAGGGGAAAAAAAACTTGGGTATACTAGCTAGCAGGTAGTGAACACGACATAGAGTAAGTTTTTCGTATGTACGTGTTATTTATACCATTTTTCATGTGAACCTTTACTAAGGGTAGCTCTATAGTTCTAAATTGGTTCCTAGAGCACACAATTCAATTCTAAAATATTAAACCAATTAATAGGTAAACTTTTAAAATGGCAATATTCTAGAAAAGGTCAACTCTAGGTGAGACTTTCATGACAACCAAACAGGATGTATATCCAGAAGATTATCATTACACAGTCTCTAACTTATCTTAGTTTTGCACTCAGCCCAGATATAGAGCCCACTCATAAGTGTGTGAATTGTGTTAGGGTGTAAAGAAAAATACATAAAATAAAAAAAATCATCATAACAAAAATAAATTAAAAAATACATATAATTATATTAATAATATAACAAAATAAAAAATAAAATAAAATAAAACAATAGGGGTAATATAAATAAAATAATAAATAATAAAATAACTATATATAATTAATTAGATTGGGCTTGACTCTCAAAAGTTCCCAGCAGAGTCGCTAGCTGTCATGTCCAGTTTGTCCGCGAAAAAGGAGTCGCCACCAATTTTATTTTTTTTAAAAGGAAAAATTGGATAAAACCTAAAATAATATTTTTGAACAAGAAATTCGGATTTGGGAGTCGATTACGAGTAGGGAAGTATTATTTACATTAATGAAAGAAGAAAAATATATATTTTATTAATTTGGTTTGACAAGGGGAAGACCTTGCTCCTACGTATCCCCATGTGCAATAGGGAAATCAAAACATACGTAGTTCTTTGGTGGAAAATATTTGTGTGTTGACCGATTTTATTATTTTTTTTTTTTATGTATATACGTATTAAAAAATAAAAATAAAAATAAAAAATGTAATAATAATAATAAATATAATAATTATTATAATAATATTTGTCTGTTTTAAATTAAAAAAAAATTAATTTTTTTAAAAAAATTCGTAACGTGGCGGTATGTGAACGACACAAATGGACACGACGGTGAAATAATTTATCAAATAATTTGCTCGTACGTTGTCGGATCTGTCGCGACACAAAGACCACTAACGATTGAAAGTGAATAATATGGTGCAGCGAGCGAGGATGAATTTCATCCGGCGGCAACAACCATTAATTCTAATCTTAAGGGTAAAAACATTTATCCGTTATAATTTTTTTTATTTGATAAAGACATATTATGAATTTTCTATAATATGATGAAATTTATTTTTTTTATCTATAGACATCAGTTAGTTATATTTTTTATTATTTTATATTACAAAAGAAAGCAATTTTAGGATTAAACGATTAAAAAATAAAAGAAAGCTTAACTTATGAACTTATTTACATAAAAAAAACAATGGAAAGAGAATATATATATATATATATATATATATATACAAAAAAGATGTAAAAACAAAATAACTAATACGCAGACTAGAGAAAAGAATAAGGAAATGGTACCTTACTAGACAGATTACTTCAAGATCAGATTCTCTCCTTCTCTCTTGTTAACTAATCTCTATTTTTTTTTGTGCTCTCCATTTGTGCTTTCTTCTGTGCCTTCCTATTGTGGGAGACTATTTATAGACTTTTGGGTGTAGATTGGAAAAGACAAGAGAATAATTGTCAATTGATTACCATTAATCTATTTTTTTTTTTTTTGTTTTCTTTTCTTTTAATTGACCACAATTATACCGATTCTTATTTCCATTGATTTATTTTTCGGTTTCTTTTCTATTCAATTAATCACCATTATTCTGATTTTTATGACTATCAATCAATTTCTTTTCTGTTTTTTTTTCATTTATTTTGATCATCATTGCATCGATTTTTATGACAATCAATTTGTTTCTTTTCAATTTCCTTTATTTTTATTTCTTATTATTTTTTTTTATTTTAGAAAATAGTCTGAACAAGAATTATAGGCAAACAAGAATCGAAAACACTTGTGATTGTTTAGAGCTTATATTCCTAATTATTTATTTTTATTTTTATATTTCTTTATATATTTATTATTATTGTCATTATTATTATTATTATTATTATTATTATTATTATTATTTCCTTTTTTAATAAAAAGTAAAAAATAAATCGGACAAAATTAGGTGTCAACAAATTCGTTCCATCATTAACCACTACATGAAAAATATGAGTTTACAATGTTTTTTTTAACCAATTTACAGTGCTTTTTCAACAAAAAAAACATTGTGGAATCGAGCGCTGTAAAAAATACAACAACGCTTTTTTAAAACCAAAAAGTGCTATAAAACATGTAGATATATTGCGCGCTTGTTATGCACATTTTATAGCACTTATTTGGAAAAGTGCTGTAAAATGCGCACACATTATATGCATTATTATGCACCTTTTACATCACTTTTTCAAAAAAACGCTGTAAAAGGTGCAATTTTTTTTTTAAACGTTGTAAATTAAATTTTTGAAAAGCGTTTTTTAGTTTTTTATGACATTTTTTTAGAAAGCGTTGTCTTTTAATTTTTTTTCCAAAATTATTTTCATCTAGAATCAGTTCACACAACAACAAAACATATTCAAATACATATTCAGAATTAGTTCACACAATCAGTACACAAAAACAGAACTATATAACTTTACTTTATATATTAATTTACAACAGAACATTCAGATACATATATATAACTTAATTAACTACATATTCATATACATGTTCATATATTGTGTCTTATTCATATACATATAACTAACAAAATACACAGAATATAACTAACTACCATATAATATTTAGATCCCTTGCAGCATGCTATTTCTCAGAAAATCAAATAATGTTCATTTCAAGCACATACTGACACCAGTCTTGTAAGACCCATAATTTTAAATTATACTTTATGTATTTTAGTGGATTTTGGTATTGAACTCAGGGGTTTTTTAGCCAGGTTATTAATATTTTGGGAGTTTAAATGACCAAAATGATATTTTGATGCCCGATTAGAATTACTCGTCGATGAATAAGTTAAATTAACTACAGTGAATCTTTTACGAAGAATTTAATGCGTTATGAGTGAAATGGTAATTTAACAAATATCTAGATGTTTTGAGATATTTTTTAATTATAATTAATATATATATATATATATATATATATATATATATATATATATATATATGTTTGTGTGGAGGGAAAAAGGAAAGAGATAGAAAAGAAAGAAAAGGAAATAGAAGGAAAGGAAAATTAGAAGAAAAGGAAAACCAAAGGAAAATAGAAATCCTTCCTCTCTCCCCCTGCCTCGCGAGCTTATCTTCCTCCTCCCTCCATTGTTATTCATTTTTGTTTTCTTTTCTTCCTTTTAGTTCCAGAAAAGAAACCCAAGGCTTAGTGGGTGAGAAAGATCAAGTTCCCAGCTTCTTCCTTCTTCCCGGATTCGAAAACGAGTTAGAGATTTCAAAACCGTCAAACACAAACCTCCCCGTTTCATCTAGATCTAAGCTTTGTTTCGCAAAGAGATAGAAGGGAAAGTTGCTCACTACCACGCTAAGGTGCTAGGGAATCAACTTTGGAAGCGACGTCGCGAGCGGAGATTTTATCGGATTTACTCGCGGTACCTTAAACACACGTTGAAGCTATTGTTCAAGTAAGGGCTCCTTCCAAACTTCAAGTTTGCATTTAGGGACTTATCTGTGGATGTGTGGAAGAGAATTTGTTAGGGTTGAAGTGTTGATTTGGGGAAAATGAATCAAAGGCTTTATGTGTAAGATCTTAGAGTTAGGTTCTGGTTATATTGATGAATGTTTCGTGGAAAATGAATTTAAACTCATTTATGTATGATTTAGAGTAAATGAAACTCATTGTGTTTGAGTGGTGGATTGTGTTGATTTGTGTTCGTCGTATTTGACGTGTTCTTAATTAAATATTGATGAAATTTGATATGTGTATGGTTGGATTTTTTGGAGAAATGAATCGATGTGTTTTGGTGTGCATCGTGGGTTGAATTTGATAATATGTTTGAGTTTGTTTTGTGTGGAATTTGAAAACCATTACGTTAAACGAGTATTAAGAATGGGGAATCTCTTAATGTCTTGTTTACTTAATGTGTGGTTGTGAAAATCATTTAAGGTAAATGAGTATTAAGAATGAGGAATCTCTTAATGTCTTGTTTACTTAATGTGTGTTTGTGAAAATCATTTAAGTTAAATGAGTATTAAGAATGGGGAATCTCTTAATGTCCTGTTTACTTAATGTTCGTTTGAAAATCATTTAAGTTAAAAGAGAATTAAGAATGGGGAATCTCTTAATATTTCTGTTTGCTTAATGTTTGTTGTGAAAATCGTTTAAGTTAAATGAGTATTAAAAATGGAGAATCTTTTAAAATCTGCATTTGCTTAACGATTGTTGTGGATGGAGTCAGTATATGCTCATGCATTTTCATTCTTTTTGTAAATCGTGCAGACCCGTGATAGGTGACACCTTGATAAATAGTACTTTGACCTGTGATAGGCGGTACATTTATGGTTTACGTTTTTGTAAATTGTGTAGACTCGTGATAGGTGGCACCTTGGTAAATAGTACTTTGGCCCGTGATAGGCGGTACATTTATGATTTATGGTTTTTTGTAAATTGTGCAGACCCGTGATAGGTGGCACCTTGGTAAATAGTACTTTGGCCTGTGATAGGCGGTACATTTACAATTTACGTTCGTTTTAGTAAATCGTTCAGACTCGTGATAGGTGGCACCTTGGTAAACGCTACGGGCCCGTGATAGGCAGTATGTTTATGGTTTACGCTTTTTAGTAAATCGTGTAGACCCGTGATAGGTGGCACCTCGGTAATTGGTACTTCGGCCTGCGATAGGCGGTACAATTATGATTTACGGCCCTTCGAGGAGGGTTTTGGTTTGGAATTCCGAGTCCATGCATTTTGGAATATATGCATTGCATTAGGGTGCTTGGCACACGAGTCGTGTTTGAATCAAGTTATGATTAAGTGTTATGTATTGATATTGTGTGTAAGTGTGACTAATTGTAAAACTATTTCGAAACCCAATTTGTCGTGGTAATTGTGTTGGAATTGCTAAGTGTTATGTATTGATTATCGTGTGTAAGTGTGATGGATTGTAAAACTACTTCGAAACCCAATTTGTCGTGGTGATTCTGTGGGAATTGCTAAGTGTTAAGATTTGGAGTTGTGTATGAATGTGATTGAATTAGTTTATATATTTTTGGAAGAATAAGCAGGGAAATCGATTTCCCAATCGAATTGAAGAGTTATAGGCACTTCGCTAATTTGACAAAATCGATTTGCCAATCGATTTTGTAATCTATTTTTCAAAACCATTTAAGAAATCGATTGGTATGTTTCCTGTTTTCTTAAATCTTGAAAATATATTGAAACAATCGATCCATTACAGCAGCTCAGCTATTTGGACAAAATAGATTTCGTAATCGATTGGATTTGTTACAAGGGCTCAACTATTCATTCAATTGATTGATTTAAGCCCAGAGTACAGATTTTACAAAAACGCCTTCAAGCAATCGATTTCCCAATCGATTTGCTTAGTGGAAATTCTTATTTTGAGTTAGGTAATCGATTGCTCGATTGATTCATCAATGGATTGGTTTGTTGTTTACTACTTGATTGATTTAAGACTTTATTTGATCTCGTTTTTACTTGGCAAGTATTATATGATCTTTTAGCATATGGACAATCCTTTTAAGGTGCATGCTAAGTTGAAAGGTTATTTTGTGCATTTAAAAACTTAAATGTTATGTGTTAATTGTTAATTTCGGTTGATGACCCTTTACAACTATTGTGGAAATCTGGGCTTTGCCCTCATATGAGAGTTAGGAAAATCCTACCGGTTCGTACCCTATGGATGGGAATGTAGATGGCAATGCATGACTGGAGCTATGTTAGGAGGATCTTACGGGGCGCGTGGAGATCACTCAGGGTGTATAGCTATAGTTTTTTTTGTAGAATGATCATATTTGGATGACATTGAGGGAACAAATGTCTTTCTTTTGGATTACGTTATTTTGAACTGGAAAACTGTGTCTTTACTAATATTGTCAATATGACATCTTATTTGAATGGGTTCCATGTATCATTTGTTATTGTGTAAATTGTAAGACCCGTAATTTTAAATTATACCTTATGTATTTTAATGGATTTTGGTATTGAACTCAGGGGCTTTTTAGCCAAGTTATTAATATTTTGGAGTTTATATGGCCAAAGAGATATTTTGATGCCTGATTAGAATTACTTGTCGATAAATAAATTAAATTAACTGCGGTGAATCTTTTGCGAAGAGTTTAAATGCGTTATGGGTAAAAGGGTAATTTAATAAATATCTAAAGATTTGGAGATATTTGTTAATTATTATTAATATATATATATATATAAAGAAAAGGAATGGAAGGAAATAGAAGGAAAAGAAAATAGAAAGGAAAGAAAAAGGAAGAAAGGAAAAGAGAAGGAGAGAAAACAGAAAATTCCATCTTCTTCCTCCCCTGCCTCGCGTGCGTTTTTCTTCCTTCCTCCATCTTCATCCATTTTCGTTCTTCCTTGCTTCCTTGAGTTCGAAATTGATAGTGGGTGATAGGACAAGGATTTCTCAACTTCACTCCTCCTCTTTGATTCGAAAACGAAGGAAAACGGTTTAGGGATTTCAAACCCGTCAAACATAAACCTTCCCGTTTCTTCTAGATCTAAGCTTCGTTTCACGAAGAGATAGAAGGGAAAGTTGCTCACCTCCGTGCTACGGTGCTAGAGGACCAACTTTGGAAGCGGCATTGCGAGCGGAGATTTTACCGGATTTACTCGCGGTACCGTAATCGAACGTGGAAGCTAACGTGAAGGTAAGGGCTCCTTCCAAACTTTTAGTTTGCATTGAGGGACTTACTTGTGGATGTGTGGAAAAGAATTTGGTTAGGGTTAAAGTAATGTTTAATGGAGAATGAATTTTAAACCCATTTATGTATGATTTCGAGTATATGAAACTTGTTGTGTTTGAGTGATGGATTGTGTTAATTTGTGTCGTCGTATTCGGCGTGTTCATACTTGATATTGTTGATTGATGTGTTTTGGTGTGAATTATGGATTGAATGTGAAAGTATGTTTGAGTTTGTTTTGTGTGGAATTTGAAAACCATTAAGTGAAACGAGTATTAAGAATGGGGAATCTCTTAATGTCTTGTTTACTTAATGTGAGTTTGTGAAAATCGTTTAAGTTAAATGAGAATTAAGAATGGGGAATTTCTTAATGTCTCGATTACTTAATGTTGTTTGAAAATCGTTTAAGTTAACTGGGTGTTAAGAATGGGGAATCTCTTAATGTCTTGGTTGCTTAACGTTTGTTTTTGAAAAATTGTTTCAGTTAAATGAGTATTAAGAATGGGGAATCTCTTAATGACTTGTTTACTGAATGTCTTGTTGTGGAAATCGTTTAAGTCAAAAGAATATTAAGAATGGGGAATCTCTTAATATGTCTGTTTGCTTATGGTTGTTGTGAAAATCGTTAAGTTAAATGAGTATTAAGAATGGGGAATCTCTTGATATTTGCGTTTACTTAATCTCGTCGTGAAAATGATTTTGTGGAGAAATGAATTGTCGAGTCAAGGTGATGCCATGTGATTTGTTGGTTCATCTTGTCTGTGTTGGGATTGTCAAGTCAAGGTGATGCCATGTGATTTGTTGGTTCATCTTGTCTGTGTTGGGATTGTCGAGTCAAGGTGATCCATGTGATTTGTTGGTTTATCTTTTCTGTGTTGGGATTGTCGAGTCAAGGTGATACCATGTGATTTGTTGGTTCATCTTGTCTGTGTTGGGATTGCGAGTTAGGGTGATGCCATGTGATTTGTTGGTTCATCTTGTCCGTGTTGGGATTGTCGAGTCAAGGTGATGCCATGTGATTTGTTAGTTCATCTTGTCTGTGTTGGGATTGTCGAGTCAAGGTGATGCCATGTGATTTGTTTGTTCATCTTGTCTGTGTTGGGATTGTCGAGTCAATGTGATGCCATGTGATTTGTTGGTTCATCTTGTCTGTGTTGGGATTGTCGAGTCAGGGTGATGCCATGTGATTTGTTGGTTCATCTTGTCTGTGTTGGGATTGTCGAGTCAAGGTGATGCCATGTGATTTGTTGGTTCATCTTGTCTGTGTTGGGAATGTCGAGTCAGGGTGATGCCATGTGATGTGTTGGTTCATCTTGTCTGTGATGGGATTGTCGCGTCAAGGTGGTGACATGTGATTTGTTGGTTCATCTTGTTTGTGTGGGTATTGCGTTGTAATCGTTAAGCGGTATGTTTTGAAATTGTGTGTAAGTGTGTTGATTCAAGTTTATTATTGAGTATTTGAACTTGAGATGTCATTGTGATTGTGTTGATTTTACTAAGAGTTATGTTTTGGAATTGTGTGATAGCAAGTTTGATTGCAAAACTATTTCGAAAACCCAACTTGTCGTGGTGATTGTGTGGGAATTGCTAAGTGTTAAGATTTGGAGTTGTGTATGAATGTGATTGAATTAGTTTATGTGTATATATATATATATATATATATATATATATATATATATATATATAAGAAATAAATGAATATTACTTACGTGTCGAACATAGTCTTTATATTGGAGTGATTGTTTTAATTGTCATACAAGGGATCCAAATAGTATATAACTTTAGAGGTCACATTGATTGCAAATAGCACCCACTGTGTCCTACAGCAACAAAAATTTAGTTAAGCAATTTTGTTTACACAACTAATAAATTAAAATCTCATAAATTAAAAAAGATATAAATAAATAATATATAATTAAGTACACTGAATTATATGGTGCGAAGAACAATTTATCCTTTTCTATATTTCCTAATAACATATCTACAATGTAATTCTTTACATTTACTAGATCGAGTTTACACATCGACAGCTTATGCGGAGACAAGAATGAGTATCTATTTGACAATTTGCGCATGCACGCAACCTTCTCATACAAAAACCTTCAATGAAAATTTCAATCTAGATTAATTACCAATAAATTTAATTAATTACCAACGAATTCAATTAAAAGTATTTTTTACCCTAGGTACAAGCTGATGACAGTAGCACTCAGCTCCTTATGGTCGAGAAGTTCGTATATGTGCTCCTTTTCGAGAAATTCTTTATACTCTCTCCGAATATAGCTTTATTCATGGTTATAATGCGCAAATCCTCGTTGATGCCCATATTCCTTTTTACTTGGATGTCAAGACATGCCCCGTATTTAGCAAGGCATGACTGACTTATTTTAGGAGCAGCAGCAGCAGCGACCGATTGTCTTCGATCTAGTTTTCTAGTTGCAACTTTGGCAGCTTTATTACCCTCCAGCTTTTGTAGTTTGCCAGTTCTATTACCCTCCAATTTTTTAGGTTTGCCGGCTTTATTTTGCTGTGCGGGTGGTTTATTTAATTGAATATGAAAAAATTAGGTTAAATGTTAGTTTATTGAATCTGAAAAAATGACAAACATTAGGGAATAAATGTGACAAACCTTTTTGGGCGATGCAATTGATTCATTTCTGGGAATCTTTTTATCATTCCCTTTAGGCTTTTTCAGCATCTAAATATAAATGTGAAATTAAAGTTAGGAGCGGAAAAAAATCAGCAATTAAATATACATATCAATTAAACATACATTTCAATTAATTAAATATACCTTATCGAAGGCAACAAGATGTGTGGGCCATGCCACGTAACTACCAATTGCTTTGCCCAAAAACTTCATATCTCCATCATTGTTCGGTATCGGCAACGGTGCAGTTGGTTCCAAAACAATCATTGGTGATACTTTGACATGGCCCACAGGGATCGGTGTGTTGTGCAATACTTCTCACGAAGTATTGTATAATTTTCCCTTTCCGACCTTTCGATGAGTAGGGGAGGAAAAGTACAGCACGCATGGAGTGACACCCTAAATCAATGGTTAAAAAATAAATATGGTTAATATATAAATATATTTAATACATAAGTAATTACATAAGTAAGTAATTAATTACCTCGGGAAGACTTTTGAGACCGATGTTGCAACTCGCGTTTTCACTCTCCATTTGTATTTCACGTTGGAGCTGATCCGGGAAGTGCTTGTCTTTGTTCGTCTTCACCAAAAGTGCCACTTGCTCTGTAAGGAGTTTGAGCTTCTCTAATACTTCCTCATTGGATGGATTTTGGCGCTTCTCTTGGGAAAAATAGCTTTTTGGAGTTACGCCAAATCCTTTCCCCTAACCCGACTAGAATACTCAAGAACATTAAACACTTTACCCGGAATGTCCCTGCAACTAGCTTTGTTGCCTTCTTGATTTTCAGAACTTTGTTCGATAGTCTCCTAAAATACATGTAGGATTAAAAAGATAAATTCAATATCATTTTTAAAATACAATATTAAAAAGTGTTCAAGTGATAAAATACAATATTAAAAAATATTAAAGTGATAATATACTTACTCAAAGTTCTATAACTTTTTGGACATTTTTATTGTCAACCACTCTGTCTTTATTTACACGAGCTTCCTTCCACAATATATGACGACCCAACGGTTGATCGGATTGGGTGTCTTGTCGCTATTCATTAAGATCATAAACAAAATGTTAGTTAGAAACTGTAGTTTATAATACAAACTACTTCATTATATAAAAGTAATGTTTAATTACTTACAAGTTTTTGCTCAAGACGTGCATATCCCATACGTGATTTTTTGTATGGGTGCGTCGGATTTCTTGCCCTTTCACGATTTGCCTTACTTATATTCTATATAAAAAAAATAGCAATCGTGTAAAAATTTAAAATACGCTACGAATATAAATAATAAAACACAAATGCTAAAAAATTATTCACTTACGACAAACGCGGGGTCCGAACGTTTGGATACAAATGCACTCCATTCATCATTTGATATATAATATTTATACATTCTTGGAGCTTCAGCATTTGTATTTCCTTCTCTATCTTTTAGATAGAAATTAGAGAGGTGAGATCTAAATCCCCGGTGGATTTTCCCAACAACTCTCAATACGTAACTCTTTCTCCCCTCATCAAGAACAAAAGAAGTTTGCATGCGAAATAAAGATATAGTTTGAGTGAAGTATTTCAATGAAAAAAATTATAAATGACAAAAGAATGGATCAAAAAAGTTACTTGAATGTCATTCCATAGTATATCTTTGGAATCCTTCTACGCCTTATCTTTACAATCATCAATCATAATTGGGATATTTTGACGAACAACAGCCCCAATGTAACTTACAAATATGGAGCTATTGGGGTCAATTGGCTAACCACTCTCATTCCATCCAACCTAATAAACACATATAGTAAATACAAACTATTAAAAAAAGATAAAAAATAAACAGCAAACAGAGTATAGTATACCTCAAATTTAATGCCATTGTTCCTTGCTTTAATGACCTTTTGCATTATAGTTGCACCACGTTTGACTTCATTTTCGAAAGTCTTAGTGTTGACAACTTCTTCATTTTGACATTCTAACTCATTGGATGTATCCATTTATCTACAATAAGTTCAACATGCAGTTTAGTATAACTTCAACAAGCTCAACATGCAGTATTCTAAGTAAATATTAGCATCAGTATATCTTAAACAAGCTCAACATGCATTTTAGTGATTACAAAAAATTAATAACATCAATACCTGAATAATGAGGGTTCGAAGAAATACGAAATGCAAAGAAAAGAGGGTTCGCAGAACGTTCGCATAAATACGGTTCGCAGAAATATGGTTTGAAGAAATACGTAATGAGGGTTATGTATTTCAATGAAAAGATATTGTGTGCAACGTGAGAGATGATCGTGGATGGAAATAAGGTTCGAAATGAAGGAGATGATCGTGGAAATAAGGTTCGTAATGGAAGAGATGATAGGATTTGCAAAGGAAGAGAAGAACGATGAAGGTTGAGATGATAGTGAAGTTTACGTAATGAAGAGGAAACTGAAGTAGTTTACTGTTATATATAAACCATTTTACAGCGCTTTTTTATAAGCCTTTTATAGCGCTTGTTAGAAAAGCGCTCTAAAAGGCCTCTTTATTTAATTTTTAAAAAGGCTCTCTTACAGCGCTTTTTCCAATAAGCTTTCTAAAAGACCTTGTTTTCTAATATTATATGAATGTTTTTTTTAAAGCCTTTTACAACGCTTGTTGGAAAAGCGCTCTAAAAGGCCTCCTTATGTTATTTTAAAAAGGCTCTTTTATAGCGCTTATTTGAAAAAGCGTTGTAAAAGACCTTCTTGTTTTCTTATGTTATATGAATGTTTTTTTTAAAGCCTTTTACAGCGGTTTTTCAAATAAGCGCACTAAAAGGCCTCCTTATTTTATTTTTAAAAGGATCTTTTACAGCGCTTTTTCAAATAAGCGTTGTAAAAGGGCTCCTTGTTTTATTTTTATATTTAAGGCACTTTTTCAGTTCAGTTCATTTCATGTAAATTACTAATTTATATTCAGTTCATGTAAATTACTAGTATATATTAAATTACATGAACTTAGTATAAAACACTCAAATCAAGCTAAATATAAGTAGAAAATAAATTAATCAGAAAATCAAATACATGGCTGCTTATATAAAACAAATGTTCAAACAATTAAATTTACATTAACTCAGTTCAGATTACATGGCTTATATAAAACAATTAAACATGTACATTAAGATGCCCTTCTTCTTTTCCTGGTGGGATTCACATTTGTTTGTCCATTTACAATACGAAACGATGGATTAATCTAAATTCCCTCATCATGATCATCTCTAAGATATAAACAATCATCAGTTGAATCAATTTCATGTGGTTGTTGTGATGTTGCAAATAAAAGATCATTACCAACATCTTCATCATTATTGTTATCATCACTTATTTAATTGGTCGATTGGACAACAGACCATTTATCATCAGAAGGATCAGTGACATAAAACACTTGTTGAGCTTGCGACGCTAAAAAAAAGGCTCGTCTTTGTATCTCACCCTATTAAAATCAACAAGCAAGAACCCTGACTCATCAATCCGAACGCCATTATTATTATCGACCCACTTGCAACCAAATATGGGAACACGAAACATTGTGTAGTCTAACTCCCATATGCGCTCGATAACCCCAAAAAATGATAGATTTGCATATATTGGGTTTTGTCTTTTGCACTTGAGACATGCATCGCTTCAGCTACGAGAGTGACTCCGCTATTTTACATAGTGGTCTGATCATCTTGTTCTTTGGTATAAAATGTGTAGCCGTTAATAACATAACCAGTGTAAGAAAAGACATGTAAGCTCGGACCATTTGCTAGCCACCTCAATCTCTATGAAATTGATCTGGGTCTATATCAAACTTTGACTTTATGTATTTTTTAACCATGTTATAAAATTTCGATTGTGCTCTCGAGTAATCCAATTTTGATTCCTATTCATGTTCAAACGAGATAACTGATCCATGTGTATTGTAACATACGGTTGAACCTCATCATCATTGTGCAGAACATACAATTATGCCTGCTTCCATTCTGTCCTTGATATAGTCAGTAGTCTCCTTCCAATTATCCCTTCTCCTGATATTCTTCCCGAATGACGAGACATGGGAAGCCCTATGGATTCAACATTGGACAAATATTCAGTACAAAATTCAGCAGCCTCTTCAACAATGTATCGTTCAGCAATACAACTTTTTGGTCGACTTCTACTTTTTACGTACCCTTTTAATATTTTCATATTCTATCAGATACATCCTTCTCATATAAGCTAGCCCACAAAGTTGTCTCTCCTTAACCAGATGAACAGTAAGGTGAACCATTATATCAAAAAACGAGGGTGGGAAATATATTTCAAGCTCACAAAGTAACAACAATTTCCCTCTACAATGTCAATAATTTTTTAGGGTCGATCACTTTACTACAAATTTCCCTAAAGAAGAAACATAATCTAGTTAAGGCTCGTCGAACTTTTTTAGGTAAAATGGAACGTATACCTATTGGTAGCAAATGCTCCATTAGAATATGACAATCATGGGTCTTCAAACCTTTTAACTTGAGGTCTTTCATACAAACCAAATTTTTAATGTTTGAAGAGTATCCTTCAAGAACTTTAACTTCGTGTATAAATTTACATAAAACAATTTTTTCCTTTCTAGATAGAGTATGAGCGGCTAGAGGTAGATATGTGCGATTTCCTTTCTTTACGGGACCCAATTCATTTCTTATTCCTATATCGACCAAGTCCAATCTTGCGTTGATGCCATCTTTAGACTTTCCTGGAACATTGAGTAACGTACCAATAACACTATCAAATTCATTTTTTTCAAGATGCATCACATCGAGGAAATGTCTCATATACAATTACTTCCAATATGGCAATTCAAAAAAAATTGACTTTTTCTTCCACTCAGTTTTGACCAGTTCTCCCGCAAAAGGTTTGCCAAATTTATTGGTCAAACCTTGTACTTTTTCAAGTATTTGATATTCAGTCAGTGCTAAAGGAGCTTTACCTTCCTTTGATTTTCCATTGAATACATTTCTCCACCCACGATACTGATGACTATAAGGTAAAAATATACGATGTTCAAGAAACACATTCTTCTTACAATGTTTCAACCACATCCAATTTGTACTCTCTTCACATATAGGACATGCACATTGACCTTTAATGCTATATCCTGATAAATTACCATATGCTAGAAAATCATTAATTGTGGCGAACAACATAGCCCTCAAATTGAAACATTCTTTCTTATACCCATCATAAACTTCCACACCTGTCTCCCACATAATTTTTTAAATCTTCAATTAAAGGAGTCAAGTATACGTCGATATCATTCCCCGGTTGTTTGGGTCCAGAAATTAACCGAGACAACATCATAAACTTACGCTTCATACATAACCATGGAGGTAGGTTATAAATCAACAAAATCACAGACCACGTGTTGTGTGAGATGCTTTGAAGACCATGTGGATTCATTCCATTAGTAGAAAGTGCAAGTCTTAGATTTCTTGACTCTATCCTGAATTCAGGATACTCGTGGTCAATTTTTGCCCATTGTGGGGACTCTGCAGGGTGTCGAAACATTTCATCTCTAATTTTTCATATGCATGCCATGTCAAGTGTTTTGAATCTTCTTCACTGCGATACATGCGCCTAAATCTTGGCATTATAGGAAAATAACACACGACTTTTGATGGAGTAGATTCTTTCTTCTTATATCGAGAGACATTGCATTTCGGACATGCCTTAAGTAATTCATATTCGTTTCGAAATAAAATGCAATCGTTAGGACACGCATGAATCCTTTCGTAACTCATGTCAATAGAGCACAAAATCCGTTTAGCCTCGTAGGTTCGACTAGGAAGTTCATTATCATCTGGCAACATATCTTTTAAGAGTGTTAATAATTATGTGAAGCTTTTATCAGACCATCTAGTTCTCGCTTTCAAGTTGTACAACTTTAATATCACCGATAGTCTGTGAATTTAGTACAGCCATTATATAATGGTTTCTCTATATCACTCAATGAACTCTCAAACATTTTAGGACAATCTCGAAGATCTTCTTCAACTGCTTTTGCAATCTCCTCAACTCGGTTCGGCTCATATGTATCTGTATCGAATTCAGTTGAAACATATGTCGAACCATTCTCAAAATTAATGTTTCCTTTTTTTTTTCGCACCATGTTTTATCCAACATGTGTAGCTTTGATTAGTTCCATTACATACTAAATGTCCTTCCAATTCATCTTCTCTAACGCGTTTTCCAAAACAACATTTTAAACAAGGACAAACGACTCTATTTGGATCTTTTGCATTCTTCACTCAAACTCAACAAAGTCCTTCACTCCATATTTATACTCTTTTGACAATCGATTGCCAAACATCCATTTCCTATCCATATTATATGACCTATATAAATGCAGTTACAAAAATAATAAGCTACTAAACATATCAACAAATTTCAAAAAGAAACTAATATCAACATATCTAATAACAATTTCAAAACAGAACAGATCAATAAATTTATAAAAAAAAAAGTTTAATATATAACAATTTATCAATTTTCAATTATTAAAAAACTAAAGATTTTTTGACAAAAAAAAATTAATAAATACCTGAGACAACGTATATGGCACAGTACGTAGAGGATATGAGGGTTCCCAAAGTAGAGGTGACGAGGGTTCGTAAATTTGTTTTTATTTATTTGAAAGTAAATGATTTTTATTTAAAGTGAATGATTTTACAACGCTGTAATAGGTAATTTAATTATTTGAAAGCGCATGTCGTTTAAAATGCTTGTGAAAAAAGCGCTGTAATAGGTAATTTAATTATTTGAAAGTGCATGTCTTTTACAGTGCTTGTGAAAAAAGCGTTGTAATAGGTAATTTAATTATTCGAAAGCGCATGTCTTTTACAGCGCTTGTGTACAAGCGATGTAATAGCTTTAGTTTACAGCGCTTGTGTACAAGCGCTGTAAAAGCCTTATATACATTATGCGCAAACGCTATATGACCCTACAACAGCGCTTTTTTCACAGTGCTTGTCAAAAAAGCGTTGTGATAGGCTCCGTTATTTTTTAAATATATTTACAATAGTGCTTGTATTTAGTAAGCTGTAAGACCCATCATCATTTATCTAGAATATGATAATTGGATCCTTACACCTTAATAAAATAGAGGTAATTAACAATGAATAATAAATTAGAATCACCATCATAACTGAAAACTACATTCAGAACTATAGTTTACAACATGTTTAGTAGATTCATAAAATATTACATCTTGAAATCAAACTACGATTGGATGATTACATCATAAAACAAAAAACTAAAAAATCAAATTCTAAGTCCAGGAGTTTGGAACTGGTCTTCTGATGCAAATTTTCATGTCTCGTGTTCCGCCAACTGCTAAAAAAATAATAATAATTTGGATGAGATAAAATATCTCAGTGTGCTCTATAAATAAGAAGAAAACAATTTCAAAGAGTTTCTTTCATAAAAGTGTATAAAACATACAAAAGTAGTTATACATCTCAAGAAAAAATAACAATCATTAATATTATTATTATTATTATACATGTTTATTTATATATATGCATATATATATTATTATTCTGAACAATATATGCATGACCTCAAAACTTTTCCTTTGGAATAAGGAAAAAGTCGCCCAATATCTTAGTGTGGGTCACCAAGATATTGAGTCCTGATTGGTAAAGGTGGTCTGGCCAAACCCCAATCAGCGTCCTGATTGTTCTCCTTTACCTGTTATTCCATGTCTGGAATAACTTAAATGTACCACCGTGAATAAGGCCATGCATGGTCTGATTAATGATATTGTACAAAACTTGAAATGTTTTGTATAAAATGCCCTTATTATGTCATATATAAAATGCATCATTCATCCATAACAATTATATATAACTTTAGGTGACATACTAAACTCATAATAATTTAATCCTAAGTCCTTAATTGAAAACGGAAATCCTAGTCAAAAATATAAACAACATCCGAGTCATGAAAATATTAACAACATCAAGTCATGGAAAAATAATGAACATATAAAAGTCATGAATTTAATAATCAACACAAAAGTCATGAAAAAAATCATTTGGATGAAATTTTAAAAACACCTATATGCAAAAATTTCATTTCATCATACTCTAATTCTCCTAATCTGTATTAATGTAAAATAATTTATTCAAAAATTTCAACCCATAAAATCTTCGTACTAAAAGAAATTAATGTAACATAACACAATTTCACAAACACAGACAACATAATTAATCAAATTTTTTTTCCTTTCTAATATATATAATTCATTCACAAACATTATAACCATAAACAACAATCAAATTTTTTTTCCTTTCTAATATATATAATTCATTCACAAACATTATAACCATAAACAACAATAAGCACGTCAGATTTATTTTCAATGAAGTCTCTATAGATTAAAATGTGAGTTGTTTTCTTCCATTTTTCTATTTTATTTTTTTTATTTATTTATTTATTTTTCAACTTCAGAAAGTTAAATCCCTATTTGAATAAAAAAAATTAAAATCTTTAATAAAAGAACTCACTAGTTGTGACAAGGAAGAAGATGAGGTTCTGATTAACTTGGTTGCTGATCTCCCCTTTTTCTTGAATTGTCACTTTGATTCAATTTTGAATTATCATCCTTCACTGTTGAATTATCATCCTTCGCTGTTGAAGCTGATTAGTTAAGACATGCAAAGTTTAAAAATGGGTTTGATGGCCTTTATCAAGGGTTTACTGATTTGAAAAAAAAATGAAAGAAGATGGGAGGTTGAAGATTGGGAGGATGAAGTGTTTACGGCAACGAAGAAGAAACCCAATGTTGTTTATGAAAAACACGATAGAGAGAATAGAGAGGTAGAATGAAAATTACACCATTGCCCTTCATTTGTCCAAATATTACAATAATGCTTTTTTTTTAACAAATAAATAAATTATTTTATTTTTAAAATTAACAAATTTTAAAAATTAATTTCTATATTTAACAAAACAAAATAGATAGGTTTTACATAAGCATCGTAAAAGTAACGTTATTAAATGACATTTTTTATGTAGTGAACTTCTTTCCAATTTCTAAATCCTACTTCTGCAAAAGCATTTCTTCCATCATTTTGTTCACCATGATTGTTATTGATAAAGTAGCAATTTTGGTCACCATGATTGTTATTGATAAAGTAGCAAGGCTCAAATTGGGAATTTTTTACAGTTTGAAAGTGTCATCAATAAATATCAAAATTAAAAGATGGAAATATTATATTTGTAGGTTCTTATGTAAGCTCTGTGAATCTTATGGTCAACATAATATTGTCAAATAGAACAATATTGTTTTGGATCCTTCAGTAATAAAGAGATGTTGACTTCTTCTTCTACTCTATAAACTTTAGAGAGTTGTTTAGTAATATCTACTATTTGTGTGACATATAGACAATGTTTAAGAATTACTATCTTAACAAGTTTCATTAACTTTTCTTTTAAAATATGCATCAATGGTGGATGATTTTCCCGTGTGTATATATCTAAATAAATTGAAAATTAATAAAAGAACCTAAACACTCTTAAAAATTAAAATGAATTTACTAATTATAACAACACTGTTTACAAAAAAAAGAAATAGTCAAAAAGGGACAATGTTGTCATCTGAGTTCGAGTTATCATCTTGCTTACTCTAATTTGATAGTAATGGAGTGACGACTCAAACTCTTCTCACATTATTTTGCCTTGTTAATTGTTATGATTTTTTAATATTTTGTTAACTTAATATTATTATAACATATACTTTTTTGTGACAGATTAGAACATAGAAAAATCAAAATATTTCATAAAATAAAAAACTAGAACCCAATCCTTAACTTTTATTCTCGCATGCGGATTTACTCATAAGAAGTGATGTGCAGAATTGGCGCTGGCAATCTAGCACTAAGATACAAAATAAGAAGCACGTTACTATTTTCAACTTCCTCTTCCTAACATACATTAATATCATGTTATAATATATCCCCTACTATTATATATGTTATATTTGTTGAAATGGTTAATTTAGTTAGACTTTGTTAGTAATGATTAGTTAGTAGTTAGTTTTCTCATTCTATTATGCTATAACTAACTAAGTGATACAAGCTATGAGTTAGTGTGTGTATAAATACCAATGATACAATTAAATAAAGTGTGTGCATTTTACGTCATCAATATTCTCTCATTTATAAAGTTTTCTCAATATAGTCATTCACCCGTCTTCATCATTGTGAGTTTATGTAAGTGCAAGATTGTGGTATTTAGAGCAAGATTGTGATCATGTTGAATCTATCAAAAGGACACGTCCTTGAAAGTCTTCCAATTCTTGACGGGAAAAACAATAATATGCAGTGCAAACAAATTAAAATGGTGTTTCTATAGCAAGATGTGTAGGACATAGGGAAGTTAGGTGTTGACTCTCTAGTTGAAAATTCTTCAAAAGTGCAAAGAACAACACACAAGGAATCCAATAAGAAATATTTCAAAGCATTGTTTATTATTCATCCGTGTGTTGATGTTGCAAATTTTGAAAGAGTTGATAAAGTTGAATCTTCAAAGGTGGCTTGGGAAAATTTAGAGAAAGCTTATGCTGGAGATTGGAAGATGAAGAAGGTGAGGTTACAAATTCACAAGAGACAATATGAATTATTTAAAAACGAAGAAAAAGAGGAAGTTGATGCATTTTTTCACAAGAGAATATTTTGGTGATCTTTACTAGAAAATAATTGTGGTGATAGTGTTATTGATCAATCTATACTAGAGAATATTTTGAGATCTTTATTACCAATGTTTGATCATGTGGTGGTGGCTATTGAAGAGACAAAGAATCTTGTAGATATGAACATTTAAGAATAGCAAGGGTCCATTGAAGCACATGAACAAAGAATGAAATAGTGCAATGGTAAAAAGAATTTAGAAAAGTTGCATTACAAGTACAATCCAATAACAAAGAAAAAATAAGTAGAGATAAATGGGAAGGTGGAAAGGGGAGAAATTACGACAACGCAAATGCTAGAAATCAACAAGATCATAATGTTAATAATCAAGGAGGTTCAAAAGGTGGCTCAAGCAATCATCAAAGAGGAGGCAGCAGACGAAAAGGCAGAGGTGGCAAGAAGAAGTTTGTTAAAAGTAGCATTCAATGTTACAATTGTCAAAAATGGAGGCGTTTTTCATAAGAGTGTTACTTAGAAAACAAGAGAGAATCTCAATAAGATGATGCAAATTTTGCTCATGAAGAAGAAGAAGATGAGCCTGTAATGCAAATGGTGACCACAAAGGAATATGAAGTAGGAACAAACTTGTGGTACTTGGACCAAGATTGTTCAACTCATATGTCTGGAACAAAATATTGGTTCATCAATCTTGATGAATCAATGAAAAGTTAAGTGATATTTGTTGACAGTAGCACACTTATTGCAAAAGGTGTAGGAGAAGTTCTAATTCAGAAAAAAGATAAAAACAATCAAAGATTTCAGAAGTTCTATTTGTCCTTGGAATTAAGTGTAATCTTCTTGTAAGAATAGAACCACACCTAAGAGGGGGTGAATTAGGTGTTTAGAAATTTTCTTATTTTCATAGATTTAGTGGTCGATTTTTCTGATTAGTATAGCGTATGTCAAAAAGTAAACGACAGAAAAATAACAAACACAACAATATTATCCTAGTTCCCCTTATGATCAAAGGTACATCCAGTCCTCTTGCACACCACAAGAGATTTTTCTACTATTGTTAGAATATGTACAAATCCCACCCTAGGATCTCTGCTACAATATTCTAACATACTTCATACGATAGCAAACCACTATCTTAGATTAGACTACTTGAAGAAAGTACACCACTTTCTTTACAAACAATATAATCACTTCAATGATTTTTCAACAAAATGTTCTTGACTAAGAATAAGAGTATAATAGTTGTACAATGATATCAATCCAATATTATTTCAAGTACAGTATATAACTTTTCTCAATGATATGAAAATGTATTGCAAGTACTTGAAATATGAAAAATAACTTTGAGAATATTTCAGAAAAATTTTCAAAGTTGTTCAAAGTTTGGTAATGGGATTGAGTGCGTTTAAAGTAAAGTTATAGGGTATTTATACTCCATAACATATCTTCAGATTAGTGGTCATCGTTCCTAGAGGTTTGATGAACAAATGCAATGATCCCGAACCATTTCAGAATTGAAAAATTGCATTGTTTCGCATTTGTATTCGGTTACAGCTTGTGTATAGTCGAATACACCTTTGTAATGTTTAGTTTTTATTTAAACTTTCAATGTCGTATTTGAATACAAAACCTTGTATTCGAATACAACTAAGTGAATTTTTCCACTAACTTGTTTTTGTATTCGACTTCACTAAGTTGTAGTCGTATACAAATGTACAATCTTAGCCACTCACTTAGAACTTGTATTCGACTATACCATCTCATAGTCGAATACATATGTACAATTTTAGCTACTGACGTAGCCCTTGAATTCGGCTACACCATCTCATAGTCGAATACAAATGTTCTATTTTAGCTACTGACTTATCACTTGTATTCGACTACAATATAATGTATTCAAATACAACATTGTATTTTGTCAAAAATATTATTTTCAAACATTGTTTATGCATTTTTGACACTATAAAAATCCTTTTGATGCATATGCTAAAATGAAATATTCTCATATGCATTTGAAATATAAGAATATTAGATTGCATCATGTACCTTTACATTATATATCTTCTAATATATTTGACCATAGTTGACTTCGATTATTTGACTTCGTTTTTTAGCTTGCAACTTGATCACTTCCTTGATCTTTGTATTCATAAAAAACATAAGTGTTTAACACTTCTAAGTGTTGGTCAGCTACTTGAGAAAGGTTACATGATGACACTTGAGGATAAGCAGTTGAAAATGTATAATGAAAATAGCACTTATTTTAAATGCAGCTATGTCAAAGAATATGACCTTTAAGAGAGAAATTCAGGTATTGGAGCATAAATGTCTTGCCATAGCAGCAAGTAGTGAAGAATGGATCTGGAATTTTAGGTCGGGACACTTAAATTTAGATATGTCAATAAGATGAGTAGAGAAGGAATGGTGAGAGGCCTACCTCAAATACAAGAGCCAACTAAAATGTGTGAAAATTGTGCTCAATCCAAACAAAATAGAAGTTCTTTCAACAAGCATATTGAAGTCAGGTCAAAGGAGAAGTTGGAAAGGATCTATTCAGATTTTGTAGCCCTATGCAAGTTGACTCAATTGAAGATAATAGGTACATTGTAACTTCCATTGATGATTTCACTAGAAAGTTATGGACATGAATAAGAAGAAAAGTGATGTGATAAATGTCTTTAAGAAGTTCAAAGTGATGGTTAAGAAATAATGTGGACATTCAATTAAAGTCTGAAGAATATATGGATGAGGAGAATATGTGCCAAATTAATTTGATGAACTCTATGAGAAAGGGGGATTATGGATGAAATAATACCACCTTACACACCACAATATAATGGTAGTGCAGAAAGAAAGAAAACGATCATTATGAATATCATAAGAACTATGTTGAAAGGTAAAGGGCTGCCAAAGTTTTTGTGGGGAGAAGCAATGAAAACTGCCACATATATCTTGAATAGATGTCCAACAAAAAAGTTCAAGGGAGTGACACTTAAATAAAAATAATCAAGAATCAAATCAAGCCTTAGCCAGCTAAAGATTTTTTGTTTGATAATACAAACATGTTCCATATCAGCTTAGAAGGAAGCTAGATGATAAAGGAGAACAAATGGTATTGGTTGGATACCATGTAACAAGAGGATATAAATTGTATGATCCTATTAGTAAACAAATAATGATCATTAGGGATGTATTAGTTGATGAGGTTAAGGAATGGAAGTAGAACACTTAAGAAATAAGAGAATCAACGTGCTTGATGGTTATAACATCAGTAGAGAATAGTCACAATTGAATGAAAGCAATAGGGACAATAGTAATAACAATGCAACAATAAGAAATCAAAGCCAAAGAAGTTTACCTCAAAGGCTATAGGATTATAAAATGATTCAAGATAATTAGATTGACTTAGATTGTGAGCTAGTGCATCTAGCACTATTAGCAAGAGTTGTTCCAATAAGTTTTGAGTGTGTTGTGTAGGATCCTAAATGGATTGGAGCCATGAAGAATGAGTTGCATTTGATTGAAAAAAATTAAACTTGGGAACTAGTAGAGCTACCAACATGAAAGAAAGTGATAAATGTGAAGTGTATATAAAAGGTGAAGCAAAGTCCTAGTGGTGAAGTGATCCAATACAAGGCCAGACTTGTAGCTAGAGGTTTTTTTTACAAAAGGTTGGGATAGACTTTGAATAAGTCTTTGCACTAGTAGTTAGAATTCAGACCATAAGAATGGACATTGCTATTGCAAGCATAAAACATTGGAAAATACATCAAATGAATGTGAAGTCATCATTTTTAAATGGGCCTATTAAGGAGGATGTATACATTGAGCACCCACCAGCTTTGAGATAAAGAATCAAGAGAAGAAAGTATATAAATTGAAGAAAGCACCATAAGGGCTTAAACAAGCTCCAAGAGCATGGAACAAGAAGATTGATGGTCCTTTAATTCAACTTGGTTTCATCAAGTGCATATCAGAATATGGTGTATATGTGAAGGGAAGCTCAAAAACAGGAGTGATCATTGTATGCTTATACGTAGATGACCTTCTCATTACTAGAGAAAGTGAGTCTAAAATTGGAGAATCTAAGAATAACATGATGACGGAATTTGAGATAACTAACATGGGACAACTCTCATATTTCCTAGGAATTGAGTTCCAAAGTACAAAGGATGGAATAATTGCTCACCAAACCAAGTATGTTGTTGAGTTTTTGAAGAAGTTTGAGATGAATAATTGTAATTTAGTGTTGACTCTAGGTGAAACTGGTATGCATTTAATCTGAAATGAAAATGAAGAAAAATTTGATCCTACAAAATTCAAAAGATTGATAGGAGGCTTGAGATATTTGTGCAACAGAAGACCTAACCTGGCTTATAGTGGTGGCTTAGTAAGCAGATTTATGCAAAGTCTTGGAATGTTTCATTTGATGGTTGTCAAACAAATTCTCATATATGTAAAAGGAACTACACGTTATGAAATTATATTTCCAAGTGAAAGAGTTGATGCTAAGGTGAGTATATTAGGATACACTTTTTCATATTGGTGTGGTGACATGGAGGATAGGAAGAGTACACAAAATATGTGTTTATGATTGGTAAAACACCAATCTCTTGATGCTCGAAGAAGGAACCTCTTGATGTCACGATCGGAAAATTAAATGTCGTGACCAGCGCACAAGCTATACTCCTAACCTGGCAAGCCTATCAACTAACTTATTAATTAAACAACTAAATCTCTCTTTAACCATTTAAATATATATATATATATGCTTTTTCTCAAAATTTCGACAGAGTATCCTCTGTAACTTCAACATTCCCAAATTTTTTAATATCCCTGTTTAGCTTTCAATTCGGTCATAATTCAAATAATATAATCAAATTGCTTAATACACTTCCCAAAAAAACTACATAGACTTTCTAAACTCCAAAATAGCTGCAATTTACATTAGACTCAACAGACATTACAAAAAAAATGGTCATCGATCAAAGAGGCTTGCCAAAAGAAATATGTTGAGACTTGAATCAAATAACAGATTCTACTCAACTGCCTGCGAATATGAAAAAAGTAAGCAACATAAAGGGGTAAGTCACAAAGACTTAGTGAGGAGACAACAACCACCATCAATTAGAAGGGAAACACAAAAGGCACGAATAATTGTTTAATCGCTTGACAGAAAAATTAAAAATCCAGTGAATAACGAAACGAAATCAAAATGAACAACCTTAAAATCATAATAAAAATCAAACAAGTAATAATACAAATTTTTAGAACCAAGAGGCGGTTTTATCTCATTGATAGCCCTTTCCTCCTAAGGGTGGCCTTTCCCTTAGGGGCGGCTCCATCTAACGGATGACCCTCTCCTCTCAATCCTGCAACACATCATCACGTATCAATTAAGGAGCTTACATCTCATTGATAGCCTCTCCTCCTACGGATGACCTTTCTCGTAGGGGCAGCTCCATCTAACGGTTAATTCTCCCTAATTAACACGAGGTAATTAGGTGCACCTAACGCAGTTAACGATTTAATAATTATAACACCAATTTTCCAAAACACGTATTAAAAATCATTTCATCGTAATTCATGAAAAACATACTCAATCGCATAACAATTCAAGATTTAAATACTGTAACTCATGCATAAATCAAAATAATAACATATTATATAACAACGACTGTTAAATTTAATAATTGACGAAATTGAGATAAAATTCAAAGATTGTGTTCCCCAAATTTTTTAATAAATACGTTAATATAGAAAACAAGTAAAATAATAATAATAATAATAATAATAATAATAATAATAATAGCATTATAAAAATATATGACGATAATCGTCGTCAACTCACAACTATGGAGAATCGCCTAAGTTTGTTCTTTAACAACTCTCAAAGTAGCCGGTAGGGTCTCAACTGATAAATCTGAGTATAAAAAATATTTCCAAGACTTTAGAAAAAATTATTCTAAAGTTTAGCTAACTCTAGGAAACCCTAAAAATCATTTAAATCTACTCTAAGCACAAAATAAGATTTTTAAACAAAACTACATTTTTCTATGAATTCATACTAGGATTAGAGTTGTGCATTTACCTCAATGAGTCTCAATCAACAACTCTCAAGAGATGAGTACCTTTTTACTTCATTAGAATACAAATCCTAACCCAAAAATCCTAACCAAGAGCATTTGTAGGAGTATGAGAAATTATGCTTGTGAGGATGTTAAATTCATTTTTTAATGGTTGATGGTTTGGGTATTATAGAAAAGAAAGCACTACCAAAAAAAAAAATCTATTGTGACACTCAATTTTTAGTGATATATCTGTATTTGTCACTATAATTACTTTTAGCTACAGATAGAGTGTCACCTATTCTTATTTATGCCATAACTTAAAAAAGACTAAAATATTAACTTCCAAAAAATATTTACTTATTCTCTTTCTTTTCAATTTTCATCTCAGATAATTCTTTTCCCCTTCTTTTTCTTCTCATTCTATTTCCTTCTCAAATTTGTTCAAAAGTTCTTCTTAATTTCAATTCTCAATTTCATCTCAGAAATCATTAAAGCTTTTCCCTATTTCAATTCTCGTTTTTCTGTTGAAGAAGCTTCTCTCGATTTCTTCGTTATGCTCGTTTTTTTAGTTTTCCCGATTTCTCCATTGATGCTCGTTTTTTCATATTTTGCATGATTGCGTCTTAATAACTTTTTATACTCATTGTATTATTTGACTATATTTAAGCTTAATCGATGCTTTTATGCACTAGTTTAACTATTGTTGGTTACTCGAGATTTGGAATAGGAGTTTACTGATAGGGTGGATGAATGCTATAATTATATGTCTATGTATTGGACTGTCGGGTTTATGATTTTTAAGATGGATTGGAATGTGATGGCGTGGAGAAGAATTGAAACGTTGGGTGATAAAGCTTTGTTTATTGGGGCGAATTCTTCTATGTGTTTTTCTGCTGCTGACTTTGTAGGATGTCGTGCAGATTGTATATATTTCACTGATGATTATTCAGATTGTAATCATGATGATGCTGTTAGGAAACATGATTTTGGTATTTTTAGATTGTCAGATGAGAGCATTGAGCCTTTGCCATGTTATCCTCGAAACTTGTATACTCGTTCTGGATGGCCGTTTGGTCCGTTTCCAATTTGGATTTCGCCAAATCCTTGCTAAGTTGAAAATTCTCAATTGTGTAAGTTTATCTGCTTGTGTTTATTAGTGTATATGCTTGCCAATTTCCAATTGCCCTGTTTGAAAGCTTGGCTTATTATTGTATCGTGCATATTCATGTCGCAAATTCTAGATTGTAAACGAGATCAATGTATTAATGCAGTAAAGTAACCTATTATCTGTACTGTAAACTTGTATTATTTATGAATGTTTATGTTTATTATATGCTTGGTGAATTTGGCGTGGATTAGATTGGAGAAGATTGTGTATGCTTGACGAAGAAGGCATCCTGATGTTATGCTTTTTTTTCGTAATAATGTACTAATCGTGTAATTCAGAGTTCAGATTTTTTAGTATTTCGGCTGCCTATATTATCAGCGACAGTTCCCTGGCTGCTTTTAGTTGCATTTGGCCTCGCCTTTTGTTTCGATCCAATACGAAAAGATGCTAAGAAGACGTGTTCAGACGAGTCAAGGAGGGACAAGGAAGCATCATCACACTTCTTTTGCTTCAAATCAACATTCAGAATCTTTCCCACTTCTTTTGCTTTAGATCAACATTCAGAATTGTTCTATTTGCAAATTGTTACTTGCTCACTGCAAATTGCGAGTTTTCCCATCGGCTATTTCAGAGGCTCTATGTCCAGAACAACCTCTGCAATAAAACCAGGTTCTGTTTCAGCTACCTCTTTATCACTTGTTCCTTGCATATGTTTTGGATCACCCTTCATTTGTTTATGAGTATTAACTCTTTGTGTGATTTTCTTTATTATTCTGGAATTTATTTATAATAAGCACAAATGGGACTGATGAGGCCATAATAGAAAGAATTCAGCTGCTGTTGGCATTGCAGTGAGTAGTACTCTTCCTTCATTAGTTGTAGTTGCAACAGAAGACTCTGCTGTGTCACTGTCTGCATAGGGTGTAGAAATGTTGGTAGCATTTGTACTCATAGGAGATTTCTTCTCTGTTTATTGGGAAGGTTTCATGCGTTTTGCTGCTCCACCAACTGGAAGAGAAGTCTTCAATATAGCTACCTTATCGTATCGACTCAGGTCGAAATTGGTTACAGCTTTCTCACCTCTATACTTTATGGCTGCAATGTCGTATGCCTCTGCTGCTTCCTCTTCAGTTGCTGGTACATTGCAAGAATAAATAATATTCAACTTCAAAAGAATTATATAACAACCACCAGGAATTATGATCCAATTATCTACCTTTAGATTGTACCTTAATCAATTAAATAAAACAAACAACACCTCTATTTCCTACCAAAAATAGTTGACCAAACTTGTGTAATTAGTAACATGGATGGACAAATAAGGATATTTGTTTAGTGTGACTTATTCTTTGATAAGTGGGCAGACAAATAAAGTTTTGTACTTAGTAAATCTTATGTATTGCGTAATATATAACTACGACAACCACTGTGCTATCGGTGATGTAGACATAATTGTTACTCGTCCCTTTATTTATTTGTTTTTTTATAAAACCGGATTTGTTATTCAAACAAAATTAGTTTAAATTAATCAGAAAATCCCTGATAATAGTGTCATGCTATCAAACATTTCACTAAATCTAATCATATTGTATATAACATTAAGTTAATAATAGAAGGTATATAACATCCTTTGGTTATGATCATGAAGGTTGCAAGAGTGATGGTGTTGAGTTTGGAGCTAGTGGAAGCAAATAGAGTAAGCTGAGTGATCATGGGTTGATGATGGATGGGAACCTTGTTAGCAATTATAGCTTTGGTGAAGCTGAGGCTTTGACTGATGAGATTGAATAAGAATCTCAGTTTGTTGGTGAGGTTTTGAGGATTAGAGACATTCTCAATAACCGTGAAGAAGAGGTATGTTTTTTTCTCTCTCTTCCCTTTCTTTGATTGACTTTGTTGGATGTTTGATGAGATTTTTTTGTAAGGAATCGATATTGATTTATGGTTTTTAATTGGATGGCATTTTATTTTTGTTTTTCTTTGAATGTTGAATTCATTTTGTGAACATCGATTAGTACTTGCTTGTTTGATGTTGCTATAGTCTGACTCTGTGCTTTTTGAGTCATTGAGGAGGCTTGAGCTGATGGAGCTCTTTGTGGATCTTCTGAAAGTTTGAATTGAAATCTTTTATTGAGACTTATTTGATGAACATGTCATTTTTCCATGTTTTGGGGAAGTTTGTTGGTTAAGTATGTTCTCTAATCCTTAGTAATTAACCTTTTCAGGTAACTGAGATTGGAAAGGTTGTCAATCCTCTCCGAAAACATGGATCAAAGGAAGTACGTCAACTCAGGCGGACTCTTATCGAGTATGATTCCGTTACTAGATAATTGTCTCTCATTCATAATGGTTTATTTTATAAAAAAAAAGATAGATGAGCTTGTTTATTTTCTATACATGGATCAAAGAAAAGGCTTTTATGTTTTAACCAATGTTGTCAAATTGTGGCGCTATAGGGCTATATCATAGCCAATTTTGATGAATTCAATGAAAACAATGAGGCTAAAGCTACCACTATCGAGGAAAGAGAGCTTATCTCAAACCTTGTCTCAAATTAATGTTGTTGAGGCCCAAGTTCTGCAATTTCTTAAATGAAGTCATGTCTTATTAGAACCATGGGGAATATTGTTTTTCAAATTCTTAAATCAAGCACTTTGTTTTTTTTCTAGGATATAGAAAAAGAAAAGACTGCTCAATCAGATTTGGAGAGGACCGTCTGTGTTCATTCTATGCCAACATCAGATCAAACTCTCACAACAAAGCATAATTTTGCTTTTGAGAATGGTGTGATGTTTTGCTTCTTTTTACACCATTGCGCAGTAGTGATATGAAAATTTCATTCATATATTTTTGTACCATTGTTTCACAATAAATGTTAAGAAACTTATTCTAGCTTCCTTTGAAAATTTATTGAATTTTTTAAAGCAAAATAACTATTTATTATATGTTTTAATAGAATTAGTAAAATTAAACTACATTTTATTGTATGTTTCGATGACATTAGTTAATAAAAATAAATTAGAAATTTAAATTTAATTTACAGGTATTAATAATTTAGAATTACAATTAATAAGGAGATAAAATAAATTTAATTTAATAAATAATAATAGATTTTAGTGACAGATAATACTGTAGGAATAGATTAAATTTCTATTTACATTTTTCTAGGTTTTAGTGACAGTCATTATTGTAGGTAGAAATAAAAAAACATATTGTGACACTCCTTTAAAGTTGACACTAAATTTGAGTGTCACTCAATGTATTATTGACCTTTACCTACAGTTTATAACTTTTAGTGACACATTTTGCGTGTCACGATATGTCAATTTTTTTTTAGTGAAGAATTAAGGAGAAGAGAAGAGAAGAAAAAGAAAAAACAAAAACAAAAATAAAAACAAAAATGGGGGAAAGGGTAAAATGGTCTATCGAGAAAGAGGGAGAGAGAAAAGAAAGGGAAAAATAAATTAGAAAATGAGGTGAAAAAAAGAAAGTTTGGTTTTATTTAATTATTATTATTATAATTATTATTATTATTATATTATTATTATTATCTTTTCTAATTTAAAAATAAATACGGGCGTAACACTTTAGTCTAGTTCCTGTCTTTTATTTATTGTATTGTGAATAGGAGTAATTGAGTTTCCTCACTTTTGTTTTAAGTTGTATTATGTGGTATGGTTTTGTTTTTTTTTTATCTTTGGCCATTTATAATGATAATATTCACTTGACCAAAATTCATTCATTTAGGATGTCAAAACCAAGCTCGATTTTGTTGAGTTGAATTGCTGTGACTGGTTGTTTTATTCTTAACCCCTTGGCTTTTTCTTCAATAGAAATATCATTTGACAAATAAAAAGAGTATCATTGATCTGGTATCGCACGGATTGGGAAGACATATGGTGAGGACCCACGTTTAATGCCAGTGATTTACTATTGAGAAGTGCGAACAACCTCGACGGCGGGTTGGAGTATTCGTGTGATAGTGATAGAAGATCTGACTCTCACAAATGCTGCATTGGTTGTTCTTCAAGTTCAATGTTGATTGATTATAAGTGCAGACAGGTTTGACCTAAGATATAAGGTGCCTAAGAAGATTTTAAATATGATATTTTTTAGAGCCTATAACTATATTTTAGTAAAATTACTAAAACAATTATGAAAAATTATTTTTTAGACACTTTAGAATCAAAATCATTTATTAAATTAATATAATTGATTTTATATAAAATTTTGTTCAATCAATAATTAAGTAAATTAATTTAATATTTGTTGACATAATATCCATTTTAGATAAGATTTTATTAAATTTAAATTAAAAAATATTAGAGTATGAGACATTTATTTTTAACTATAAAACTTGTTTGGTGGCATTTTGGTTAAGTCAAATTTATTTATTTTTAGAGGCTTGCTTTTGTCCCCTTACCTTTAGGTCGGTCTTGAGTGCAAAACAACCACGCAACCTTAGTGAGAGTGATTACCAACAGTTTACTTTGAAATATTATCCACTATATTTTAATTTTAAAAATTCATGGCTATATTTTTTTTTAAGTTAAATATCACATATGGTTCCTTAATTTAATTTCAGTTAATATTTTAGTTATTTATATTATGTTTTTTCAGTTTAATCTTTTATTTTAATTTTAAGCGATAATTTAATCTTTTATGTTTTAAAATATCAACAATGTTATCTTTTGTTCTACAAAAATTCATCAAAATTTTCAAACAAAACTCATAAAATTAATTATATTCTTTAATATAAAACAAATTTTATCAAATTCGTAACTCAAATCTTCAAATAAACTCATATTTGTCATTCTTTATTTGATGTTCTTATAGATGAGAATAAATTTATTTAAATATTTAAGTTACGAATTTGAATAAATTGCATTATATTGAGGATGATAATTTATATTATGGGTTTTGTTTAAAATTTTTGATGAATTTTTTAAATTTTTGCAAAAATTAAAGATAATATTATTGATATTTTAAAATATAAAAAATTAAATTGCCACCTAACCAATTACTTGCAATGCAAATTTTATTGGTTGTTTCAAGCTCCATCTTCACTGTCTACAAACTATAGTACATATAGATATGGGATAACTCACATATATAGTAACAAAATGAAAGAAAACTCCTTTATAATGTGGAATTTTTTATTTTTAATGTACAGCACATATCTAAAACCTACATCAAAACTTCACAAGGACTTTTATTTCATAAAGAATGGCACCTCACAAACTTCATTAGTACTTCATGTACAGTCAGTGACCTTAGTCATACATGTGAATGATCCAAAATACAATTTTATTTATGAAAAGAGGGTTGCATGCAAGCAAAATACAACCAAAATCACCGATAACTTGTATTATGAACAAAAGATACACATACTGATAATTGTAGATTAAAATTGTTCCTATGAAAATCACCAAAATAATTTGACAGCAGGATTCAGCAAGAAATAAGTATGAGAATGCAAGATAAATAATGCACTTATGTTAAATAATTAAGATCAAACCTGAAACAGAAAAACATTGCTTTCAGAAAGAAGGAAATTAAACAATGTAGATATATATAAAATGACGTATGGCTTGCTAAATGCCATGACTGTGCTGCTGTGAGAATTCATCTGCCGATGCCGCCGCAAAATGTGGCGGTACCATGTAAAGGGTCTCAATACAATTACAAATATAAAAGTAGCTGGTAAGGTTACCAATTACTATATTATTGTTTGAAAATCACATTCCCGGAGCATAGTGTAGGAATGGAAGGTAACCAATTACAAAGATAATGGGGATGAAATAATAAAGAGGAGAGAACTTTTAGAAGAGAATCATCCTACTATATATTTAAGGTGAGGTCAAGATTTGTCTTTGAAAAACTGTGCATAATTTACAACAATCAATAAAAATTAGTTACATAATTAAATATGTAAGTGGTATCAACAAACTGATGTTTACCCACTTGTAAATTTAATTGTGTGGCTACTTTTCAATGAATGGTGGATAAATTAATTATCCACAATTCTTCAAAAGTAAGTTAGAAAAAATCTATATTTAAATTACAAAATCCTCTAACTTAGTCTAAATCGTCCAACCTAGTCCTATGAATTCTTATCTTGAGTCCTTTCTTAGTTTCCAGAAATTCCCCAACCATATTTGATGTTGTAATATCCAATTTACCTTGGTGTAATTCCTCTAGAGAGGTCATACCAAATGCGACGGAGCCCCACAAGGTCATGCCATTTCCACTGACCTAGTTTGTATCCATTATATATCATGAGAGATATCGTGATCGAATAAATCACGGCAGGAATATCCATAAAAAGAAACAACAATAATTTGCATAACAAAATCAACACTGTTATCTTGTTTGTTAGTGGTATCCTATAAAACCAAAGGCACACACGTCTTATGGAAATAAAGAGGTATGCCATTAGGATTAAAAGCAACACGCTCAAACACCAAAAACATGCCCTTGGAATGAGAAAATAATCTTCCTCTGTCTTTATCTTTCCATAAGGTGTGATCTTCAACTTGCAAGGTGATGCAAATCTTCCATAACTACTTACTATTCGGTAGATGAATTCATCAAATGACTCGTCAGTTTGAACAATAGATGCCTCCATCTTCCCATAAGATTTATTCAAGCTCATAACATCTTGCTCTACCTTCCTCAAAAACGCTTCAATTTCAGGATTATGGTTTCCTTCATCCAAGGATTCGTTAGGGCTAGAGCTTGAAGTTTCCTCTTCCATTGGACGTTGGCATTTCAATTCAAGAATGGTTTTTTTCAGTCTAAAGCTCGAGGGTCCATTGCTCGTCAGAAGTCCCCACAAAATTTGGTCTACCCTCCTCAACATTGGTTTGTAAAGTGGATCTCCCAGTTTTATCTCCACAAGTCCCCCAAAGTGTCGGCATGTATACCCTCGTTTATTAGTATACACTAGAACAATAGGACATGTTAAGTCCAAGCTTTCCTTTCCTAATTCTAATTGTGCCCTCAATAGTAGTTCAACAAAACTGAGTCCAATTGGAAGAGCTTTTGCATATGAATCAACGATGTGTTTCGGTGCAATCTCTAGATTCTCTTTTATAATCTCTAATACCTTAACCACATCCTCTATAGAATCTTCTTGGTCTTGCTTTAGACTTAACCCAAAGGAAGAGGAGGAAGCCTTCCATATACTGTCATCCTTGGAATTCCCTAGAGCCCGGGAAACCACTTCTGAAAAGTTGACATGTCTTTTTTCTTTTACTATTAACTGAAAATACACACTAAACATGCATCTTGAACTCATATTTTTCAGGATGTATTTAAATTTATGCTCAGGAGATGTTTTTGGAACCAAAAATGATGATGGCATGTAGGAAAAGGAACTGCAATCAGGATTTATGAATTGGATATCATCCATGTTTGTTTCTTTCTTATACATATAAACTCCCCAATTAGTCAGAATCAAGCCTGAATCATATTGAACTTGAATGGCTTTCCAGTCATCTCCAAGATTTGCATCAAGGTCCTTCCACTCTTCATCACTGAACAAAACTCGTAGGTCACACAAAAGCACATGATTTGGCCCAACATAGAAGTAATTGCAATCCCTGACACAAATTTCTTTGGCATTAATGAACAAATGGAGGCCAACGACTCCGCTCGATACTTCTATACCATCATTTAATTTAGGAAAATGTCCTGCCTTTTTTTCTTCCTGAAACACTAATGCTAAAGCAAAAACGGGAAGCTTCCGACGAGCCAATAAAAGTGGAATCTCTTGGGTGGATACAAAGTCAAACCATTCTGGAATCTGCCTTTTTAGCATCGGCATTACAACTTGTATTCTTTGGATTTCTTGTGATACCTGTGATGCCAAAACTTGTTAGTGTGTTTGCACAACATACTATATATAGATTGACAGTATTGTACATTTTAAAAATAATGGAGGGAGAAGACAAACCTTTGACCAAAGTAGACTTGATGCCTCTAAAGTTAAGGATTGACAATGTGTTGCATCTATTTTCTGAATACTTAATGGAAATTCTGGAATATTTCTAAGATTCTTGCAAAAGCTAACATCAACATTTTTCAAGTGCAACGATCCTCTAATGCATTTTGGGAGAATTTCAAATCCATTATGTGACATTTTAAAGTCTTTCAATTTTGGAAAATTTTCAATAATGGCATGAATGTCTTTAAATGATAGATTAGCTTCGCTAAAATGAAGTGTTTCTAAATTTGGATACACGTTTTCCACTAAATGGCCCTCTTTGAACCTTTGGAATGATTCTCCAACTTCACAACATCCATCAATTTTCAAAGTGATAAGTTTTGGAAGCAAAAAAAATCTACTTGATAGATATTTGAGCCCTTTGCAAAATGACATGTCTATATACTCAAGCCCTGTAAGGTTACCAATGGACTCTGGAAACTCCTTAATACTAGTATTTCTCATGTGAATCTTTAATGGCGAATCCATCTTTTGCATTATATGTGGGAAGTGTTCAAAATTTTTGCAGAAGTTAAAAGAAATCACTTGAAGGGAAGGCAAATACATTGTTGGCACAAATTTTTTTAGCTTGGTGCACCAAGAAGCACTTAAATACACCAGATGAGGCATTAGTCCAATGGATTTATCAAACTTTACTAGTTTGTGGCATTTATCAACTCTTAACACTCTTAAGCTTTTAGCTCCAGACAAATCGGGAATTTGAGTTATGGATTGACTATGGGAGAGATTGATGAATGTTAAATCCTCAAAACTCTACAAAATAAAATATTGAAATGATTAGAGCATAGTCAATTATGTTACCTTTTTAAATATTACTAATTATAATTACAATTTTACCACGTATAAAAATAAAGAGAGTAAGTTGAAGCAAATGTGCATACCTGAAAAGGCTTTTTCAATATGATTGAGCTATGAGGTAAGTTGAAGTCAACAATTCTGTAAGGATGAAAATCTGGTAGAAGATTATTCGATGGGTAGCTCTTCCAATCGAGCAACCTTAAACTATTCGGCAAAAAACTAGGTCCTGATGAAAACAATGTATTCCTAACAATCAAAATTCTGAGGTTTTTCATCTTCTCAAAGGCAGTATTAGCCCAATGATCTACTTTTTCTTGTTTTGGAGGATGAAGCATTATTCCTTCAATTGCAGTGCTTCCCTATAGAAAATACATTAAAAAAAAATAAGAGAATAAAGATTAAATATATTTGTGAAAATTTAAAAACATAAAAGTAAATCTTAAGAAAGTAAAAATGACATAATTCTTACCAAATTTCCTTTAAGCACGTCAAGAACTTCGTTGTGATACCATAACCTACTGCTTTCACCGGGGTTTGATTTCGATTTCTTCCGAACAATCTCTCTACCCATGTCTTGTATTAGATCATGCATTTCTAAACAACCATTTTCATCAATAGTTATGAGACATTTGCTCACAAATACGCTTATAACTGGGTAGAAATCACAAGCCTCTAGTATTCTTTTAACATAATCCCATCTTTCCCCTTTGAAAAAACAAGCAATGTCCAGGAAAATTTTCTTATCAAAGTCAGATAAGCATTTGTAGCTTATTTCTAATGCACCTTGAATATCAGCATTTGGAACCTTTCTATATTTCCGCAGTAAAATATTACATTCCTCTATGCTCTTACCATTCAAATTAGATCCTAGTACACTTAAAGCCAATGGAATACCCTTTGCATAACTTATTGCACAAGAAGAGACATTTTCAAATTCTTCTGTAGGTGTGCTCATATTAAATGCATACCGACAAAAGAGTTCAACGGATTCAGTATAATTTAGCTCTTCGAGTTTATATATTTTGATTTTAAAATCATGCTTACGAAGAACTTCTGTATCTCTTGTTGTTACAATGATTATGCTACCCGAACCAAACCAATCATGTCCTCCTGCTAGTGATTGCAATTGTTTTACTGAATCAATATCATCTAGTATCAGAAGAACTCTTTTGTGGGAAAGCTTGCGTTTTATTTCAGAGATTCCTCTAAATGTGCTTCCCATCATGGTTTGTGTCCCCATGCCGATATCATTGAGAAGTCTCATTTGGAGATCCTCCAGACCCATAGTGCTTTGATTTGATTTTTCTCTAACATTATAAAGAAAACATGCAGCTTCAAATCGAACACTTATCTTGTTGTATATATACAAGGCTAATGTGGTTTTTCCAATTCCACCAGCTCCATGAATTCCCAACATGAAAACATCATCAGAATCAATATCAATAATAGATTTCACCTGTTCAAAACGAGAGTCGAGTCCGACTTCATGTTTGATTATTTGTAAAGGCGTGGGAGGTAGCTTAGCTGAGATGTCTCTAACAAGATTCTCTATAAACTCATATTCATAGCTACATAGAAATACAATATGAAGAATGAGAAATCAAAAGTGAGTGATGAGAAAATGATTCTAAACAATAAATGACTCAACATAGAGAAAATAAGCAAATTACGTCTAGTGTCTCTTAACTTAATTTCAAGTAACATTTTAGTTTTTTATTTTTTTTTTTCCCGAGTTGGTCCTTTATTTTAATTTTAAGTGACAATTTGATATTTTATGTTTTAAAATGTCAACAATGTTGTCTTTTTTTTTACAAAAATTCAAAAAAAACGTTCAATTTTTCAAACAAAACCCATAAAATTCATTATCATCTTCTATAAAATAAAAGTTTAATCAAATTCATAACTTAAAATTCATTATCATCTTCTTTATTTTATGTTGTTCGAGATGAAAATATGAGTGTATTTGAATATTTGAGTTATGGATTTAATAAAATTTGCATTATATTAAAGATGATTATTAATTTTATGGGTTTTGGTTGAAATATTTTATGATTTTTTTCATTTTTTGTATAAAAAAGGATAACATAGTTGAAATTTTAAAACATAAAATATCAAATTGTCACTTAAAATTAAATTAAATGACCAACTCGAAAAAATAAATAAATGACTAAAACGTTACATTAAATTAAGTTAAGGGACCACGTATGTAATTTAAGCGAAAAAATAATATCAGAAAGATGATAATTTACATGTTATTTATCCTATATATATCTTCAACAATTAAACTTAACAGAATAACTACCTCTGTATTGTTCTATTCTAAATTTCTAAAATGAATGTTGAATTTAATTTGATGGAAGACTCGTGAAGTGAGTTAGTATGATGAGGAGAAAATGAAATGTTAATTAAAGATTATAGATGATGTATTTCTAAAATAATAAAATAAATCTTTAGATATTTTTATTGTTTTTTAAAATACATAAAATTGTCTAGTTTGACAATTTTTAATATCCTTGTTAGCAAACAAAATAAACATAAAATTTAGAAAAATAAAAATAAAAAATGATTTTATAAAATTTAGAAAAATAAAAATAGAAAATGATTTCGTATAATGAATGGGATCTTACTCTCCAAAACTCTTTTCAAGTTATGAAACATGGAACTAAGGGAAGGATATTTTGTATTCTATGATACCATGGAATTTAAATAACCATTGAACACTAAGGGTTCGTTTGATGATTATGGTACAATAGACACAAAATATAATATAGAACTAAATAATGATAGAATATGAGATGCACAACATAAATATTTACTACCTCTGTCTCAATATATAAGACTATATTGAAAAAATCACAGAACTAAAAAAAGTTGAGTTTAGTATTAAATTTATTGACAATATGTATTATTTTATAAATTTATTTTTTAGAAAAGATAATTAGTTTGTATTTTTGTTATAATATTTACATATTTTAGAAAAATATGTAATTTAATTAATAAAGTTAAAAATTTGATAAGGGGTTTCTAAATTGAGACAAAGAAAATCTCAATAGAGTCTTATATAATAGGACAAAGGTAGTACCTTATTATATATTTAAGGCATGAATAATAACAAACATGAAAACATATTCTTCATAGTATCATAATAAAATAATAAAATTATACTTGTGAAATAATTACATATCTTATTTTTAAGTTAACTTGTAAAATTTTAAAATTTGATAAACTAACAATATATACTAAAAAATTTAAATGAATAAAGAAATAATCTCATATAACTTTTTTAAAATTTATTGACACTACTAAATAAATAATTTCAACTTTTTTTAAAAAAATAATTATGAATAACTAAATAACTCTATTATATATATTAGATAAATTAAATAA
>JBBPBS010000206.1:4027735-4060829 GCA_037974835.1 Cicer judaicum
ATTATAAATGAGAAAATTACCCTTGCAAGAAAATTTAAATTAATATTATTTTTTTTTTGTAACTTTTTGTGATAATTTTATTTAAAAACTTCAAATTTCAATAGAATTTTAAATTTTTTTTTAGATTGTATTTATTACAAAATTATGCTTGTGGTAAAAGTATATATATTTTGAAATATTTAAAAATTTAATTTAATATGAAATTCTTTTTTAAATTTCAATTTTTTTATATTTTAAACTATACTTTATAAAGTTAAATCAATAAATTAATTTCATATCCTATTCTATTAATTTCAAACACAATTTATATTCATCATACAAATTCTAACTAGAAAAGGAGGAAATAATAAGATTCATGATTAATTTATCATGTTTTTTCATCTCATCAAAAACAAAATTAACACAATTTCAATATGATTGAAATGGGCCTTTCCAAACGTGTGCAATATTTCCATCACAATTTTAATCGATTTTCAAAACATTCATAAGCCTTTGAATATATCTAATAAATGAGGTTGGCAACTTACACGTCACCCTTGTAATGCAGTCCACTAAGAGCACATACTCTGTTCAAAGCCGACTTCCATTTTTTCACCTTCTCTGATTCCTTTCCAAATCTCTCTTCATGTTTCATCATATCAATTTCATAACTATTTCTCTGATGCCTAACATCAGAAGGTTCCACCTTATAAAATACAACATAAACCGATTTTCCTTTCTTTTCATAACCGTCAACGATCTTCACAAGTTCGTCAAGGCACCAAGTTGAAGAAGCATAGTCTTGACACAGCACAACAATCGAGATTCTAGAAGCTTCTATTGCTTGTAGAAGAGAAGGTTCGATTTCGTCCCCGATTTTGAGGTTTTCATCGTCTCTGAAAACATTGATTCTGTGATTCACAAGAGCCTTATAGAGATTACCGGTGAAGTTGTAGCGAGTTGCGCCTCTGAAACTCAGAAAAACATCGTGTGTGAAATTCTCGTGATTCGACATTGATTAGTTTGTGGCTTTTTTTTTTTTTTGTATGAATGGAATTGTTAAGAGTGTGAGTGCTTTTTTTTTTTTGAAATAGTTAATTTACATTACTTTCGGTAGTAATCTTTAGAATTATATTGAAAGTGACTCGTTCACCTTAACAACAAATCAATTCATATTCTGAGTATTTATAGTATGAAGGAATTATTAGTGGATATAATAACACAAAATTCACAACAACAACTAGATCAAGAACAAAGGGAAAGAGTCTTGAATCTCTATTTGTTTTCTTCAACTCAATAATTCATGAGAGGTTATAACTTACAAGCATGACTCTTTTTATATCTCGCTGCTATTAAGTAAAGACTAAAATTGTGACAGGTATGAAATGGTAATGGAAGTTAGGAGGGGAGAATAGAAAAGAGTTGAATTGGTCTTTTTGATTGCTCTCCATTTTCTTATCATTTATTATGCTGCTATCTATATTTAAGTTGACTTTTAAAATTTAAAAATTTAAAAATTTAAAAATCACCCATTCCTTCTTCTGTGTCTATCAATCTGTCTCCATATTATTTAGTGATTATGCAATGTTTTTTATTTGTCTTGAGTGATTAGATGTCAACTTTGTAACACTCACACATCTTATTAAAAGTATATGAGATGTATGATATCGAAGTATATAATTATATTTAATTAACTTATTTTTTAAAAATTATTAATTTTTTTAATGTGTCAACGTGTTTGGTATTTATGTTAATATTCTATATATTATATAACATGTTGTTTTTTAATTATAATCAAAATGACAATTTAATCTTTTAATTTTTTATTTATTTAAATTTTTTAAATTTAACTCTCAAACACACACTTAAATTCTTAAGTAATGTAATAACATGTACCTTGCACAAGATTCAATGGCTATATTTTAGTTTCTATAATTTATTTTGATTTAAATTTATAAATTTGATAGATCTATTAAAGTTAGATGTTATTAAGTTTAATTAAATAATTTTAATTTTTGAAAATATATTACATCAGTGAGAATAAATTAAAAATGTTATGTCCAAAAATATTTAAAATATTTGAAACAACCAGAATTTTATATTGAACTGGAGCACTTAAATTTTAAATTTTATGATTTAATATTAACGCCTCAAAAAGTTTTATGTGACAAAATAATATATCTAAAAGTTGGATCAATAGTCATTTATCTACCAGTAAGGTTTATCAGCAAACCTTACTTCCCTCATCACTAAATAATATCGAGACAATTTGATAGCCGCATTTGTTATTTGCGGATAACCCTTACTTTTAGATAGATAACTATTAATCCATATTAATTAATGAATGTTTAAACATAAAAATGTAGATCATTTGATTTTAAAGTAAGAATAAGGTAAAATACTCATTTACTCTAAATCTATTAATAAATTTTCTTTTGTTAACTTCCTCAATAAACAAAATCCCTAAACCAAGACTTTTGGTGTGTGTGAACGCGCATGTGCGTGTGTGCGCAAGTGCACGTGCGCGCGTGCATGTGTGCATGTGTGTGTGGGTGTGTGTTACATAATTATACAATTGAAATTAACATTATGAAATTTATAAGATTATGAATTTTTTAAACTCTAATTTCTACAATTTTATTGTATTTTGTGTTGAATCGCTTAGACTATTAATCCAATTTTTATTTTACGAAATTAAGTACCAAAAATATATTTTGTTAAAGTTTGTAATATGTTTAATATATATATATATATATATATATATATAAAGGCATAACATTGACAAATCGAAAATGACAAAACGTCGTCCAATAAAACTTTCATCTTTATTTCTTTACTCAAATACAAATCAACAGAGTGATAATTTTTTAAAACTACCAATACAAGTAGCAATACTATTTCTTAGCCCAACTAATGAATTTGTTTTGCCTTATTACTTTAAAAATAACTAATAAGTAATACATTTGTGTGCCATCAATAATCAATAATGTAACATAAATACTCCTTCTGATGTTTTTTTTTATAAAAGATGTATAAGATACAAATAGATTATATACTAAATATATCAAATTTGGTTGACATATTTGTATCTCATTTGTCTATTATAAAATAAACGAAGACTAATTTATATGTTTAAGAACTGATCAAAAGGTTTATCGAATTGATCTTATTAAAATTTAGAATCCAGAGGTGAAAGGTACACCCGTATTTGGTAACCATGAGTTACCAGCAATAAAATTCCCAACAATGAAAGGTGAAGCTTGTGATGCACTAGTAAGAACATGGTAACTTTTCCATATGACTTTGTTTGAAGTAGAGGAACCTGCACTTTCGTTAGCATATTCGGCGTAATATAAAGTATCTAAAGCAAAATTACCATCCCATTCCATCCAACCAGTAAGGTTTATGAAACTATCAAGAACAATTTTCATGAAAATCGTTCTTGAATATTTTTGCCAAGGCCTACCAAGATAAGATTTAACAGAACTAGGATTTAGGCCTAATTCAGCTGTGACTTTAGAATTATGAATTATGATTCTGGTGTTTTGATTATGATCTGTTCTTCCTTGAGCGGTGACGGTGATTGTTTTTCGTGGTGGATTTCTTGCAAAAATGTTGCAATTTTGCAAACTTACGGCTGCATTGCCAAAGATGAAATCAATTGTGCCATAAATGTCACAATTGTTATTTGATAGCCGCATTTTTTATTTGCTGATAAACCTTACTTTTAAATAGATGACTTTTGATCAATATTATTAAAGCAAGAATAAAATAATATACTCATTTACTCTAAATCTAAATGAAATCTGTAAGACTCTAAATTTTTTAAAACTCTAATTTCTGCAATTTTGTTGTATTTGTGTTGAATCGCTTACGCTATTACTCTAATTTTTATTTTACGAAATTAAGTACTAAAAATATATTTTATTAGAGTTTGTAATATGTTTAAATTATTTTACGCTAATAAGTAACACATTTTTATGCAATCAATAATCAATATTGTAACATAAATACTCTTTCTGGTGTATTTTTTTTATAAAAGAGGTATAAGATACAAATAGATTATATACTAAATATATCAATTTTTGGTGACTCATTTGTCTTTTATAAAAAAAGACGGAGACTAATTTATATGTTTAAGAACTAATCAAAAGATTTACGTAATTGATCTTATTAAAATTTGGAGTCTAGAGGTGAAAGGCACACCCGTATTTGGTAACCATGAGTTACTAGCAATAAAATACCCAATAGTGAAAGGTGAAGCTTGTGATGCAGTAATAAGAACATGGTAACCTTTCCATGTGACTCTGCTTGAAGTAGAGGAACCTGCACCTCTGTTAGCATATTCAACGTAATATAAAATATCTAAAGCAAAATTATCATCTCATTCCATCTAACCAGCAGGGTTTATGAAACTATCAAGAACATTTGTCATGAAAACCGTTCTTGAATATTTTTCCCAAGGCCTACCAAGATAAGATTTAACAGAACTAGGATTTAGGCTTGATTCAGCTATGACTTTAGAATTATGAATTATGATTCTGGTGTTTTGATTTGGACCTGTTCTTCCTTGAGCGATGACGGTGATTTTTTGTGTGGTGGGTTTCTTGCAAAAATGTTGCAATTTTACAAAACTACGGCTGCATTGCCAAAGATGAAATCTACCGTGGCATAAATATCACATTTGTTATTTGATAGTCGCATTTGTTATTTGTTGATAAACCTTATTTTAGATAGATGACTATTGATCAATATTGTTAATAAAAGTTTAAACATGAAAATGCAGATTATTTATTTTTAAAGCAAGAAAAAGGTAAAATACTCATTTACTCTAAATCTAATAATGAATTTTCTTTTGTTAACTTTCTCAATAAACAAAACAAAATCTCTAAATTAAGACTTTTGATGTGTGTGTGCACGCATGTATGTGTGTGTGTGTGTGCACGTGCGCTTGCGTGTGTGTGCGCGTGCGTGCGTGCATGTTCGCGTGTATGCGTGGGTGTGTGCAACATAATTATATAATTGAAATTAATATTATGAAATCTTTAAGACTCTAAATTTTTAAAACTCTAATTTATGCAATTTTGTTGTATTTTGTGTTGAATGGCTTAGGCTATTAGTCCAATTTTTATTTTATGAAATAAAGTATCAAATATATATTTTGTTAGAATTTTTAATATGTTTAATATATATATATATATATATATATATATATATATATATATATGCATAACATTGACAAATAAAAAATGAAAAAACGCTAGTCTAGTAAAACTTCCATCTTTATGTTTTTACTCAAATACAAATCAACATAATGATATTATTTCTATCAATACAAGTAGCAGTATTATTTCTTGGCCAAACAAATGAATTTTTTTGTCTTATTACTTTAAAAATAACTAATAAGTAACACATTTGTGTGCAATCAATAATCAATAATGTAACATAAATACTCCTTCCCATGTTTTTTGTATAAAAGATGTATAAGATACAAATAGATTATATATTAAACATATCAAATTTTGTTGACACATATGTATCTCATTTGTCTTTTATAAAAAAAATGAACACTAATTTATATGTTTAAGAATTGATCATAAGATTTAAGTTATTGATCTTATTAAAATTTCGAGTCTAGAAGTGAAAGGCACACCCGTATTTGGTAACCATGAGTTACCAACAATAAAATTCCCAACAGTGAAAGGTGAAGCTTGTGATGCCCTAGTGAGAACATGGTAACCTTTCCATGTGACTCTATTTGAAGTAGAGGAACATGCACCTGTGTTAGCATATTCAGCATGATATAAAATATCTAAAGCAAAATTACCATCCCATTCCATCCAACCAGTAGGGTTTATGAAATTATCAAGAACAGTTTTCATGAAAACCGTTCTTGAATATTTTTGCCAAGGCATACCTAGATAAGATTTAACAAAACTAAGATTTAGGCTTGATTCAGCTGTGACTTTAGAATTATAAAATATGATTTCACTTTTTTGATTTGGATTTGTTTTTCTTGGAGCGGTGACGGTGATAGTTTTTTGTGGTGGATTTCTTACAAAAATGTTCCAATTTTGCGAAACTACGGTTGCGTTGCCAAAGATGAAATCAACTATGCCGTAAATATCACATTTGTTATTTGAAAGCCGCTTGTGTTTTTTGTTGATAAACCTAACTTTTAGATAGATGACTATTGATCAATATTAATTAATGAAAGTTTAAACATGAAAATGCGGATCATTTGTTTTTAAAGCAAGAATAAGGTAAAATACTCATTTACTCTAAATCTAATAATAAATTTTTTTTTGTTGACTTTCTCAATAAACAAAACAACATCCCTAGATCAAGACTTTGGTGTGTGTGCATGTGTGCACGTGTGTGTGGGTGTGTGTTACATAATTATACAGTTGAAATTAACATTATGAAATCTGTAAGACTCTAAATTTCTTAAATCTTAATTTCTGCAATTTTGTTATATTTTGTGTTGAATCACTTAGGCTACTAGTCTAATTTTAATTTTACGAAATTAAGTACCAAAAATATATTTTATTAGAATTTATAATATGTTTAATAAATATATATATATATATATATATATATATATATATATATATATATAAAAGTATAAAATTGACTAATAGAAAATGACAAAACATCTTCCAGTAAAACTTCCATCTTTATTTCTTTACTCAAATACAAATCAACAGAGTAATAATTCTTTAAAATTATCAATACAAGTAGCAATACAATTTGTTTGCTCAACTAATGAATTTTTTTTTTTTTTGCTTTATTACTTTAAAAATAACTAATAAGTAACACATTTGTATGCAATCAATAATCAATAATGTAACATAAATACTACTTCCAATGTTTTTTTTTATATAAAAGATGTATATAATACAAATAGATTATATACTAAATATATCAATTTTTGTTGACACATTTGTATCTCATTTGTCTTTTATAAAAAAATGGAGAGTAATTTATATGTTTAAGAACTGATCAAAACAGAATCGATCTTATTAAAATTTAGAGTCCAGAGGTGAAAGGCACACCCGTATATGGTAACCATGAGTAACCAACAATAAAATTTCCAAATTTGAAAGGTGAAGCTTGTGGTGCACTAATTAGAACATGGTAACCTTTCCATGTGACTCAGTTTGAAGTAGATGAACGTGCACCTGTGTTAACATATTCAACATAATATAAAGTATCTAAAGCAAAAGCATGTAAGTGTGTGTGGGGGATGAGGAGGAATAATTTTCTTGAGTTTGTGATTAATGCTTTCAAGACTTTTGTTGTTGTTGTGAAAAATGAAATGAAAATATTTTCCTTCTCTCTCTCTCTCGAACTAAGGGGAGATAATGTTTTGTTGGTTTTGTTTGATTACTTTGGTTGAATGTGAAATTAGGGAGGTGTTGGTGTTGAGTGTGTTATTAAAAAAACAATTAATCCTTTTTGTTGATGTTGTTAGTAATGAAAAAAAAAAGCAATTAATTTTTTATGTGGTTGAATTATGTAATAAGTTATTTTCAAATAAATGATTTTGAACTAAAGTTGGAATTTTACTATGTGTAAAGTTAAAAATGTTACTCTTTTAATTACTCTTGGACTGAGTTTAAAGTACTTTATTAACTCAAATTTTTTTCTCTAATGGTTGAATGACATAACTTAAAAAACAAAAAGATTTCAAGTTTCATGAATTAAAATACAAACTTTGTTAAAAAATATACATTTTGAAAAGGATGAAAATATTTCAAAGAGTTAAATCTTTAAAACTAGAAAGAAAAAAATATTATTGATATTTGTTGTGTGATTATGTTGTTATGAGGTAAATATTTTGATCGAACTTTTAGTCTTTAAAAAAATATAGTGGATCAAACTTGTAGTTATTTGAGAAAAAAAAATGAGTTTTGGGAATTTTGAAAAAAAATTGTGGTTGTGTGAAAAATTGAGAAAAATAATTTAAAACGTTTTGAAAAATTGTTTATGAATTCACTGAAAAATTAAAGGATGTTAATTTCTAAAAATATATTTTATATGTTGAAAGTGTGTTGTGTTTAATAATACTATTAGTCCTTACTCATTGTAAACTCTTTTAGTAAAATATACTCTAAGGGGGTTAGGAGTAAGAAAGGGTTTGTAAAGTAGTTAAAGTTTCAGGGTTTAGGGATGTGATGATTATTATTGATGTGATGATGCGTTCTTGAGTGATAATACGTGTTGCTACATGTTATGAATTTTATTGAGGATAATATGTCTTGAGTATGCTATGTGAAAAGTACGAAAAATTATTAGTGTGTAATGAGTATTAAAAAGAGAGTCTTTTAATAGCTACATTTACATAATGATTGTTGTGAAATAGTTAGAGTATGCTCATGCATTTCATAATTTGTGGTGATCGTGATAGACCACAATGTTAGTAGTGATCGTGATGGACCATGATATTAGTCTTACTCTATGTCATTAGTGTATCATTTGATCGTATCCTGATACGTTTATTGGTTTTTGATGTTAGTAATGTTAATGATCGTCTTCAATAAAAGATCTAGGATTAAATAAGTTTTAGTCTATATAAACTTTTAAAATTTTGTTTTTGGTTTCTATAAAAAAAATTATTCTTCAAGTTATTTTAACTCTATATGAAATAAAATATCTTCTAATTTTTAAATTTTTTAATAATTTTTTACAAATATAATTTTTTAATAATCTTTTACAAATATGTTTAGAATACTATTTAATGTTTATCCAACCAAATTTAAAATTTTTGAACTTGAAATAAATTTAATATAAATTTTTAAAAATACAAACCTATAAATAAAATTTTGAGTATAATTTTTATAAAAAAAATTATATTACTATAAACATGTGTGCAAAAGAATCATTTAAAATATTTTTTGATATTTCAATATAGACTAAAAATACTTACATTATAGTTTTATAGAAATTAGAAAATGTGATATTTTTTATAGGAGCTAAAACTAAAATTTCAAAATTTTACAAAAACTAAAGTTATTTTACCCAAAGATTTATATCATTGTATAAGTTCACAATATATATTTGCTTCTTCAACCAAATTGTGTTGTTACACTTTGGAATCAGTTTGTGCTCTTTTTGTATATTACACCAAGTTCTGACGATGGGAAAAGACTGGAAAATAGTAAAAATAATTTCTTAAAAGCAAGGTAAGTTAATAAATTGTGTCTCTTTTTGATACAATTCCCAATTTTATTTTTCATACTTTGAGGACAATAAATTGTTCTTTTAGGATAATTATCTTATTCATTTATCTATTACATTATATTTAATAATGGTTTCAGCTTGTACTTTGTTCCGAATTCTTCTTTTGGCATCTACAAAGAATGTTGTGACCTGCTAACTCATAAGAGTGCAACAACATCTGAGATGTTTGACTCAACTTCAAGTCATGACAAATGGTCCTATTTTGTTTTAGTTAGTTGTGTTTGTTATTTCTAGGTTTGGTATTGTCTCCTCCCTTTCTTTGTTGAGTTTATTCGTAGAATAAGCTTGTGCTACTTATTTGTAGAATAAACTTGTGCTACAAATTGTGTACGTTTTGATTAACACAATTTGGTTATGCATAAAAAGTATCAAACACCGAAATTACTTGTTTTTAGAGTACTATCTTAATTTACTTGTTTTAATATTTTATTGAGATTGTTCAATTTAAGTGTGTTATTCATAAATATGAAGTCATATTTAACATGTGCATTGTAGTCTTTTAGTTTGTTGTCATTTAGTTGATTTAAATTGAATGAAAGCATGCATTTGAGCTTTTAAATTTTTTTTTTTCTTCTCAAGTTTAACATTAGATGTAATTTACCAATAAATTTTCGTGGATGAATAACTCTTGAAAATTTTATGTAAAGTTAAAATATATTGTGAGTAATCTATGGGTAAAGTCAAAATATATTGTAAGTAATTACAGATTTATTTGTAGTGACAATTTATCTTTAGTCAAAGATTATAATCAATTGAGTCTAACCACTTAATTAATTTTGACTTATATTTCATTTAAGAGAAAGTAAATATTAAGAATGATAGTTGAACCTAATGTGTTCACATCCAAGTCGATTAAAAAATCACAATTCAAATAAAAGTTACAAAATATTGCCTCTTCGTTTGAGAAAACCACTTGAATTAGGTCGGATCTCATATTCATTTTTTAAAACCTAAACAAATTGAACATAAATTTTTTTAATACTAATTTATTTTTAAAATCATATGAGATCTTGCATTAATATATTATTTGTTAGTTTTATTTTTTTTTAACAGTACTTATTTGTTTAATTTTATATATTTTTATTATTATTTCATATATTTCAATTGTAATCTATCAACATTGTTCTGTAATATTTATTTTTAGCATATTGTATATTCTATTTTGCTTCAAACTTATTATTTTAACATAACTTTATAATATTAATATTAAAGAGATTTTTTATAATTTAAATCACATGAATTTAGATTGAATCTATTTTAAATAGGTGTGATCCAAATCAGACCACAAATTTTTAATCTTTAGATTAGATGGGTTTTTTTCTCATATCCAACCCAAATCTCACTACAAAAACCCCTAGTTGAAACACGATTTTTAGGTGATCATGTTCGTGACTAATAAGACTCATGTCATTTATTCTATGGCTTATAATTATCGCTTGTAAATATAAGTTTAGAGATACTTTGATCAATCAAAACTTATTTAATGAAACTATTGTATTTTTTATTTTTTAAATTGTGTGTTTATTTTATCTCGATGAGAGATTCTTGAAATGAACTATTGTTATGAAGAGAAGATGAATTGTCAGTTAATAAAAATATATTTCTCAAAATAATAAAATCACGTTTTTGACATTATTATTTGTAGAAATATAAACAACGATCTATTTTAAAAGTATCTTACCTTTTTTTTATAATAGTCAATGTTAATATTGTTAATTAGTAATATATTGATGATGGGAATCAAACCTAGTGACCTCTTTTATCACTTCAAAAGTCTCTTACCTCCTTCTTAACATAAAAAATTAATACAAAATTTTAAAAAATAAAAATAAGAAATATTTTAACAATATAATGAGCCTTAGTTTTTCCAAACACTCATCGAATGACTGAATGTTCTTTAGAGTAGTTGAGGAACCTACAACCAAGAAACAAATTTCTTCCTTGACGTAAACATTTGAAATAAAGAGAATTATCATTTGAGAGCTATTAGCTGATAACCTTGACCGATTTTAACATTTCAAAATAGATGAAAAACATGGTTGAAAAGAGACACTTGACTAAAAGTGATCAATCAGGTTCCCGATAGATATTGGTCATAGAAAAAGTCACAACAATAACAAACAATAATTCAACTAAATTTAAATTTCTAATAATTTAAATGAAATAAAAAATAGTAATTTATCAAGTTACTGATTCACTTGATTAAAATGTTGTTAGGCATTCACTTGTAATTACATTCACTTAAAAAAATTACTTTAAGATAAATGTTCAAAACAAATTTTTTGTTTTTGAAAATTTAAAATATATTTTAAAAACTAACCTCTTTTCCGAACAATTTTAAAAAAGAAATTACCAAACACTTCTTTTAAATTTTCTTCTTAAAACCAATTTTTAGAAATTGGTTTAAAATTAGAAAGAAAAAAAAAAGACAGAAATACAAGTCACAATAAAAAAGACCTAAGGGTCATGCATTTTCTTTTCCGTAGTTTTTTAGTTGATATCGCCTTTTTTGATGCACGTAAAACTTCTAGAGATTAATGAGTGTGTAATGCCAATGAAAACTATTATATATTAACAATCAATTTAAATTATTTAGGATATAGTTATCATCTCAAACAATTACAATAATATAATGACATATTAAAATAAATAACTCTGGTTAAGTGTAAGTGTAAACTATAAAATTAATTTATGGCGATAATTTATAGTGTTTTTTTTCTAAGTCGAATTATAAATTTGAAAAAACTGAAATCAAGCTCCCTAATAATTGTAAAACAGAAAGACTAAAATAAGTAGAATGTATACCCCACACAATTAAAAAACACTAAAAAAAATTAACTAAAAATGGTATTCACTCGCTCAAATTAATAAAAATTAGATAAAATTTACATCGATAGAAAAAAAAAATACAATTCAAAGTAATTAAAATCAAAAATGCTAAATCTGCCCAAATTGATAAAAAAAAAATATTTCTCCCCAAAATTCACTGGGAACCGAAGTAGACAACAAAAGGGAACGAGCAATCTCAATAATATAACTAGAGGTGGGAATAGGCCAGGCCAGGTCAGGCTTTGAAAGGCCTAAGCCTGGCCTACAATTTATTTTTTTGGCCTACGGCCTATCATAGGTTTTTTTTTCGGCGTGGCCTAGAAGCCATTTTAAAAGCCTTTTTAAAAGCTTTTTTAAACGCAATCATTATTACCTCTTAAATAAATAAGGAACAGTTACTGAGTGATTGACTAATTGAACGGTTACCGAATATGAAACGACTACCAAATATAGAACCGCTATCGAATATGAAACGACTACTTAATATGGAATGATTACTAAGTGATTGCCTAATTGATAGAATTTAAAATAGAAAATAATATTATTAATATAATAATAAAAAATAACATTAATAAATAATAAATATATATAACCGGCCTGTCAGGCCTAATAGGCTTTTTTATAAGCCTGAGCCTGACCTATTTAAATAAATAGGCTTTAAAATCAGCCTAAGCCTAGCCTTTTTATTAAATAGGTCAAACCAGACCATAAGTAGGTCAGGCCATAGTCCCCTACGGACGACCTAGCCTATTCCCATCCCTAAATATAACAGTGTTTCCTTTTAACAACTCCAATTTGTTGAGGAGTATCTATACAAGATGTCTGGTGGAGAGTGTCATTATAAGCAAGTAATTCAAAGAATTTATGAGAGGTATATTCACCACTTAAATCACAATGAAAGCACTTTATAACATCATTATGTTGAGTCTTAACTGTAGCATGAAACATATGATAAATGTCCAAAAAAATCAAACCGATGTTTTATAATATAAACCCAAAAATAACAAGTGTAATCATCAATAAACAAAATCTAATATATAGATCCGTCTATGGCGAGAATGAGTATGGACCCCAAACATCAGAATGCACTAAATCAAAAGACACATATGAATAGAAACACTTTTACTAAACGGTAAAGCTGAAACTTTAGCAAGTTTACAACCACAACAATCTGAAACATCACTAGTTTGTAAATTTCCTAAAGCTCCAATAGAAGCCAAATATTTTAATCTAGAAGTAGAAACATGTCCAAGGCGAAAATGTCATAAATAAAAACTAGAATTTGAAGAATTCATGTGAACACTAGATAATAAGTTAGTAGTGATTGTTCAGGTTGTAGTATCGGAGACTTGTAGTGATGTAGCTAAATATCACTAGAAGGGGGGTTGAATAGGGAATTTGCAGTTTAAAAATAATTTTCTAGTGTTTTTAAAAATATCCTCTCGTTGAGGATGGTAAGTCCGAGGACGGGTATTTAAACCTTCGGTTTTAAGTTGAGCTAAAGAGTGAAAGAAAAATATGAAAGAGACACACATAATTTAATATTGGTTCACCCAAAGATGGCTACGTCTAGTCCTCACACCCTTGTGAGATTTTACTAAAGTTCAAACAAATCAACCTCACTCTAAGGATGATTACAAAATGTGTATTCATTAGCTTCACCAAGCTTACAATCAATTTTTGAATATTTCCAAGTGTGTCTCACAAGGAAATTACAAAGTAATATGAGAGTGATTGATTCTAAATACTTTCTCAAAGGATTTTCAAAGATATAGTGTAGGATCAAAGAAAGTATGAAGTGAGGATGGTGTTTTCTCTTGATAGCTTTAAGATGCTTGATCTTTTTATGCAATTGTGTTGTGTATCTTATGATGGAGAGCTTGTTGCATTTTATAGAGGTCCAAGCTCTTTGATGACCGTTGAAACTCATTTCAAAAGTTCCAAGGTTTTACATCATAATTACAGAACTGCCATCCAGTTTTTCTAGTCCAGACAGAAGCCATCCTCGCGCATACACAACTTCCTTGTTACTTGATCTTGAGATGTCCTTGTCTATTCTCTTTTATCAAAGAGTGCAAAGTTGTTTCTTTGACCATGGGAGCTACAACCTTTTCAAAAACTTTAAGGACTAGATTGATTTCATCTTTTGAGGTGATGTTGACAAGAGAGAAAGCTACCCTCTTACATAGAACTGTCATCCTCCAGTCCGAGGATTAGATTTGTCATCAACATGTGATTGTCTATTTTTGGCTTGTTTATTGTTGCTTTTCTTTAACTTGACTCCTTTATGTATTAATTCGTTCAAGCACAATAAATGGTCTGATTTTAGCATTTGCATATGCTTGATGGGTTGCTTTCAACTTTGCTGAACCATCCTCAGCCTAGTCTGTCATCCTCTAGACTTAGATCTAGCTATTCTAGTCCTTTTCCTTTTGGCCTTCTAACTTCTTTATATCAAATACTTTTATTTATTGATTCTTTAACATTGATGTGCATTTCTTTAATGAATAAAAGCATTTGTTCTGGTGAGGACAAATATTGTGCAAATTTAAAGATTAGGCCATCCTCGCAGTTTTCCATCCTCATATTTGAATCAGATTTTTATTCTTTTTGCCTTAATGATTAATAACCTATTTTCTTATATGAATACACTCAAAAGCACATATTAGTCATTAACCACAATCATAATCTCTTAAGTAATTTTGTTATCGTTAAAATTATTTGAGAGATTTTGTCTCAACAATCTCCCCCCTTTTTGATGATGACAAAATTCTTTAGATTATGATTTTAAATAAGACAAGTTCATGAGATAAAATGTTTATGCTCCCCCTCAATCATATGTGTAATAATTTTTAAAACTAAAAATCATTACTTCCTCTAAATGTATGCCACAGTGTTGAGATAACATGATTTTAACCACAAATAAAACTTCATAATGATAAGACAATAATTCAAAGATTTGTTCAACACAACATAAACATCAACCAGGGTTCATGGGCAACACAACAATTCAACTTAACAAACATAAGCAACACAACAATTCAACTTAACAAACAGTTTAACACAAAAACAACATTAACACAAAATAGCTCGATAAGCATAATCATTCTCCCCTTGAATTTGGCAGCATAAAAAAGAAATAGTCATATATTTAGTCAGATGAGGATGGCTCGTCTAATGAGGATGAGGGAGATGGAACAGCAGAGGAAGGCTGAGCTGGTAGCTCAGGAGGATGATCTCTAAGAGCAATAGTCGGAACCAAGTGTTTGGTAACCCATTCAAGAATGAGACCAAACTAAACCGAGGAGTTCTGAAAGTGAAGCTATGAAGGATTTTCTTCTGATCCTTCCTAATTAATTTGAGCAGTTTAATTTGCTTCTGTTCCTTATTATCCTCAGTTCTTGTGCTAGGAACTGAGTCCTTAGGCTGATCATTTACACTGGAACTCTTATTCTAAGAGCTCTTAGCTTTGTCTTTTGAACAATTATGAATGGTGGCAGTAAAGAAGGAGTCAAGGGAACTAAACAAACATGTGACCTCAGGGAGAGGTTGGGTGTAAGACCCATAATTTTAAATAATACTTTATGTATTTTAGTGTATTTTGGTATTTAACTCAGAGGCTTTTTAGCCAAGTGCATTTTGATGCCCCGATTAAAATTATTGGTCGATAAATAAATTAAATTTAGTGCCGTGAATCTTTTACGAAGAATTTAATTATGGGCAGTTTTGTTAAAAATATCTCGGGTTGCTGAAAATTGTATATGTCAATTGAGTTGCGACGAGAGTAGATATTTTTAACAAAAAGTGGTTTCGGAAGTGATGGGTGAAATTGTAATTTTAATAAATATCTAGATATTTTTAGATATTTGTTAAGTATAATTAATATATATATATATATATGTGGTTGGAGGGAAAAAGAAAGGAAAAAGGAAAAGAAAGGAAATAGAAAGGAAGGAAAAAGGAAGAAAGGAAAACTGAAAGAAAACATAAAAGCATTTTCCTCTCCCTGTTACTCGCGAGCTAATTTTTCTCCCTTCTCCATTTTTCCTCTTTTGCTTTCTTTGCTTTCTTTGGCTTCAAGAAAAGGAACCCAAGGCTTGGTGGGTGAGAGGACAAGGATTTCTCAGCTTCATTCTTCCTCTTTGATTCGAAAATGAAGAAAAATAGTGTTACGGATTTTCAAACCGTCCAACACAAACCCCCACTTTTCTTCTAGATCTAAGATTTGTTTCGAGAAGAGATAGAAGGGAAAGTTGCTCACCTCGACGCTACGATGCTAGTGAACTAACTTTGAAAGCGACATCGCGAGCGGAGATTTTATCGGAAATACTTGCGGTACCGTAATCGCTCATTAAAGCTAACGTTAAGGTAAGGGCTCCTTCCAAACTTTTAGTTTGCATTTACGGACTTATCTATGGTTGGGTGGAAATGATATTGGTTAGGGTTGAAGTGTTGATTTGGGGAAAATGGATTTAATGCTTTTATGGGTGAAATTTTAGAGTTGGGTTTGGTAATATTGACGAGTGTTCCGTGGAAAATGAATTTAACTCAGTTATGTGTGGTTGTGAGGAAATGAAATTTGACGTGTTTGAGCGGTGGGTTGTGATAATTTTGTGGTTTTCGTGTTTGACGTGTTCATAACTAATACTTATAAATTTTGAGATGTGTTTTGTGTGGATTATGTGGAAAAATGAATTGATGTGAATTGTGGATTGAATTTGAGAATATGTTTGAGTATGTTATGTGTGGAATTTGAAAATCATTAGAGTTAAACGAGTATTAAAAATGGGGAATCTTTTAATATTTACACTTACTTAATGTTTGTCGTGAGAATTGTTAGAGTTAAATGGGTATTAAAAATGGGGAATCTTTTAATATCTGCATTTACTTAATGATTGTCGTCCGAATTGTTAGAGTTAAATGGGTATTAAAAATAGGGAATCTTTTAATATCTGCATTTACTTAATGATTGTTGTCCGAATTGTTAGAGTTAAATGGGTATTAAAAATGGAGAATCTTTTAATATTTGCATTTACTTAATGATTGTCGTTTGAATTGTTAGAGTTAAATGGGTATTAAAAATGGGGAATCTTTTAATATTTGCATTTACTTAATGATTGTTGTCCGAATTGTTAGAGTTAAATGGTATTAAAAATGGGGAATCTTTTAATATTTGCATTTACTTAATGATTGTTGTCCGAATTGTTAGAGTTAAATGGGTATTAAAAATGGGGAATCTTTTAATATCTGCATTTACTTAATGATTGTCGTCTGAATTGTTAGAGTTATATGGGTATTAAAAATGGGGAATCTTTTAATATCTGTATTTACTTAATGATTGTTGTCTGAATTGTTATAGTTAAATGGGTATTAAAAATGGGGAATCTTTTAATATATGTATTTACTTAATGATTGTCGTCTGAATTGTTAGAGTTAAATGGGAATTAAAAATGGGGAATCTTTTAATATTTGTATTTACTTAATAATTGTTGTCCGAATTGTTAGAGTTAAATGGGTATTAAAAATGGAGAATCTTTTAATATCTGCATTTACTTAATGATTGTCGTCTGAATTGTTATAGTTAAACGGGTATTAAAAATAGGGAATCTTTTAATATCTACATTTACTTAACAATTATCGTGGATAGAGTCAGAGTATGCTCATGTATTTCATAGTACGTGGTGACTGGATGGGCCACAAGATGATTTCATGTGATTTGCTGGTTCATCTTATCCTTGTGGGGATTGTCGCGTCGTGTAAGGTCTGCGATAGACTACCCATGTTTAGTAAATCATGCTGACCCGTGATAGGTAGCACCTTGGTAATTTAGTACTTCGGCCTGTGATAGGCAGTACAATTATGATTTACGACCCTTCCGAGTCCATGCATTTTGGCATATACGCATTGCATTAGGGTGTTTGGCACGCGTGTCGTGTTTGATTCAAGATTATGATTGAGTGTTTGAACTTAAGTTGTCATGGTGATTGTGTTATAATTGCCAAGTGTGAATGTTTTGGATTTGTGTGAAAGTGTGACTGATTGCAAAACCATTTCAAAACTCAAGTTGTCGTGTGATGGTGCTATAAATGCTAAGTGTGAATGTGTTGGAATTGTGTGTAAGTGTGATTATTGCAAAACCATTTCGAAACTCAAGTTGTCGTGGGGATTGTGCTATAATTTCTAAGTGTGAATGTTTTGGAATTATGTATAAGTGTGATTGATTGCAAAACCATTTCGAAACTCAAGATGTCGTGGTGATTATGATATAATTGTTAAGTGTGATTGTATGAATTTCGTGCAAGTGTTGATTGATTTCGAAACCCTTTTAAAAGCTGAATTTTGTTGTTTTTCTGCTGTTGTCTAATGTGTATTTGAATACAGAAGGTTGTATTCAAATACAGACATGCTGTTTTTGCCACTGACTTACAGTGTAGTCGAATACAGACATGTTGTTTTGCTACTGACTTGTTGTGTAGTCGAATACAGAAGGCTGTATTCGAATACAGACATGTTGTTTCTGCTGCTGAAAGCTGAAATAGCCTTGTATTCGAATACATAGATGCTGTATTCGAATATAATAGTGTTGTTTTGTTAAAAACTTCATTTTTCAACTTTGTTTATGCATGTTTGGCATATGGAAACCCTTTTAAGGTGCATGCTATGTTGAAAGGTTATTTTGTGCATTTAAAAACTTAAATCTTATGTGTTAATTGCTAATTTCAGTTGGTGACCCTTTACACTATTGTGTGAAATCTAGGCTTTGCCCTTAGATGAGAATCAGGACCATCCTACCGGTTAGTACCCTGTGGTTGGGAATGTAGTTGAACACACCTGACTGGAGTTGTGTTAGGAGGATCTTGCGGGGCGCGTGAATCACTCGGGATATATTGTTTTTTTGTAGAATGATCAGATTAGGTTGACGTATAGGGACTACATGTCTTTCTTTTGGGATGTGTTTATTTTAATTTGGAAGACTGTACCTATACCAATATTGTCAGCTTGACATTTTATTATTGATGGGTTCCATGTACCACTTTTTGATGTGTAAATACTTTGGATTCGTATTTCAAAAACTATTCCGCTGCTTGTAAATTATGTTGACTTAATTGTCATTGTGTTATGACTTAAATATTTATCCAAAGGTATTTCCTTATTTATTTCTTTGTTTTATTTCTGTGTTTTAAAAAAAAATACACTCTCGCTGTTAAAAATCGGGGTGTTACATTGGGCCGTTTCTTCATGAGTTGCTGCAAGAGGAATGGGAATTTGCTGCGAAAAATCTGGTTGTGGGAGCACATCCTCTTCCATAGGAATAGTTGGAGGAGAGGCCATAGGCACATCCGTAGGAAAGGGGGGATAAGACATATTAAGATCAAAATACAACTCCTCACCATCTTCCATATTTTGAAGAGGTGTTGGTGTGAAGGTATCATCAGGGAGAGGATCTACTTCATGAAGAGGAGTCAGATTGTGGATTGGTGAAGATTAAGGAGATGGTTGGACAGGTGAGTTCGGAGTAGGAGAGTCATAGACTAAAGATTGAGTATGATTAGGAGAGTTACGCAGTGGAGAGGTGGGTTCTTGAATGAGTGGTGATGGTGTATCCTCGGGTGGTGGTTGAATGGTGTCTTTTTCAGATTTCTAAGAGGGAGAAGAGGACTCTCGTGCTTTTCTTTTCTTATAGGCAAGGAGGTTTTCATGCTTAAACTTCATTTGTTTAATATTCTTGATAGAAAATGTGTTATTGAATTAGATGGAGGGTTCATCTTCAAGTGGGAGTTTGAAGAATTTAAAAATCTTAGTCAATAACATCCCATAGGGAGCAAATTTTCCTATCAAAACAAAATTCATTATAAAGTAGAAAATCACATAACCTAAGTGAAGAGGAGAGCCAGTCATCAAATGATGAATTATCATGATATCAAGCTCCGTGACTTTCTCAAAGTTGTCAGCTCATGGTGCAATAGAGTAAACACAAATGTTGTGGAGGATACGGCATATTGGACGAAGATTGGAGGCCACTAAAGGTTTTAGTGGTTTGATAAGTAAGTCTTGAAGAACAGAGGTCTTGGTGATGAAACATTTTAAATACCATCTTTTCGATAAGTGGTAGGCTCCTTCATCACGTATGTCAAGAATTTGACAGTGTAGTGGGATTTATCTCCATATGTACCCCTTTTAATACCATACTAAAACTAGTAGAGTCTTTAGAACCATTTGAGGCAGCATAGAATGCCCTTACAAGTCGAGGATATTGGGGCTCATTGATTTTGAAAAATGATGTCCATCTGAATTGGTCAAACATTTCTTCCACATTAAATCCTCCTTGTTTGATATCAGCAAGATCAATGATTTTACCATTGACTATAGATTTGTTTTTCCATTTTGAGACATAATTAGTTTCTAAATCACCCGAATCAAATAGTGAGGTAATATCAGAAATTTTTGGAGAAGAGGATATGGGTTTTGGTGAAAAAGGTTTAACCTTTTTAGGAGTTGAAGCTTTGGATGTGGATTTCCCAAGAGGAGGCTATTGTGAAGGTTCCAAAGGTAGAGTAGCCTCTGAATCATCAGAGTGGATGACATGAACCCTATTGTCTTGAGGGAGCGCCCTTTTTGATGAAACGGCTCCATACATGATTCTGGAGGAGCGCCTAATTGGAGTTGAGGAGGATGAGTTTTTTGAACGTTTTGGAGTGAAAGAAGGAGAAGAGGAACTTTTGGAAGGTTGAGAAGAAGGAATGGTGTTTAAAAAGTTTCCTTCAGATTGAGTTTCTTCATGAAAATCTAAATTAGTGCTTGAATAAACATCTTGATTCTCTTCTAGCTCTTGATAAGTGATTTTTTGTTTTGCAGTGACTTTGGTTTGAGCCATTGGACAAAACGTAGAGTGGAAAGTACCTGATGAGTAAAGAGAAGTTTTTTTAACATATGGTTGATGAGCGAGATTGACAGAGGACGGGAAAAAATAGAAGAGGATGGAAGATGTACAGGATGAGCGTGGGAGGAAACGTGTAAGAGAAAGAGAAAAATTAATGCATTGTTTGCCTAGGGACCTAGCATGATGATGAATTAGACAGCAGGGGACACGTAGCCGTTAAAGCATTAACTACACGGTGTGAAACACGGAGGCAGGCGCCACGCGTGCTAACCATTGAGACAGGAAGCGCGTGCTTTCTTTCTAGGCTGCCATGTCAAGGGAAGTTACACCAATAAGGGCATTCCGTCCTCTGGTGGTTTTGCTATCCTCGTAGATTTAGACTAAAAATGAATATACATATTTAAATAAAACATCATATATTTTTTGGATTTTTATTTAATAAAAAAAGATCATAAAATGATAAATATAATAAAGGAACATAACAAAGATAAATCAATTAATTTTAGACAAATTAAGGATTGAAAGTTCCTCCAAGATCTTTTTGAACCTATCCTCTTGGAAAGGTTTGGTAAAAATATCTGCTAATTGATTTTCAGTGTCAATAAAAATCAGTCCTAAATCCCCTTTTTGCACATGATCCCTTATAAAATGATGTTTAATTTCAATGTGCTTAGATCTCGAATGGTGAATGGGATTTTTAGACAGATTTATTGCACTTGTATTATCACAGAGGATGAGAATTTTTGCGTACCTTAGTGAGTAATCCTCAAGTTGATTTTTTATCCAAATTAGTTGTGAGCAACATTGAGCGACTGATACATACTCTGCTTCAGTAGTTGAAAGAGCAATGGTACTTTGTTTTTTGCATGACCAACTTATAAGTGATTTACCAAGAAATTGGCAAGCCCCACTTGTGCTTTTTCTTTCAACTTTGTCTCCCGGGTAGTCGGCATCACCATAGGCTATAAGGTCAAAATTGGAACGTTTCTTGTACCATATTCTCAGATTTATAGTGCTAACAAGATATCTAAAAATCCTTTTTACAACAGTAAGATGAGATTCTTTCCAAGATGATTGGAATCTTGCACAAAGACCGACTGCAAAGACTATGTCAGGTCTGCTGGTTGTTAAATACAACAAGGATCCGATCATCCCTCTGTACTCCTTTTCAGATATTGGAGTTCCTTCATCATCTTTATGAAGTATGGAGGATGGGTGCATATGTAACACCCTAAATCCAAATTAAAATAGAAAATGAAATGTGTTAGTTTTGAAAGAGATTCGCAGCGGTTCCAAAATAAATTATACGAAATTTATTTTAAGTTATAAGGTTCAAGAATGTCACACTCACACTTACACAAAATGCTTGCATAAAAATTTTCAATAAAAATTCGTTTTATATCGAATATAGTTGAGGTTTATTAAATAAAACTTTTGACGTAAAACATGCTCTAAACTTAGGGACAATTAATTTCTAAATTTGAATAAAAGATAAAAATAAAAAAAAATTGATCGATTGAATTAACAAAAATCTAAATTAGTTCATAACTCAATAAAATGCAACAAATTACTCCCACCCAGTATCACCTATCAGAGCGTGGATCACCAACCGATAACCTGAAATGACTGCGCTCTCGCAAGCGCCAAACACAAGCAACGAGGGGTGAGCTTCGAAAACATGTAATAGTATAAAATAATTGAGAAGAACACGTAAAATATATTAAACACCGTATCATATCAAATCACAACCAACAAGAATAATCAAGGTAAAACATTGATACAATCCACAATATCAAGTAAGTAGATACACAAATCAAGTAATGTTATGCATGCTCTTATACTCTAGACTCCTCCTCTTTCTTTGGTACCATTCTAACTCTGAAGTACTTGGTTAGGAGGCCATGATACTATGCCACCATCCCGGTGGACGGACAATTCAAATTGGGCCTATCCTCATAGATCCCCTCAACTCATCCCGAGACACATATACGTGACAGTCGAGGTAAACGTGTGTTGCATGGTAGCTCCCGACATTTGGAGTGCTACCTCTAAGTCACTTAGGAATTCCCCACCCGAATACCTCCAAGGTCTAACAATCTTGCCCTAAGGCTCAACAGCAGACCGCCACGATCAGGCTCATTCAGTTGTACTTCCCCATAATCACTAGGCTTGTCAGGACCTACCTATATGATGACCAAATAATCTCCACTTCAAAAATTATCAACAATTACTTTCTCCCCTCGTTGGCCTAGGTTACTTACTCCATTAAGAGAACCATCATTGGCACGGGTCAAATTTGTCACTATTCAATTAAACACAATATGCATTTCCTGATATCATCATTGCAGATTTCCATAGTCATTCATTACATTCAGAGTTTATCATCATAATACGGCAGCTCATACAACAAAGGATCTTCACTCACATATAATAGTAATAATAATAATATTAATAGATCATTCACACACACCACATCAATTGCAAGGCAAATAATTACAATTTATCACATTTTATCTCATATATCAATATCAAGGATAGATAAAAACAAAGCACATAATGCATCAAATACACCATTCTACAATAATTCAACCATCACACGATCTTCAAAAATCAAATCAAACAACATCCTATAAAAGTTTCTAATTCATATTTTAACCTCACAAAATTAAAGTTTGCTCATTAGTCAATTATTACTCAAAAGGCTTCTGCCATTCGTAGCGAGCCCCGAATGAATTGTGGGAAATACGGTATTCCCGTTCATCTCACTTAATTTATACTCACGCATTCGAACTCACTCTCACCCCATACCTTAGTTTGACGCTTTCGTAAGATATAAGAATCTGAACAATTTCAACAACCATCACATGTCGACAACGCTCAATGAACGAGTCCAAAAGCATCGATGAATTTGCATCGTCAATGAAACGTGGCTGATAATTTACACGAGCATAAAAATATTACACAGTTAATTAAAAATATTATGTGAAGAAACATATTCAAAATCTTGTGAAAAGGTTATTAGAAAATGCCTCACCGACACGCTGGAGCGCCGATAGGGTCTGACGTCTACTTCACTAAAACGTGCAAATGAGTAGCGCTTCTTGAAGGTTTCAGCTAGTGGAATCCAAAAACATTGTCAATTTTTCAGGATGATGAACGTACTAGCCGTAATTCGACAACACATTCTCGACGATCATAAGGCCTTGCGACTATGTTGAAAGTGAGTAAATAATGGTTCAATAACTCAATTTTTCATTCACGTGGCAGTTGAATGAGGATGATTTTGATGAAGATAATAAATAGAAAAGAGGTGTATTGATCATTTAATCATTGAATAGGAAGCATTTGATCCGCTTTCTGAGAGCATTGAATCATTTGGTTCGAAAAAGGTGGAAAAAGGTCATAGCACCAGCACCTGAACGCTTACTCTTACTGCTTCAGGTTCACCTCTTTTGTTAGGATTGGCTGCCTTGAGGTTCTTGTTTGGAGTCATTTGTTTATCACAGAACAATTCCCCCCTCAATCCCTGCCATAGTTAAAAAAATAATGGATTTTAATTTACGACAAAATCCTTATTTCAAAACAATGTATTTACAAGAGTGGCGGCTGTGTGCTCATATTATTATATAAACGTTAGGTATTAGGTATAAGTGTATATGAGTTAATAACACATAAACTGTTACTATGATTAGGTTGCGTTCGGCAAACAAATTTTTAAACGAGAAGTTGTTTGTAATACCTATTATATTATATAAATTTCAAATTAGTTATATATATATATATGTATATATTATCTAGAAAAACAAACGTAAGAGTATATTTTTAAATCTTATCTTATTTTATTGTTATTCTTTTTAAAACATTTTCAATAACTTAATCATTATTTACATATAATAAAAATATATTTAATTATGAAAGATGTGGGTAGCAATAATAATGGCATGTTATAGTTAAAATAAAATATTTTAAAATTAATAAATTTACTTTTAAAATCAAATAAATATATTAATTTTAATAATTTTAACTAAAACGAAACATAAAAATAAATACGTAGAGAATTATTACATTTCAACAAATACACATATAATAATATAATAATGTTTATAATAACAAAAAATAATTTAGAGTGTTTTGTTCTCATTCTCTTATTCTTTTTCTTTATTATTATTATTATTATTATCATTATTATTAATTAATTAATTAAATTTTATTCTTGTATAGAGGCCTAATCCACAAAACACATCTTGTTCATTTCTTTTAATTTTTATTTAAAACATAATTTAATTTCTAAAATATTACTAATATTTTTAAAACTAATATCTTATAAAATCAAGTAATTAATCTTTTTAAAATTCATTAATCATTAAGATTCTCATATTCAAAATAATCACTATAATTATACTTATAAATTTTAAATACTAAAATTAAAATACTATCATCATTAGAGAATATTTAAAATTATAAAATAAATAAATATAACAGCAAATTATTTATCTATAATAATATTTAATTAAGAAAATAATTTATTATAAATTTTGGGGTGTTACAGCATAGGAGTTCCCATACTCTTGGCTGAACTCATATTATATTTGTTGACCAAATCCTTGGTGTATTTTTCTTGTAATATAAAAATACCATCCTCTCGTTGTTTGATTTGCAAACCAAAGAAGAATTTTAATTCCCCCATCATACTCATCTCAAACTCACTTTGCATGAGGTTTGAGAAATCTTTACACATATTTTCATTTGTGGATCCAAAGATTATGTCATTGACATATATTTAAACAATCAACAAATCCTTCTCAAGTGTCTTCTTGAAAAAAGTAGTATCAATATGTCATCTACTGAATCCATTTTCTTTTAGAAAAGAGTTTTACCTCTCATACCAAGCTCGAGGAGGTTGCTTTAAACCATAATGAGCTTTTGAGAGTTTGAACACATGGTTCAGTCGCTTCTCATCCTCAAACCCAGGAGGTTGACGAACATACACTTTCTCATTTAAGAACTCATTCAAAAAGGCACTTTTGACATCTATTTGAAATAGTTTTATACCTTTATGAGTAGCATAAGCTAAGAGGATTCTTATTGCTTCAAGTCTTGCTACGGGTGCAAATGTTTCATCATAATTAATTTCTTCTTGTTGATTGTACCCTTGTGCCACTAGTCTTGCTTTATTTCTAATGACTTATCCATCCTCATTTAGTTTGTTTCTAAATATCCATTTAGTCCCAATAATAGATTTGTCCAGAGGATGAGGTACAAGATTCCATACCTTATTTCTTTCTTGTGAAAGATCTTCCATCATATATTCAACTCATGATTTTTCACCAATAGCTTAATCAATCGTTTTGGGTTCAACTTGAGATATCATGGCCCTATTGGTAGTGCTTTCCCTTAGAGAATTTCTGATTCTAACACCATCCTTAGTATTCCCAATGATTCGATCTGTAGGATGATGTGTGATTGTTTTCCATCCTCTTGGAAGTTGCTGAGAGGTTGGGTCAGACTCAACCTCTTCGTGAGGATCAGTTACTTGAGAGGTTGAATGTTCATCTTCTTCATTTTTATCCAATTTTTCTAAACATAAGTCAACAAACTCATAAAAAATAACTTGTCTGGATTCCTCCACATTTTGAGTCCTAAGATTATATATTCTATAACCTTTTGACATTGTGGAGTATCATATAAAAATTCCTTTGTCAGATTTTGGATCAAACTTTCCCAAATTTTCTTTATTATTTAGAATGTAGCAATAACACCCAAATATATGAAAATAGGAAATATTTGGTTTTCTCCCTTTCCATAATTCGTATGGAGTTTTGTTTAAAAACTTTCTAATTGATGCACGATTAGAAACATAACAAGCAGTTTTGATGGCTTCAGTCCAAAAGTGTTTTCAATGTTGGCTTCATTTAAAACAGTCCTAACCATTTCTTGTAGATTTCTATTTTTTCTTTCAACAACCCCATTTTGTTGGGGAGTTCTTGGACAAGAAAAGTTGTGAGAAATACCATTTTCTTCACAAAGATTTTTAAAAGATTCATTTTCAAATTCTCCTCCATGGTCAGTTCTCACCGAAACAATTTTTTATCTCTTTTCGTTTTGAATCTTTTTGCAAAAATGGTGGAATGCCTCAAAGGCTTCATCTTTATGTTTTAAAAATAAAACCCAAGTAAACCGAGAAAAATCATCAACAATCACAAAACCATATCTTTTTCCACTAAGACTTAGAGTTTTGATAGGACCAAAAAGATCAATGTGAATAAGTTCAAGAGGATGATTTGTTGAAACAATGTTTTTAGAGTGAAAACTACTTTTAACTTGTTTTCCTTTTACACAAGCTTCACAAACTTTGTCTTTTTCAAAATTAATTTTTGGAAGACCTTTTACAAATTATAAATTTGCTAATTTAGAAATAGTGTTTAAGCTTATGTGACTAGCTCGTTTGTGCCAAATCCATTTATCTTTTTCAATAGATACAAAACAAGATTCAGTGGGTAAATCATCAGGATAAAGTTCATATAAATTCTTTTTTCTAAACTCATAAAAGAAAACTCTACCCGAGGATGAGTGCTTAACCTCACACAAAGTAGGCTTAAAAATAACTTCAAAACCACTATCACATAATTGACTAATGCTTAGCAAGTTATGTTTTAAGCCATCCACATATTGAACATTTTCAATTTTTGCAGAATTATTCTTACTAATAATACATGTTCCTTTTATTTGAGCTTTATCATTATTACCAAATGGGACTGATCCTCCATCCTTTATCTCCAATGACATGAAGCATTACTTATCCTCTGTCATATACCTTGAGCAACCACTGTCCAAGTACCAAGGCTTTCTTTTGTTGATTAGAGGATGGAGATGTATTAGAGTTTAAAACGGACTTAGGTACCCATATAGCATTGGGTCCTTGTTGGTTAGTTTTTCCTCTTGTGAGGACTTTCCTTTTATGATAGCAAATAGAATCATGGTGCCCATGTTTACCACAGAATGAGCATGCTGACTTTAGATTTTTAGCTTTCATCTTAGCATGACAAATTTTGGAAGTATGCCCAAGTTTTTTGCAAAAGACGCATTTAGGCCTATCCTCTCGTTTTTTAGGCAAGAAAAAATTTTCATATAATTTTTTGTTTTGAGAGCTTTTAAAACCAATACCAGCCTTTTCAAATATTTAGATTGAGACCCCATTATCTTTTGAAATGTTTCTATAGAATTGACATAGTTGGAAATATCATTTTTTAATTCCCTAACCTCAGTTTTCAAAATTTGCTTTTTTGTATACTCATCAGGAGGATGAGTTTTGACTATCCTCTCATTAAGAATTTTTTGTTTCTCTGACATTTGAAAATGAGATTGTTACAAATCTTGAATGATTTTATCATACTCATCATTCTTTTTTCGAAGCTCGTCATTTTGTTTCTTTATCTCAACAAGTTGATTTTTTTTTTGAAATATACATGTTTGAGATAAAGTGTTTAAGTCATTTAAGAGGCTATCAAATTCAATTTCTAATTTCTCACAAATAGGACATAGATCAAAAATACTTACCTTATCCGTTTCTGATTTTGCCATGAGACAGAGGTTGGTCTCTTCTTCCTTTTCTTGCTTAGAGGATGACTCATCACTATCATCCCATGTAATCATCATGGATTTGTTTTTGTATGGAAATCTTCTTGAGTTCCTTTTGTTGAGAGGACACTCAGTTTTGTAGTGTCCCATCTTGTTGCATACATAACAAGTTATTTGACTTTTGTCAATTTTTTCTTTTTGAGGAGATCCTCTATTATGTCCTCTTTTGTTTATCATCCTCTAATTCTTTTGGAAATCAGAGTGAGTTCATCCTGATCCTCAGACAGAGGATACTTTGTGTTTTCCTTTTTTATGACATCTTCATTCTTCTTAGAGGATGAACTTTTTGTTTGGCTGGTTTTTAGAGCAATCATTATTCCATTTTTGTTTGGTTTGTCAACCAACAATAATGGTTCATGAGCTCTTAGAGTTCCAACTAAATCTTCTAATTTCATGTGGGTCAGATCTCTTGCTTCTATAATGGCAGTTACCGTTGGCCTCCATTCTTTTGGTAAACTTCTTAGGATTTTTCTTATCCTTTTTTGAACGGAGTATACCTTTCCAAGAGATCTCAAGTTATTTAATATGATTGTTAACCTTGAGAATATTTCATCAATACTTTCCTCCTCCTTCATTTTGAATAGTTCGAAATCTCTTACTCCCATGTCTATCCTCGCTTCTTTTACGTGGTTTGATCCTTCATAATGGATCCTTAGAGTAACCCAGAGCTCATTATCATTTTTGCACTCTTCAACTTTGTCATACTCTTCCCTGCTCAAAGCACACGTTAGAAATAAATGAGCTTTAGAGTTTAGGAGTACCTTTTCATTTTCATCCGCCGTCCATTGTGCTTGAGGTTTCTCAACGGAGGTTTCGTCTGTGTTGTTGGGTCTAATGACGTGATCTCCATTTTCCACCACAAACCACATGTTGTTGTCTAGTAATATGAGAAATAGCCTCATCATACCTTTTCAGTCGTAGTAATCTGTACCATCAAAGTGCGGAGGTCGGCTGGATGGTCCTCCTTTAGGAATATACTTAGCTTTTGACATTTTTCTTTTTGGATCTTTTTCTCTTACACTATTAGGTGTATTTTTTAGAGAACCTTACTCTGATGCCAATTGATGTAGCTAAATATCACTAGAAGGGGGTTGAATAGGGATTTTGCTGTTTAAAAATAATTTTCTAGTGTTTTTAATAATATCCTCTCGCTGAGGATGGTAAGTCCGAGGATAGGTTTTTAAACCTTTAGTTTTAAGTTGAGCTAAAGAGTGAAAGAAAAATATGAAAGAGACACACACAATTTTATACTAGTTCACCCAAAGATGGTTATAGTACAGTCCTCACACCCTTGTGAGATTTTACTAAAGTTCAAACAGATCAACCTCACACTAAGGATGATTACAAAATGTGTATTCTTTAGCTTCACCAAGCTTACAATCAATTTTCGAATATTTTCAAGTGTATCTCACAAGGAAACTACAAAGCAATATGAGAGTGATTGATTCTAAATACTTTCTCAAATGATTTTCAAAGATATAATGTAGGATCAAAGAAATTATGAAGTAAGGATGGGGGTTTGCTCTTGATAGCTTTAAGATGCTTGATCTTTTTATGCAATTGTCTTGTGTATCTTATGATGGAAAGCTTGTTGCATTTTATAGAGGTCCAAGCTCTTTGATGACCGTTGGAACCCATTTGAAAAGTTCCAAGATTTTACATCATAATTATAGAACTGCCATCCAGCTTTTCTAGGCCAAGCAGAAGCCATCCTCGCACATGAACAGCTTCCTTGTAACTTGATCTTGAGATGTCCTTGTCTATTCTCTTTTATCAAAGAGTGCAAAGTTGTTTCTTTGACCATGTGAGCTACAACCTTTTCAAAAACTTTAAGGACTAGGTTGATTTCAACTTTTAAGGTGATGTTGACAAGAGAGAAAGCTACCCTCTTACATAGGAGTGTCATCCTATAGTCCGAGGATCAGATCTGCCATCAACATGTGATTATCCATTTTTGGCTTGTTTGTTGTTGTCTTTTTTTAACTTGACTTCTTTATGTATTAATTCTTGCAAGCACAATAAATAGTCTAATTTTAGCCTTTGCACATGCTTGATGGGTTTCTTTCAACTTTGTTGAACTATCCTCAGCCTAGTTTGTCATCCTCTAGACTTAGATCTAGCTATTCTCGTCCTTTTCCTTTTGGCCTTCTAACTTCTTTATATCAAATACTTTTATTTATTCATTCTTTAACATTGTTGTGCATTTCTTTAATGAATAAAAGCATTGGTTCTGGTGAGGACAAATATTGTGCAGATTTGAAGATTAAGTCATCCTCGCAGTTTTCCATCCTCAGCATTTTCCATCCTCAGATTTGAATCAGATTTTTCTTCTGTTTGCCTTAATGATTAATAACCTATTTTCTTATATGAATACACTCAAAAGCACATATTAGTCACTAACCACAATCATAATCTCTTAAGTAATTTTGTTATCATTAACATCATTTGAGAGATTTTGTCTCAACACGTAGGTCATCCAAAATGTAAAGTCTCCCCTGTATGTGGCATGTTCCAGTCGGCCTTCTAGAATGTGGATCTTGCACACGACAAGAAGTGGAATAAATTATAACTAAATAATCAAAATCACATAGTTGACTAACAAAAGCATGACTCAAAGTGAGATTAGGAATATAATAAACATTAGAATAAGACAAGTTAGGTGTGGAGACAAAACCTATGTATGTCACTGACATATGAGTGTTATAAACAGTCATAATTGAAACAGATGAGGCATGTTTCACAAACACAAAAGATTTATAGTCATATAATATGCTATAGAATCAAGAATACATGTGGAAGAATATATACCTAACAGATTAGAGGAGTTCAAACCTATAGTATATGAGACATATATGGCATGTGATTAAGTGGTAAGAAGTTTTTGGAGATTTTATGCAATATGAGATATTTGGAGAGTTGTCTTAGATGAGTATACATAATCAAAACTTAAGCCAATGGTATGAGGAAAATTCTTCTTAAGAGCTCTCCCTAATTTCAGATAATTTGTTTTCCAATGACTTTTTTCTTTGCAAAAAGCACATTCATCATTACCAAACCCCACACTCTCTTGAGATTTTTATTTTTGAACAAGAGCAACAAAAACATATGGGGAGTTAAAAGAATTCCCTTATCTAACACAATAGAGTGAGTCTTAAGTCTGATTTCTTATACCAATAATTCACTAACTGCTGATTCAAAAATAGGAAGAGGAGAACGATGCCAAATACCCCCACGAAGAGTCATCAGAAACCAAATCAGACGTTGCTTCTCTCTCTAATCAATGTATACTTTCACATCTTTCTACTTAGTTGATTCCATAAGAGCCAATTGATCCCACAAGTTAGTCATTGTTGAATAAAATTTCCAAATAGTCATATTGTTCTGCTAAGTTCCTTAATATCATTTCCCAACTGATATCGTTTTGCAAAGTTAGACTGAATATACAAATGTTTCATGTGATCCCAAATCTCTTTTGTAGTATCATATTTTGCTAGTTGAACGTCTATAGACAACTCAACATAATTATTAATCAAAGTAATGATTTTTAAATTACTAACATTATATGTATTTAAATCTTTTGCATATTTAGCTATTTAGCTTTATCATTTTTATCTGTAGGCTTCACATAAGTTTCATCAACATAACCTCACATATCTTTTCCAATCAATTTATTTTTTCATCACATAATTCAAATAAGAGTAATTATTTCAAATGAGGTGGACACTAAAAATTTTTTGAAAACAGAAAAGTAGAACCACACCAAAAAAAGAAGAGCATAATTGCGCCGGAAACAAAAAGGTAGACTCGAGGTGTTGCGGTCTTTCTATTCAATCAAGATTCAAATGCGTATTATAAATTTCCGTTGTCTTTTACACAATTTTATTTAAACATAAATATAATTTTATTTGAAGAGAAATATCTACCGATCCAATGGAAGAACAATTAGTGGCTTGCTAATATACATAAATGAATTAATTATAACAATTAGTGGCTTGCTAATAGACATATATAAATTGATTGTTTATTATTAGTATAGTTATTGTTGATATTATTTTGGAGCATTTTGTTATTTATATTGGAATGAATATGACTTACTATTTTGTTTTCTATTTCGAAACATTTTCATCATTAGGTTAATAAGTTGGAACATTTCATATTAAGACAAATAAATTTCTGATTTATTTTATATTTTAAAACATTTGTTCATAATATATGTTTATTATTCATAAATAATATATGTTTTTTGTTCATTAATAATAGATGATTTTTGTTCATTAATAATATACTTCTTTTGCTCATTAATAATATATGTTTTTGCGTAGTAAAAACCAATTTCTTTTAAGTATATAAAGTTACTTCATAAATTATTTATATTTTTTAGCATTTTTTGTTTATTTATAAAAAAAATATATGAATATTAAAAATTAAATAGATTACAATGACACATTTGTCATTTTATCATAATATATATCATTTGGATATTTGTCGTATATTAAATACTAAATATAATAAATGTTTATTATA
>JBBPBS010000206.1:4074610-4115377 GCA_037974835.1 Cicer judaicum
TCAAATAAAAAACTAAATAAAAAAAAAACTAAAACATTTACTTAAAGTATCGCGAATACTAATAATATTTAAATAAAGAAATATTAAAGAAAAAATAAAGTAAGAATAATTAATCAATTAATTAATAAATAAATATCGATACTAATAATATTTATATAATTTAATTCATATACATATAAATATTTTTTACAATATCAACCATAATTATTATTAATGTTTAATTCTTTTTTAATACTTGTAAAATTATTGATATTATTAATCATATTTTACTATAATATAATTTTTTTACACTATTAATATATGAAAATCAAACTCATATTGGTAAACCTTATAATACTATTTTCAGAATAAATTATATTTATATTTCAAACACTATTTTGATTATTAAAAGATTTGCATAATGTTCATACCCGCTCGGTGCCTGAACTCCTCGTCTATGATATGATCTATCCTCGCCAGTCGCCACTGTCAATTTCTGACCAATTTCTAGTTGACGTTGGCAGTTCCGTTCTATAACCGTCTCTCTCTTTCTCTCCTATTTTCATTTTCATCTCCAAATCTCAAATCACCACCACACCAACGCTCCAATCTCGCTTCCAATTATCACAAAATCCTGCTCAATTTCTCCCTCATTTCAGAGTTTCGGAGAAGAGTTTCTGCTCACGAACTCAATATTCTTCTGAGAATCCTTCAAGAACTGTTAATCTGTGTGTTTTTCTTGTTTCCGTGAAGAAATGATGATGGCGGAGGATCTCGGTGTGGAAGCGAAGGAAGCAGCTGTTCGTGAAGTCGCGAAATTGTTACCTCTTCCTGAGCTTCTTCTGTCAATCTCGTCGATTAAAGCCGATTACATTTCACGCCAACAGGTATCTGATCTATAATGGATTCAATTTCTTTGTTTTTTTTAAGAAATTAATTATGATTGCTATTTTCTGTGCGTGATTGAATTTGTGGTTTAGTGTTGTGAGGTTTTCGAGCTTCTGGTTAAGCTGCATGAAACCCCTCGTTTTGTTGGTTCGTTAGGCTATGGTTTGGGGGAAATTCTCATAGACCATTACTTAAAAAATGTTTAAAACTCAACAACCATATATTTGTCTCTTAGAAGCAGATGATAATGATATTCATTTTCATTATTGAGATTGTGGCTTAACTGATACTAATTCGATAAAATTAAAAGAGAACAAATATGTATCTCGTAATGAATTGATACTAATTAGGCCACATCCTTATCCTTAAAGATGAGAATAGTCATGAACTATTACTTCTCAAGAGTATCGTCCACCATCGTTAGAATTTCTGATGATTTTTAAGTATTGATCCACGGTAGACCACTTATAAAGATGGTCCACCGTAGAACTCACCTTGGTTTGGTTGTTATCGGTGTGATATTAACTTTTAAGGATGTGATGTGACTATTGAGCCATGCAGTAGTGAGACTTCATAATGAAGGCGTATTTGAAACTGATACGACACCAACATATATGATTATATTTAGTTAACTACTTTTAACTATTTTAAATTATAATTGATGTCTACACGTCAGTGTCTTGTTAGGTATTTGTGTCTGTGTTGGTGCTTCATAGCTATAGATTAGAGATATTTGTTTGCTTTTAGCTGAATCAGATTTTGGACTAGATATTTGTTAGCTGGTTTTATTGTTGATTATCAAAAGATAGATCACTTTGTATTGGTCAGGTAGGAGATGAAGTCAGGGGATTAACTATGAATTTTTTAATTGGGAGTTCTATACAGTAGAGTTTTAAGGAGGGGATGGATTTTATTCTTCATTCTTTATTATTCTTGATATGGGGTTTGGGTGCAACACCTATAAGATTTTTTGTTGGGTCTTTAGGTCTGATTCTTTTGAATGGAGTGAAAAGGGAAGGGAGAGAAATAGATTGTAAGGATTGGCGCTGGTGATGTTGTATTGTTGGGGAAGTTTTCTTATCCATGTTTGGAAACTCAATATTATCACAATAACACTGAACAGTGAGAGGAAAGTCAGTCAAATATGTTCGCTCACCTATCCTATTTGTTTGAAGTGATTTGGTTTAGTTTTTTATTGTGATTTAGCTGAAGCTTTAAAAATTTTATTCTTGAATGCTCTAAGTGCTTCAGATTTAGACTTAAAGAGATACAGCCATGAATAGCGAGAATAGACATCTAAATAAGTAATATATAAAATATAATAGGAAATAGGTAGGAATAGCCACATGGTAAAACAGAGGGTGTAGGACACCACAGATCACTGAAAATAATTTAAAAGGAGACTCATAACAATGGTAGATAATAAGAGGACAGGTTGCGCGTCTTGCCTAAGCAGCATACTGAACAAAAATCAATTGCAGCTTTATTAAGAATTGGAACACTACATGTTTCGAGTACTATCTTTAGAACTTTAAAGCTGTGGTGCACTTATAAGGGCACATTTAAGCTGCAAAAAGCTACAATTATGGCAGGTAAAGTCCGTGTAACGAAGGCAGTTAGGAAGTTTCCATAATGAAGGCAATTAGGGTTAGTGAAGTGAAAGCAGAATCTCCCAGATCTGGAGCTTTAGTACCACATTGAAAAAGAGATGAGGATAAACAATATATTTCACATGAATTGTATAGAAAATCAAGCTACATAATATAGACTAAGGAATGTAAATGGAATTAATAACTGATAGGAATAGGCCAAAGCCTATTATTAGAAATGTATATAAGAGGGGAAATAGGAAGGTTTGGATGAAGCCTTCCTAATTGTAACACGTGACTAATAGGCCCTAATTGTAACACGTGTCTAATAGCTTGGCTTAGGCAGTTAGGAGTTTGTTCTATAAAAGGAAAGTAAGTGAGAATGAGAGAGGCAGTTGGGAGTTAGTTGTAACCACTGGTTGAGGAACCAGGACAAGATCGAGGGATCTATTGTATCATCTTCTATATTCATTCAATTCAATAAAGTGAGAGTTACTATTCCTAACAGAATCATATTGGTTCTGGTTAGGTATTGTTCATTGATTCAATTCAGCTTAGTCATAGATACCAGCGGTTCTATCAATAACTATCCTAAAATTAAGTAGATAATGAAAAAAAATCTTCCTAGATTTCCTTATAATATAATAGTAACATTAGAGCAACATAGTAACAAATAATACAATTAGTTATAGTTTTGTATCTTCAAAGTGAGAATTATTTTTAAATCGCCACGATAAAAAAACTTAATAAACCTGTCACATGAATTAAAATTAAGTTATTAGGATTTTGAGTATTGAATGATATATAATTTTATATATATTATAAAAATATCAAAGAAATGGATTGTTATTTTGCATAATTTTTTTTTATTTTATATACTAAAACTGTATTTTGATATATTTAAATCGGATTTTTCTTATCATTCAATTCTTGTGAAATTAATTCTCATAAATTAGTTTTGATTCATTTTATCAGTACTTCACGTTTTATAACATTTCAATAATTTCAAATCAATTCTCATTATTTTGAAGATATGAAATTGAAACTGTAGTTTTGCTGTTTATTCATGTGTTATTCTAATATATCTTAAATATTTTTATTGATAAAATATTTAATGATTTCAAAATTTTACTGTAACAGGGAAATTATAATGCATTTACAAATATGAGGGGGTTTGTGTAGGTTTAAGTAGTAAAACGTGTTTTGCATAGGAAACCCAAAGATGCAGAAAAATAGCAACTGTGGATTTAAGTGTAATATATTTATAAAATAGAATGGGTTGTGTTGGTTATAGAAATAGAGGGTTTTATGTAGGATTTAAGATGATCAAAATTGAAAGGATGTTGGAGTACTTACCTCATGAAAAATTCAAAACCATCAAAGTATCAGATTGTCAATGTTATCATGTTTTCAATAAACCAATTTTTTAAATGAAATCAACAATTTTTTGCTAACTGTATCATAAACTTTTCATAGTTTATAATTGACATATAATTCCGGCAATTATATCTGCACCGCGTTTTTCTCCCTGTTCTTGTAACCAACTCTGCATAAAGTTATTCTCAGAGTATTATTAATCATAATACCAGCTCCATTCAATATATCACCCTTCGCACTTGTTTATACCAAATCTACAAGAGTGATTTTCTTTTGCTTTGTTTTCAGGCCAATGACGCACAACTTAGTACAATGGTCGCAGAGCAGGTAAGTTCTTTCGACTAAATATCATCCGGTTAGATGCATGTTATTACTGGAAAAGTTTAACCTTTTATTAACTGCAAACCTAGGATTTTTCCCCCTCTGAAAATGCTGGCATTATCTGCAAAGTGTCTATGTTTGGATTATAGCTCATTTTTGTTTTCTAAAAAGTTTTTGACAAAACACGATAGTTTCATTTAATCCATGTAACCAACCTCACCTAGTAGGAAAATATTATTTTTTGAGGAAAAAGAAATTTCGTTAACCTCACAGTAAATAGAAACTATACATCACTGTAACCTCACGGTAGACTCTGTACATCTGATTTTAGACAAAGCTCTTGGGAGCTGTTAGCAGTAACCATTTCCATTAGAAATAAAAATTGTGGGCATATTTTTTTAATAATAGAGTGTGTAAGGAACTATTATTGATGATAAATAGGTTCATACCAAAGAAAAAAGACACCCTCACCAATCTATGGGAGCTATAGGCTGACACGCTATAACTTCTAAAGAATCACTTGGCTCTTTATTAATCTTTGCCCTATGGCAAACTCCAATAAACATAAACTAATGATGGGTTACTATTATCTTACACATAACCTGAAGGACGGTTTATATTCAAAGTATCTGAAAATTTGGACAACAGATATTTAATTCGAAATTTCTAATAACAACAGATGATATTATGTTTACTAGACTATCCATTAAACATGCATTGCATTGTACATTCTGCTGCTCTTTATATTTAACCAATTAAGGCACCACAATCTCATATTTTCATGTGCTTTGCCTGAAACACTCTATTGCAGGTTGAGCAGTCACAGGCAGGACTAAAATCACTCTCCTTGTCTGAGAAGACAATAAACCAACTTCGGGAAAACTTTCTCTCCATTGAGAAGTACGTTAAAAATGGGGTTGACTGAAAATGTTTTGACTTCTTTTAGAGTGGGTGTTTTCTCTCCTGTAAACTTGCACTTTTGATATCTTTCTCTTTTAGCTTACTGTGATTTCCTGGTGCATCAGGTTATGTCAAGAATGCCAAACATTAATTGAAAACCATGACCAGATAAAGATACTTAGTAATGCAAGAAATAACTTGAACACAACCTTGAAGGTTCTTTTTCTGTCTTTTTATTTTAACCTTTAATTATCAATTAAAAGAGTGCTAGCCTCGAACTCATTCTATTGCTTCATAGTTAAAAATTGCATGTAGGACTGGGCTTATCACCTACAATTATAACAAAATGGGTTATTTTCTCTCTCACTCTATTTCCTGTTGAATCGTTGTTAAAAGAGCAAAAGCCATTCTGTATTAAGTGTATCTTGTCTAAAATGTTGCTTTCACTGGGTCTAAGATTCATAATTTAATTAATCTTTTATTGGTAGACTGGATTTGGTACAACATGTTTACTTTGAGTCATTGCCATTTTTAGTAAAATAGTTTGAACATGGAATCCTGTTGCATTTATATGGGTCATACTTCATCTCTTTTATGGTTTTGGTTGACTTCTTGGTCTTCTGATAGGATGTTGAAGGTATGATGTCCATCTCTGGGGAGGCAGCAGAGGCTCGGGATTCATTGACTGATGACAAAGAAATTGTCAATACTTACGAGGTTAGGCTGGTCTTACTTACACTGCAAATTTTATAAACAATAGTTAGCTTGTCCAAATGTCAAGTCATTTGAAGCTATATTTTCCATTTTGCTGATACAATCAACTGATATCAAAGATTTGAAAAAACAGATCTTTATTGAACACTGTGGTCTTGCTGATCAATATGAGATAGAGGAATGAATTACAAACTAAGGGAATTTGTGAACCCTGATTCTTCCACTCTTTCAGTGACATAATTACCTCCCCTCTCTTTCCTTCACACTCAGCTACCCTTCCTATATACATTGTTACCTGTCATTCAATTACATTTATTCATTCCTTTATTCATTCAAATCTCCTGTCTATTTCCTAAAATACTCCCTTTTGACTATAGGCCACCTATTGATACTCCCACCTAGAGGTTTCACCTCATCCCCAGGGTGAAACCTGCCGTGAAACGACTTATTCTTACTACTTAGTTGTTCCTTATACCTGTTCTATGTCATTATCTTCCATGACAGTCACTTTACGATGTTAATTTTTGTAAAGGTGTCCAGGGATAAAATCCTAATCACAGTGAAAACACAACCCTTTCCTCCTTTCTAGTTTCTAATAGCTTAAAACTCCTCTCTCTGGTGTTTCATCATCTTTGTCCTTGCCTGACAGTTCTCACCCCTCCTCTACTATGTATTGAAGACAGTACTTGTCCCTGCAAAGTCTTCATTATATTGCAAACCTCACTTCTGTTCTTTCTCATCCTTGCTGTATCCCGTTTGGTGTACCTGTAGGACGTTATAGGAGGTCCTCACTCGTGGTCCTCCCTAGATTTCTCCACTCTGCAAAATTCCATTTTTTTTCCATCAATTAATTGAGCCAAATCCATTAATTCAGCTTGATAACTAGAGTGAGAAAAAATGAGCCAATAAGCCAGCACTTAAGCTCAGTCCTTACGTCCTTCAACCCATTCAAAAAGATTCTGGTCAGATATTCTTGCTCCATAATATTCAAAGGTCTGGTAAAGACTTAGAAGTTCAAACTACTCTCCATTGCTGCACACTCCCGTTTTATCTCAACCCAAGAAGAAGCTCATTCATGTTTTGTATGAGGGTGAGTTGAAAACGTCTAAAAACCATGCTCTTCAATGTGACACAAATACGGTTTAGGACAAAAATCTTTCACCATTGATACAATGACAAAGCTCTTTGTTTCACTGCTACGTTTCTTTCTGATTTTGGTACCATTGTTGCAAGAACTAAGAAGAATATGACAGAACTCATAATTTTAATGGAAGAAAAAGGTATATTGTTTCTTAAATTTCAGAGTAGTATCTCTCACAATGACGAGATCAGGAGAGGATGCAAAAAGAAAAACTAAACCAGAGTTCTAAGAACTCCTAAACCATAGCAAAATTGCTCCTAACCAGAGAAAGTATTCTCCTAATTATTTCTTAAAATATTTATGAATACCTTCTCCTCTTCCCATTCCCTCATTCTTATATCATAAAATAAGAGACGTTATTAACTAGCTTTTATTCCCTCCATTGATCTTTCTTGAAACTGAATGCCTTTTCCACTCCCCCTTCCCTCATTCCTTTAATGGAAGATCAGTAGAATAAGAGACGTTGTTAACTAGCTTTTATTCCCTCCAATCATCCTTCTAGAAACTAAATGTGTGTGAGGTGTGACTTGGATGAGTGGGGTCCACTCTTTGGCCCTCATTTCTCTTAATCTGCAGTTTTCTATCAGAATATTTCTATACAATACCCAGCCCAATGCGTTCTATTTCAAGTTTCAACTTTCCTCCAACATCTGTCCTCTGTTTCACCCTTGTAGCTTAATTTAGCAAGACTGGAGGAAGTATTTCAGTGCTATCCTAAATTGATTGCCTATCCTTTCAATTCTGCCAACAATCTATACTGGACTCTGACCACATTGTGTTGTAGTTTTGCTAATCAATGCAAGATATCCCGCACAACATTTTCAGAGCCCCAGACATGGTTTTCCATTATTGCTTTCCATCAGATCCTCTTTGGCTTGCAGCCTCTAAACCCTGTAGTACTCGCTCCAATTCAATTCGACTCAGTCTTAACCATGAATCTGAATCAGTCTCCCTCAAGCACCAGTTTTCATCCCAGTTAGTACAATCAATTGATATCAATAATGGAAAAAGAAAGAATCTTCGTTGTATACTAAGGTCTATCTGCTCAATGCGAGCCAGGGAAAATGTACCTTGCTCAGGGAATTCGAGGGTCTTTACTTTCCCACTCTCAAAATGAACAATAGCTGACCTACCATTATATCTATAACTTTTTCTTATTTTGCAGAGGTTAACAGCTCTGGATGGAAAGCGAAGATTTGCATTAGCAGCAGCAGCATCTCACAAGGAAGAGGTCGGAAGGCTGAGGTTTGTGTCTACTCAAGTTATGTTGTCATATTCATGGGCTGTGTGAGAACCCTGGAGGGTGCTACCACATAATTTGGAGTTAATTTCAATATTAGCCCCCATTTTTATATTATGCTATGATCCACTAGTATTCTTAATCAGTGGCATCTATTTTTTAAACTATCATTTAAGGTATTGCAGTCATAAAATTGAAACTTTTAGTACTATAACCCAATTTGCATGTATTTTACCGAAGACTTTGTTGCTCAAATGGAGGCCCAACTTGCTTCTCGCAGGCGGGCCCTTGAGGAGGGGATGACTTCCCTCCAGCTACAACTGGAGGCTCAAAACTGATTCCTTCAAGAGGCTGGGGAAGGGTCGACTTCTGCTCCCATATTTAATATGAAAGAAAGAGATGGGAATCAGGAATAGTGTGGGAATGGTGGACAATCCTCGTACCTTCACGGGCGAGGATTCCCTAGAAAACCTATAGTGACTAAGGGATGGAATGGCTGGTATAAATTTATGAATTGGCTGTACAGGAATATTGCGGTTTCTTTTAGAGAAGATAAAAGATATATACTTTTAGAGTTGGCTGTACAGGAATATTGCGTTTTCATTTAGAGAAGATAAAAGATATATACTTTTAGAGAAGATAAAAGATATATACTTTTAGAGAAGACTTGTAGAAAAAAGTGATAGAATGTCGTTCTACTTTATTCTTCAGTCTTAATTGGTTTAAATAGAGAGAATACAAGAAACTCTCTTCCTTGAATTAAGGAGAGATTTTAGGGAAATAAAAACAAAGCATATTAAATATTAAAACAGAAAATCTGCAATATTAAAATAGAAAATAATAATAGAATCTCCAACACCCACCCTCAAGTTGGTGCATTGAATCATGCCCAACTTGCATATCAAATGTTCGAAAATAGGTCTTGCCAAGCTCTTGGCTAGGATATCTGCGGTTTGTTGACTAGAAGAAGTCACAAAAGGTAGACGTATAATTCCTGCATCCAATTTCTCCTTTATGAAGTGACGATCAATTTCAATATGTTTGGTTCTAACATGTTGAACTGTGTTGTTAGCAATGCTAATGACGACTTTACTGTCAGAATATAACTTCAATGGAAGTGCATTTTTCATCTTAAGTTCCACAACCCTTCACAAATTCCTTGAGCCAATGCCCTAAACTTGGCTTCTGCACTACTTCTTGCAACAACTCCCTGTTTTTTTCTTCTCCATGTTACATGATTTCCCCAAACATAGGTACAATATCCAGATGTTGATCTCCTGTTTGTGACTGAACTTGTCCAGTCGACATCAGTAAATATACACATTTCTTTCACAAGTCTTCTTAAAAATAAATATTTTTTATAGTTTTGAGTCCAAGTTGAACTAAACTAATAAATTTGATATTTATTGATTTAAAATATAGTTTCACATAATTTTAAAATAGATCGCCTAATACTCAAACCAAACCATTATCTTTTATCAACACTATGCCAATACTAGTATTTTAAACAATGTGTTGTGTTTAAATGTATTTTAATAATTATATATATTGTTTTTGTCCTTGTAGTTAAGAAAGTTGTATTAATAGTGTAAAAATTTGGATTTAATCTGTATACATTGATGATGTAAATATATTTTACATTGTCAATTAATCATTACTGTCAGATTAATAAAACAATTTAACTTTTATCATAATTAATTTTAAAGTCACACTTATGAATGTGCTAATATTGTAAAACTTTTTACACTGACAAAACATAATAATTAAACTCTAAAAATTTTAGTATTTTAAAAAACTAATTTTTAATTATTAAAATTTTCAACTTCTCTCCAATAAGCGTTAAGAGTTTGATCGTCAATATATTTTAGTAAATTTACAACTTAAAATTCTTATATACAATACAATATTATACTTTTTATTTATTCATTAAAATTTTAAAAACTTGTCCACCCCAATATTTTAGTTCAAGCTCCGCAACTGTCTGGAGGACCATCCAGTATACTTCTTCATCTATATCATCATTGAGGAAGACATTTTTAACATCCAACTGATGTAGTGGCAAATCAAGAATTGCTGCATGAGATAAAAGTGTTCTAACCATGTTCAATTTTGCAACAAGAGCAAATGTCTCTGAGTAGTATATGTCGTAGGTATGAATGAAACCCTTAGCCACCAAACGAGCCTTATATCTGTCAACTGAGCCATCAAGATTATACTTCACAATAAACATCTACTTAAATCCTATAGTATTTTTGCCTAGGTAGTTAATCCCAGAGTTTCCTGGCGGGATCCCGCTGTCCTGGTGCGGTACAGTGTCTGACCGCGACGGCGTGGTCCGCGACAGCGTGAAACAAGATCTGGGCGAGATCCCGCTATCTCAGCATAGTTAATTCCAGTGAGATCCCACTATTATTTCTTCCTTCTTTGTTTTATTTTTTCTACTTTCACCTAAGAAGAAGAAGTAGAATATGCTAATGAAGATGATGCTTATCTTTTCTTCCTATGCTAGAACATGCATTTGAGTTTTAATATTTAATTATTTTATTACTCTGTGTTAAAGACTTCAATATGCATCATCTTTATTTCCTTGACTTTTGTTGGTATTTCAATGTATGTTTTGACTAAGAGTAAGACTTGTAGATTCTTATTACTAATTATGAATATTTCAGAGTTTGAGTTATTTGTTAATTTTGCATTAAATATAGGTTTATATAATATTATTCATGTAACTTGTTTAAAAAAATAGCAATTATCCCCGTCTATCCCAGAACACGTTATCCCGCTATGCCACTTTTGGGGTTGGCCGCAACGCACCGCTATCTGGGATTAACTACCTAGACTTTTGCCTTCCGGAAGTGTCATAAAATTCCAGGTTTTGTTTTTCTCAAGAGCTCTCGTCTCCTCGAGGACATTTGTCCTCCATTTTGGAACTTCTAAAGCTTCGTGTACATTTTTTGGAATCTCTACACTAGACAATTTAAAGGTAATGGCAGCAAAAGATGAAGGCAAGATTGAATACGATACAAATTTAGACATAGGGTGCTTAGTACAAGATCTAACCGGTTTCCTAACAGCTATAGGAATACTAAGGTCAGTGTATTTAAGAATAGTGTCAAAGAAAGTTTTACCTTTTTCAGTTTTAGTAGGATGAAAACCCTTGAAGGTGCTACCGCAGAATTTGGAGTTACTTTCAACATGCATTAGCCCCCATTTTTATATTATGCTATGAACCCACTAGTATTCTTAAATCAGTGGCATCTATTTTTTAAACTATCGATTCAGGTATTGAAGTCATAAAATTGAAACTTTTAGTTCTGTGACCGAATTTGCAGCTATTTTACCAAAGACTTTGTTAATGGCTGGTATAAATATTTGAATTGGCTGTACAAGAATAGTGCGTTTTCTTTTAGAGAAGATAAAAGATTTATATTTTTAGAGAATACTGAATCAAGCAAATTAATTTTCACATGACAGGATGCATTTAAATTTCCAATTAATGGAATTGATAAAATAAGTTTCAAATACTCGGTTATGTGCTTGATCCAAAAGTCTGTGAGGTGTTCTTTCTGCCTCTGCTGGTGCTGACTGGATTTATTTTGTGGTCAATAGAAAAATCTGTCTGGGGTGCTATGCATGTGGTGGTTTTAAAGGTTCTAAATAATTTCATCTTGGATGGTTTAGAAGAATATTTGATACGAAAAAGATTTGACAATATCTTTCAATGTTTGTATCGTGCAGGATGCCAACTATTTTTTTGTACCTTTTGCATTGTGTTTGGTTATGCATTGCATTGTCAAGTCCAGATAGTGACATGACACTTTGACACTGCTTATTTGATAGATGTTAAAATATACTTTGAAATATAATAATGTCATGTAAGTGAACTAACAGCGCGAGATTTTTTTTATAGTTACACTGTTATTGGATTGAAACTGAGAATACATGTTTATAACTGTTGAACAAAATTTGGTAAGGAAAAATTAAGGTCATCAAGAGCATTTCCAATTTGATAGAACTGAACAAGAAATTCAGTCCTTAAAATGATTTTTTATATCCAGAAGTTCAGTATATCAATAATGGGTCTAGTTTATGTTATTTTGTTCCTTTACTCTCTCCTCCCCATATGCATAAAGGTTTCTCATTGCTAAATTCACTACTTATTGGCCAGGTATGTTAATGTGTTGGCTATTATTTCTCCAATTTAAGTTATATATTTTGAGGTTTTGTTTTGTGGTTCATTAATAGTTTTAAGGCTTAGTAGTTTTTATCTTTGAGTGTTACAATGAGAAAGCATTTTAGTGAATCCGTGTGTTACACAGATAAGCTATGTTAACTTTACCCTATTTACTATATTTACATTACACTATCAAGCCATAACTATTTATGTACATAATTTCTAATGGTATCTATTATTAACATCTTATTCTTGTATTTGTTTTAGAGAATATTTTGAAGATGTAGATCGAACCTGGGAGAACTTTGAAAAGACACTATGGGGACATGTTTCCAATTTCTATAAACTTTCTAAAGAAAGGTTTGTGCCATGTCTTGAATATGAACATATCAAATTATGTTGCATATTGTTTTACTATGAATCTGCTTGAACTTTTATCATTTGAGTGCTAATTAATTTTCGATTTGAGTATTATGTTTGTTAAATTATACATTTGATCCATATCCTTTTCCTTTACCACTCGTTGAGATCCTTTTCCTTTACCATATCCTTATCCTTTTCCAAATTCTAAAATCGTAACAGAGCCTATTCTAGATCGGTTACTTATTCCTCCCTTTCTACAATATAATATATATATATATATATATATATATATATATATATATATATATATATATATTAATTAAATGTTGTGTTAAGATCCTTGTTATTCCTCCTCATTAGTCCACGCTTCAGATATCTAATTCTTAGCATGGTTGGGTGTGTTAAGATTCCCACATCGACTAGGATATAAATTATGTAGCCTTTATAAGGCTTGGCAATCCACACTGGTTATGTGGAGTGAGTTAGGCCTGAAGTCCCAATTCTAAAAGCACTTTTTGATTCATTGCAATATTAAACATGAAGTTATATAATGTGATTATGGTATAATCAACAGTTCTCTCCTTTATTTTAATTATGTTATTTTATTTTATTTTCCTTTCTGTTTGCAGCCCTCAGACTTTGGTTCGTGCTTTACGGTATGTTGCTGATAGACAATTGCATTTTCCTTTAAATTTTTCCATTTCTTATTCCTTTATGGTATCTTTATTTAAAGGGTCGGTTGTATGATTGGAATTTCTAAAGTCAATGTAATCTTGTTTTTACCTATTCTAGGGTTGTTGAAATGCAAGAAATCCTTGATCAACAGGTCGCAGAGGAAGCAGCTGAGGCTGAAGGGGATGGTGCAATGGCACCAGTCACAAACCCTCATCAAAGTGCCATGTACGTTATATTAATTTGAATTGAGTTTCATTATCCTAGATGCGTTGCGAATCTTGTGATCTTAAAAACCTTTAATAATGGAATCAACAACCTTAGCTGCCATCTTGACGCATGATCTGCTTGATAGTGTGCTATAGTTTCTCTTTTTATATTTGTAAGAGGATTTCTTATCATCTTTTCACATACCTCTTTCATTCCATACTCTAATAAATTTTTTTCATTTTCCAAATCAAAGGCAGAGATCCATTAAAACAACTTGGAGACTAATATTGGAAGGATCATTACTTTCATTAAGATAATCAAATATTTCATTTTTTTACTAGGGACTTCTCAAAATATATATTTGTATTTTTTTTATACCTGTTGATTCAGAGTGTAGGAAATTATGAAAACTGAAAATGATTTAATTGATCAGTTATTCTCGATGATGGATTGTATCTATTCATGGAACTTCTCTGTTACAACTATCACTAAATAACTGATTCAGTTACTGACAGCTGTGTTAGTAACTGAATTGCTGAATCTAACTACTTTGTTGACTGACAAAAAAGATTTCAGGTCTTGTGATAGTACTAGTAGCATCTGAGCAATAGTCTGCTCCCTGTTTAGGCAATTTGCAACTTCCAGTCATTGGAAAAGAGATGCTTTTGGCCTCTACCTCGTTAGATCTTTTCTAGCAAGTTCGAAATGTATTTATATATACTGGGCATGTAGTAGAGAGCTATCCTTGACATGCTGAACCTCAATACCCAAAAAATAGTCAAGTTCTCCGAGTGGCTTCAAAGCAATATTAGAGTGCCATTGGGCGGGTAAGATGCTGAATATGTGCTGAATAGAGTTGTCTGTGAGACTGGCAATTATATCAAATTATCAACATATACAAGCATGTAGACAATATAAAAGATTTGCAGTAAATGAACATAGATGGGTAACATTTACGGGCAGGAACCCGAGTGTGAGCAGGGAATTTTTTAGCCTTTTAAGTTTCAAATCAGGTAATTGGAGTCAGTTAAAGGCCCTATAGAGCCTTATGCAATCTACAAACTAGGCTTTTATGTAGATGCTTCAAACCCTTGAGGATGCTCCATATACACTTCATAAAATCCCATACAATAAAGCATTATTCACATCCAGTTGACTTAGATGCCAATTGTGAGTTGCCTCTTAGAATTTGGGCTTATGGCCCAACTAAATACCAAAAATTCAGTTATTTATGGGAGAGTTTCCCGAGTCTTCTAAGCTCTATGTACTATTTAGGCCATATCTCTAGGTGATCTGGAACTTTGGCACATGCCCAGTGCTAAGGAACTGGAGCGTGAACGATGCGGCAACAGATCTAGAATAGACTTTGATACTATCTTATAATTCGAATTTAAGGCGTTACTCAACCTTAGAAAACCAGTTTGTATGGTGAGGACTGCCAAGTTTATAAGGAGTATTTAGGCCTTATCTGATGGTTTTTGCAATGTTGTTTTCTTTGACTTCTTCTCTTTAGGTGAAATCCAGCACTTCAGTTTTTTAGTTTATCCCTATTAGGTTTTTATATTGAGCCTAACTCACCCTTACAAAACCGGCTCGCAAAATGAGCAGCGCCGCTCTTTATAAACAATGTTTAGGCTTATCTTTATTCTATGTGGGACTTGAGTTTTTCTCAATACACCCGTCAGTCCTATCGAGTTCTCTGATCATTGCTGGTTGTCCCTGTTCCTTTTTTTCCTTCCTTTTTTTTTTCCTTACTTTTTTATTTTTTTTATTTTTATGTTTCTACTACTGTATTCATGTTAGGATGGCCATTAGTATTGTTGTGGTGCTGTTTCCTTTGACATTTTCTGTCACAGTTGTCATCATCGTGTCAGGTGAAATTTTCCTTTACATTCTGTTTATTCCTAAAGTTGCCAGTCTGTTTCTCTTTGACACTGGAATGGTTGCACATTTCCCCGTGCATTATGGTAGGTTCTAGGTCTTACTAATCGATGACTGATATGGTAATTTTAATTCTACCTTCATTTAAAAAATATTTAATTTTAAAAAGTAAATCAGTATATGGTAGTAGTTGTGAAAACATTATGCCTGCTTGTTTTGTCTTATGAGACTTATGCCTGACAGCCTGAAGTTTTATTGTGGATATTCCCTATCATTATAATCTCTTTAGAGTCATTCTGGTATGGGAGCAAAAATGAATGAAAGTTCAAAGATAATTTTCCTGTACAATTTATCGATAAAACTAATCCAATAATTTTTCCCCCATTTCCTAATTAATGTTCTGTAAAGGAAAATTTCTCTCCTTTCCCCCCCTCTTTCATTACTTGATTTTGTTTATGCTAATGAATCACAGAAAACCTACAAGTGCAATGGCTCCTTCAAAAAATTTAACACAACAAAAATTGAAGGTTCAGGGAAAAGGCTATAAGGATAAGTGCTACGAGCAAATTAGGAAGACTGTTGAAGGACGGTTTAACAAACTTTTAAATGAGGTAGGTCACTAGGTCTTACTGCTCTACTCATTCTCCAGTTCTCCTGCTGCAAAAAATGCAGACACTTGTGTTTTCTCAAACTCACACCTGCATAACTCATCAGTATTGCTATTCTGCAAGCAACTTATTTCAATTTCATTTATGTATCAGCTGGTGTTTGAGGACCTGAAAGCAGCTTTAGAGGAAGCTCGAGTGGTATGTTAGACTGATTTAATTTAAACTTGTTAGCTATTTACTGTGCATTTTCCTCACAGTGACTTTTTAATATTATTCCCCTCTCTCCCACCCTATATCAGTTATTTGTTGTTTTCTTCTTTAGATAGATGAATCATCATGCTTGCTTAAGTTTGTATACCCAAAAATGCTATAATAATGGTTGGTAGCAAGATGGCTACTATTCTTAAGATTATAAAATTACCCAAATTAATGACATTCATAATTAACAATCAAAAGTTAAGGTATAACTTTGAACACACAATCACCATCAATATAAACAAGACATCGTTAACAGAGTCCTGCAAAGCATACACGCGCACACACACACACAGACCCGTGACAAAGATGGGTTTTTAACCCTTGCATACTGTTGAAGTTGTGGGATTTTAGAGAAAAAGAGGAGAGAAAATAATTAGGGTTTGAATATTATTGATAATAGCTTTTTGCTGACTTGATTACAATAGACTCAATACTAATCTCTATTTATAGAGAAACATAGACTAAATCCTAAATTAGGAATAAATCATAATAATAATGAGAGATATTCTAAAATTCTCTATGATTATAAATTGATCATAGAAAATAAATCAAGATACTCTAATATAATATAAAAGATATTATAAGATATTTTTTAATATTCTAACACTTCCCCTCAAGCTAAAGCTTACTAAGTTTTAGCTTGTTACAAGAAAACAATCTCCGTAAAATAGTTAAAAAAAAAGATGGAAAGGCAACTCAGGGATGCAGGTGAAGTCGGAGAGAATTGCTATAAATACAGCCTAGCCAGATAGCCGGAATGATCATCAGCATGAGAGAAATTCATGGCAAGCAGTTGAACAAAGCAAGGTCCGTCCTTCTAAAAAACTGCATTTGGAAGCTTCAAACCAATAATATCAGAGACTCAAAATATTTAAACTTGAATTTGCTTCAAGGAGAGAGAGACATGCTTCAAAGAGAGAAAGGCAAGGCCAGTACATCGGGGACAAAGATAGGGCCAGTGCATCTGGGACAAATTGTCATGCTAAAGTGTGAGTCATGAAAATAAAAGATATCATCAAAATAACTATCAATGGAAGAAGAAGTCATCACTAATATGATTCATCTGTGGGAAAAGGGACACCACCGGAATGATCGTCGGTGGGAATAAAAGCCACTGTTATAATCTATTTAGTAAGAACTAAATTGCATGACAAACACCAAAGAAGAAGCAGCACAACTCTAATGAAACGAAGCCATGATTGATCATCAAAGTAAGAAAATGCGTCCAAAACAGGAGAGATAACGGCTGTTTGAACAATGACACATATTTTCGTTGATCAAAATTGGAGAGTTAGGGCAGATCTGAAACCATCGAAGAGAAATAATCGTGCACCAAGAAGAATCCCATCAATTGAATTGCAAATCTTCCAAACCTATCAGCTAAAAGCCCACTCATAAAGGCTGCAACAGCTGCCACGGCAAAGGCTGGAGAGTTTATGTGTTCAAATAGACTAAGGATATACCCATCGGTGATCGGAACGGATAAGGGATACGGCAAATTTTTTTTTCTTTTTTTTTTTGCGCAGTGAACAGTGTCGCACGATGAACAGTGCATCAAATGAAAAATAAACGAAAAGCTACAAAGAATGGATAAATCAGAATTAGGACACGGTTTATCGGAAAAAAAAGTTAGAAAAGAGAAACTATGATTATATTCCCTAATTGTTGGGAACTCGACAGCGGAATAGAGGCGGGATCGTTCAAGGAGGATCGAAATAGGCTCTAGATACCATGTTGAAGTTGTGGGATTTTAGAGAAAAAGAGGAGAGAAAATAATTAGGGTTTGAATATTATTAATAATAGCTTTTTGCTGACTTGATTACAATAGATTCAATACTAATCTCTATTTATAGAGAAACATAGACTAAATCCTAAATTAGGAATAAATCATAATAATAATGAGAGATATTCTAAGATTCTCTATGATTATAAATTGATCATAGAAAATAACTCAAGATACTCTAATATAATATAAAAGATATTATAAGATATTTTCTAATATTCTAACACATACGATATGCTGCGATAAAATGGGATTAACCACTTTGGATGAAAGTATCAAAGTATACAATATATGGACAAGTTAATTATGTTTTCGACTTACTGAAAACTGTACAAAGAGAGTAAATAAATAAAAATACAAGGTTGATTCGTTGGCCTAAGAATCAGGGAAAAATGGTTCTCCCTATAAATGCTGTAACTAAAAAGGACAATAATAATCACAGAGCCTAAGTGAGGATTGCCACAATTATCTACTCCATATACTATCAACGAAAGTTTTGTGCACTAGGGAAGTTTATTGACTGTAAAATTATATTAACATGATTAAGTGAGGATTGATTGTTGGTGATTATTTGAATATTTGAAGAAGGGGTGATTTGTTGACAAATATAGCACTCTATACCGCCATACTTTTGGTAGCTCAGATCATTGCTAGTCTTATTGCTGTTTGATAGACCTCCCTCTCATTTAAAAACAAAATATTTTATTTCCTGATATTCATGTCTGTTGTCAAAATCTTTTCTTAATCATTCTTTGTCATATATTCGTAGAACGGATCGTGAGCCTGATCTTTCTTTAAACAGTAACAAATTCCAAAAAGCCTGTTAGGCTGTTATAGTAGTCTCTTTAAAACCCAAAATTCTAATAAATTTTAATAGAATTTTGTTTGACCCAGTCATTTTTTTCTATGTTCACTGTCCAACAGGTTTGGAAATCTAGTGTCTTGTCCCCCCTCTTTCTATTTTCTTCCTTTTAATAGAAATTTACGTAGTTTTAGCATTATTATAATTTGAGCTTTTACACACATACACAGACAGTCACTCACATATAGTATTAATTATTTAATCTGTATAAAAAAAATAATATTAACAGTCATCCCGATATGTGCTATCATGCTATAGTGGGCTCCATAGATTCCTAAATTCTTAAGAGTGGTGCCAAAGTGCTGACCCACTACAAATACATTTTCCAATTAAGGTGATATATTTGGGAGTGAATTTTCCATTTTGGTTCTCAAAGGAAAAGGACTATGATACTCCCCCACCCCCACCCCCACCCACCCACCTTCATAAATTTTAATGCTGAGTCCCATCCAGAATCTGTTTGAAGCTGTCAGTCATACAGATGAAATGCCGGAACCCATGTATAACTTAATATACTTGTATTCATGAGTTGACATTTTACACTACAGAAACTTTTATTCTATCATTTAATACCATTTCTAGCTTTCTGCATTGAAATCCAGTTTTGTTACCTGTTACTGATTATTGCTGGAATCTTGTTTCTTTTGTGGTATATAGATTGGGGAGGAACTTGGAGATATCTATGACTATGTGGCCCCCTGCTTTCCTCCAAGGTTGTTTTTTAACTTTTGAATTTACTACCTTTTAATCTTCTCTGCTTTAGGACAGGTTTCTTCTGACTAATAATCTCATTATAAGATTTGGTTTGCTTCCTTGTATAATTTCTTTTCTTTTTTAGGTATGGTATGTGTTTTGTGTATAATATACAGTTTCTATATTATCAAGGTTCTTTATATATCTTTTATTAAATTTCTGGCTCAGTAGACTTTGTTAAATACATATGAGTGCTTAGTAGAAGAGATGCTACACATCGATAAAGAATATTTTACTAGTTATCTGAATGATTGTAATTGTAAACTCGTAAGCTTATTCTACACCTCTATACTAATAATTGAACTGCAAGAGAACTCTTGTACCTTTCATATTCAATTCATGCACTATGAGTAACTAATTGGTTATTTGAAAATCGATTTCCTTTTTCTCCAATTTATCCTTAACACTTCCCCTCAAATCAAAACCTAGGTTATATCATGTAATAAAAATAGATACCCATAATAAAATAGACCCAAAATAAAAATCAATTCATCAATCAATGAACTTAGGCAACAAGAACTGGTAGGTAGCTCTTCGAACTCTTGTACCCTTCATATTCAATTCTGTCTGAATGCATTTCACTTGATCTAAGGAAGTGATTGCTTGTAGGGGGTTTCTTTATGCACATGCTGTTTGTTCTAATTTTGTTTTTTAATTCTGGCAGATATGAAATATTCCAACTAATGGTAAACCTGTACACTGAGAGGTTTATTCAGATGCTAAGGTTGCTTAGTGACAGGGCAAATGAGTTAACAAATATTGAGATATTAAAGGTATTTTACTATAGTTTTTATTTATGTATAATTTATTACTATCCGTCATATGCTCGGAATGTCATTTTCTCCTTAGATGAAGGTGATCCAACCATGCATTTTTCTTAGCATTTGGGAACAAAATTACTAGCTTTCTAATTCATTCATATTACAGACAATGGTGTGATACTGTGATGTGTTAGGAGCTCCCAATGGAAATAAGATAAAGAAAAAAATGATTTTATTTGCTGACTGAAAAGAACAGAAGAAAGAAAATATCTCTCCTCCAAGGATTTTCTCCGCTAACAAAGGGTTTACCCTCCACAACTGGGCACTTGCCTGGTTATATCAAATTACATTCCTTCAACGTTCCTCCTACCTTTACTTCCCCCTATTAATATATCTCACTAGTCCCCTCTAACTAACTACCTATTTTAATTTTAATTGCTCAAAATAACTACTTTGTCTTTCCCTTATTGTTCCAAGTATATTCTTGTCCTTATAATTTCACCCTTGGGCTGAATCTGCTGTTTCATAATTTCTTTAATACTTTAATCACTGGGGTAAAATCAGCGTTTTCTTTTTCTATTTTATTACTGGAGTTTGGTATAATTCCTTGGTACGTGTAGATTTTTCATTGCAACATTTCTTTTTCCCCTTCCATTTTCTTTTTCTCCCCCCGTTTTTTTTTTACGGGAAAAGATACACTTATTTTTTTTGGTCTCAATTAGGTAACTGGTTGGGTGGTTGAATACCAAGACAACCTGATTGGCCTTGGTGTTGACGAGTCTCTAGCCCAAGTGTGCTCTGAGAGTGGTGCAATGGATCCTCTTATGAATTCTTATGTTGAGCGAATGCAAGCTACAACAAGGGTAATCCTACCTATCTTGTTTATGCATTTAGCTTTGGTAATCTATGATGTTCCTTGGATGATTTATTTATCTCATTAAGCTTTTGTTCTTACTGTTTTGTAGAAATGGTACTTGAATATTTTGGAAGCAGATAAAACACAGCCCCCAAAGAAAACTGAAGATGGGAAGCTATACACCCCAGCTGCTGTTGATCTATTCAGGATACTAGGAGAGCAAGTTCAAATTGTTCGAGATAATAGCACTGATGTCATGTTATACCGAATTTCCTTAGCAACCATTCAGGTAATGTCAGATCAAATATAGATGTAACTGCTGGAAAATCTGCCTTAATTGCTGCCACCATGGGGTCTTTTATTGGGCCACTCCGTTTATCTAAATTGCAATGGTATAACTCTTTTAGTGTACTGTTTAGTGGGCGGGTTTAGTCCCACATTGCGTATTTGTAATGTTTATAAGGATTTGGCAGTCCTCACTTGCAAGCCAGTTTTGTGGGGTTAGTAAATCTGAATTCTAATAGTGCATTAGAACTTCTTATTAGATCCGTTGTTAGGCTGCCTGCATCCTTCAAGGACTGTTGGGTATGGGAGTGAGAGGGGGTTCGAAATCTGCTTCCTTTGTAGCCACCTCTGCAGTATGCTATTCAACCACTTCTTCTGCCTTCATTTGCAATGGTACAACACCTTTGTATATTATGAATTACAGTGATTTAGTCCTGCATCGCCTAGAAAAATATAGAATTTCAGAGAGCTAGAGAGTATCTAGAAACTGAGTTAGACGTATATTGATTTTCTGATTCTTTAATTAGAGGGGATGTACTCTATTATGTTATAGTCTTTGTAATTATAATGAGTTACACTCTAAGCCTAAATTCTAAGAGTAATTGATGCACAATAAGTTTATGTTTTGTAAACTTTAATCTTGGTAAATGCGTGGTAACGGGGTAGAATTTGGAACATAAAATTTTCTCATACAAAAATTAGTTAAGCATCTTTATTATTGTAATGTATCACCAACAATCCATGAAGGGCCACTACTACTACGAGGTGTAGTGTTTAGTGCTTATATCAGTCATTCTGTTTTATGATACTATGTTATTTTACAGGTGATGATTGATTTTCAAGCAGCTGAAAAGAAGAGACTTGGAGAACCAGCTTCTGAGATTGGTCTGGAACCTTTGTGTGCTATGGTTAGTGTACTTTTCTAATAAGTGTCGGCTTTTTATTTCAACACATGATGACTACTTACATTGGTATTTTCTGTTGACATAAGGTGCAATTTAATGTTTTATTTAGATAAATAATAATTTGCGCTGCTATGATCTTGCAATGGAGCTAAGTAATAGTACCATAGAAGCCCTTCCACAGAACTATGCAGAGCAGGTCTGGAGCTTTTGTTTTTGTTTTTTTTCCTAGTTTCGTTGCTTTTGTAAACGTTGCTTTGTTGACTTTTTTTTTTTTTTTTTTAATATATTTTAAGTGAAACTCGCATAATTCTGTTGTTGTAACTGCAATGGTAGTGAAGCAGAAGCAAAACCCTGAATTAGTTATGGTTAGTACTCAGAGGGAGGGGGAAAGGGTGAGAGGTGGAGGGGTGGCTGGGTAAGAGCAGTGAGGGAAGAAGGGAGAAATTATGAGTTGTATATTGAAAACCATCTATAATTAAAATAGATAAAAAATGATATCCAATGGTTGAAACAAAAGTAGACCAGGCTTAACTGACCCTATCTATGCAAATATGGATAAAAGTCTTTTGTAGTCAGCTGATGTGTGAAATGTTACGTATGACAGCTGTGACCGACTCAGAGTTGGTGTAAATAAGCACTTTGTTAGTGTAGGATAAGGACAAGTGGACAACTTTATATAGCTGATATCCAATGTTGTTAAATAGCGGCTATAGCGCTGTAACGTAGTGGAATTTGAATAAGTCGGTATTGTTCCGCGATTTGCTATTTATAAAATGTTGTCGTATAGAGGCTATTGCGTAGCGATATTTGAATAAACCGCTATTCTCCGTGATCCGCAATTGACAACTTTGCTGATATCATAAAGATATAAATTCACCTCTTTCTCTTCTCAGGCTCTCGATTCTCTCTCTTACACTAATAGAATAAACAAGAATAACCACTTCCTAGATAATCAGAAACTTAGAATAACATAGTAACAGATAACAGCTTCTTTAATAGAGACAGATTACTGAATCTATTTTTTCTTATTAATTCCTCGTAGAGTAGAGTCTCCAAACCTTGGGCCCACTACTCTGACTTATTACTTGGGCTCTGTCTGAAACTTGTATTGCCCATCAGCTCGTTGGGATCCTTGTAGTAAGGCAATATTAGTGCCCTGCGATTTCACTTAATTCTTTTTATGGTCTTTTTACACATCATCTGTTTCTTTGTAGGTTAATTTTGAAGATACCTGTAAGGGGTTTCTTGAGGTAGCTAAGGTAAGACACAGTGTGCTAGTTTCTGTATCATAATTGATACTGTAATTTTTTATTATTATTTTCATTTATAACTTGATGTGTTTTTCCATAGTTTCCGTATATGGATTAGATAAGATTTTCACTGTTTTTAATTCCTAAACTGTAGTGATTCCATGCAATTCAAATATTGAGATCACATGGTATGGAAACCAGTTAAGTCATATTTTTATTGAAAATGAAATTAAATTTAGTGGAGTATGAGATGTCTATGAATCTACTTTTAATTATAGAGCCAATTATGTTGACATAATTAATATTCCTGATAGATTTCTAAAATCCAAAACACAAAATTGATATCGGGTTTATTGTAGATCTCTTCCTTTTTTTTCATAAACAAATGTTAGGCTTTTCCTTTATGACAATGATAAATTCATCAATGTTTAATAAGGATAATTTAGTAAAGATCCGCAAGAACCTTAGTAATGATTTTAAATTGAAAATTAGCTAAGGCTATAGGATAATATTGGTCAATACGTTCCACCTCAGGTATTTTATGGATGAAGACAACAATGTTGGAGTTAAGATCAGGGATCATCCAAACTGTTTTGAAGAATTGAAGGATAGAATTGAAAACATCCTGACCAATAATATCGCAATAAGTAATGGTAAAAGTGACCACCCAAATCCATCAATGCCCGAAACCCTATTACCATTCATATCAAACACAACATTTTTCACTTCATCCATAGTAGGCTAATTCATTTGCAAATGTGTTCTATTTTTCACTTCAATGTGCACAATGTTTTCCATATTGCTTTTATATCCAATAATGAACACGACTCATAAATTCATTCTGCAAAAAGGGAAACAGAAAATATGGACCCATAATACAACTACTTGAAGATCTCGTGTTGAAAAGTGTTAGCATGCCTGTCTGTTATGTTCGTTTGTTGGTTCTTCACTCACCAGCATGTTTATTCTTTAATTAGAGTATATTTTACTTCACATTCATATTATTAGAATAATGTTGTTCACTGCATTTACCATTTTGATGAATATATGTTTCTTGGAAGAGATGAATTCTGATAATTTGAATATTGTTGGTGGTAGGAAGCCGTGCATCAAACTGTAAGTGTAATATTTGAAGATCCTGGTGTCCAGGAGTTGCTTGTCAAACTATACCATAAAGGTAAAGCAATTTTCTCCATCACCTAGCTGGTTTCTTATGTAGGTTTATGTTAATAGTTTATTTGAGGGTGAGGGTAAATCCTTATTATTGAACTATATTCTTTTGCTGTAATGATTCTTCTACTTGAATAAGAAATGCGTTGCTTTGAACATTATGTTATTATAGGCTGTGAACTATTGTTAAAGAAGAGGTCGCAATAGAATTCATAAATCCACATCCAATGCATCCATTTAATTTTATGGATTGTTAGTGATCCATCCACATTTCTTTTTGTAAATCTAATGGATCACCTAAAATAATGACACCATACATTGGATTAAAAGTAAGGTATAAAAAAAATATTCATTTTCTTATATTTTAATGTTTTAATGTTTTAATTTTTAAAATTTAATAATATAATATATTTTGAAAAATTTGATGAGGTCTCACTGGGGCAGCTGTCCTTGGTGCAGCCCCTTGATCGATGATGGGATGTCAAAGGAGCTCTGGTGCCCACAAATTTAGAAAAAAATATTTTTATTTTACTAATTTTGTAAATAATTTAAACTAATAAAACCCTTCAATGTTTAAATTTTTATTTAGTAAATTATTTAAATCATTTTATGGATGGATTGGATGTCCATCCATTAAATATTTTTATTACATGGATTGAATTATTGTATTAAGTAGGATGGTTAGAATTGATTTCTTTTTATGGTAGTTGTTAGGTTCCTTGTAGAACTCAATAGCGAAGGGAATTTATTGTCCCTGATTTTTTATTGATTGAAAGAAAAAGATAGACAAGAGCGAATACGCTCCTACAATGGTATAAACCACTCAATGGCTAATTTTGTCCAAGATCCTTTCAAAGGGGTGGGAGCCTTTATTTATAGGCTGATTATACAAGCGATAGGATCCAACTAACACTAACCACCTAACTATAAAACAATAACTACTAACAACCTAACCATAAAACAAAAACATTATTATTTTCTATTGTTTTTCCTGTAATAAACCAATAAAGGTTTATTCCTATTTACATCTTCATTATTCCTATCAGTAGTTCTAACGAAATATTGGAGTTTTTTAATCTATCAATTATAAACTGTTGTTCATTCCTGTCTTGGAATTTCTTTCTCTTCCTCACTGTTTGTGTTATGCACAAAACTAATCACAAGCTTTTAGCCTCTCACAGTTTCTCTCTTTCTTGGTGAAAATTCAAACTTTTTTTTTTTTGGGAAGTCAACCAAATGTTAGATTTGAATTTTTTACTTTTTCTGAAAAGTTTTGCATATGGAAAATAGTTTTACTTATATTGTTTTTGGCTGTCAATTTTTACTTTTAAAAATTCAACTATATTGATTTCATTGTATATAAAATATAGTTCAAAAACAAGTTTTTCATGTGTACTGTGATATTCACATGAGCGGAATATGTTAATTTGTGTGCAAAACAAACTTCTCAAAAGCAACTCTACCGCTGGTTAATGTTGTGTTGTTGTCGGTCTCCCTTTCTCTTTTGCGCTGCAAAAGACAGGTTTGTGTTGTTAAAATCCAGTTGCAGTTTCTTTTGCCTAGCAGTTTGGTTCTGTAAATCTGAATCACAGTGCACTGAACTGAACTGAAGATCAAGTTCAGATTGGTTCAGATTAAACGAGCAACATTCTATCCAGTTTTTGTCAAACTGTCCTCTAGTGTAGTTGTGTTTGGTGCGGTTCTCTCTGAGAACCCAACCGCAAACATCCGTAGGTATCCAGCATTACCGTTTTTTAAAAGCAGCATTACCTTGTTCTATTGCTAATCGTCAATGTAAAAAACTATAACCTTACTGTTTCCTTTTATATCTAATCAATCACGTCGTTTATATTTGATATTTTTAAAATGATTTTTATTTCTTTATATTTTGCATATATAAGAATGGAGTGAGGGGCAGACTACTGAGTTATTGATTGTAACATTTGACGATTATTTTACTAATTTTATAAAAAAGTGTGTTGATTTTCTTATCTCAGTATTTTTTTCATTTGCTTTGCATATATCAGAATGGAGTGAGGGACAGGTTACTGAGTACTTGGTTGCAACATTTGGCGATTATTTTACTGATGTAAAAATGTGAGTTGGCTTTCTTATCTAGTAAGTTTGTTTTGTTTAGTTCTCCCACATGTGCCATATTCTGTTAGTTTTTTGCTCTGGCCTCTATGATGAAACTGGTAATCCTGAAAGCTTTATCGTAGAATTTGGGTTTAAAGTTTAGACCATATTCAACTCCAAAAGGTAACTCAAACAGGAAGTATTATAACACCAATCCCCAAACTGGAGGACAAAAACGGTGGGATACAACTCAGAAGCAACATACAGAATCAGTAAACCCATGCCAAGCAGAGAACAGTTGAACAACAAATCACAGAAACAAGTCATTGCTCCTTTGTTTACCATCCTCATTCCTCAAACACTTAAACATGCTCCTCAAGTCTTCAAGATTTTTCTTCTCCATTCATTGATTTAATCATGAGCAGCTCCTAGGATCTTTGAGCTCTTACACTATTTGGTAGAAATGATCATAACTAAAGAACAGAAATAGGAATTTTATTGGTGGAACCCCCAAAGGCCTAAATCAGTATCAGAATGATTCAAGAACAGAGAGATGAAGAATATGTTAAAGCTGCAACCCACACATGTATTTAAGAAACCTAGTTCTTACCTTTCCCTACCAATGTCCTCACAAATCTAGTTCACTCTACCTTTCTACCTGTTATCCTTTTATTATGCGGTACAAGTAATATGAAAAATCAGCCTAATTCTAAATAAATGCAAAAGTTGGTGATGGTTGTCAGGATTTGAATATACACTGCCTAAATGATCATTCCCATGTGACAGAAGTGGAGCAGGGTGAAGAGACTAATTCAGTGTCCAATCATAAAATTTGAGTGCGGGAGCAAATTGCAGCTCAAAATAAGAAACTGAATTTTTGGTAGTCATGTTAAAGTTAACAAATTATAGCCATTTCATGTAAATAACATCAATGAAAGAAAATGAATGTATCTCTTTTGGAGTAATTTGATCCCTCTTTAGTTTATTATGGAAAACTAATAGTTTCAACTTCCCTTATATTCAAGGTACATTGAAGAAAGATCTTTTAGGAGATTTGTTGAAGCTTGCCTTGAGGAAACCGTGGTTGTTTATGTTGACCGTCTTTTAACACAGGTTAGCTCTCAATAAAACAATAGTCAGTTCTTATTTAAGGCAAAATTAAGCATATATTCTTCCACAGTTTTCTGTTCATTTGACTTTTGACTTAATTAAATGTCTCAATTATAATTTTAATTGCAGAAAAACTACATCAAGGAAGAAACTATTGAACGGATGAGGCTAGATGGGGAGGTCATCATGGACTTTTTTAGGGAGCATATCAGTGTTTCTGTAAGTTCTCTTTCAGTCAGACATTTTGTCACTCTAATCCTCTTAATCGTGTTGTGAATATTATGCTAGTCCCAAAGCAATTTGTTATTAGCAATATGTTATGTAGTCCTCTAATCATGGCATGCTGACCCCAAGTTTCTTACTCTAATTTCCTTGACATTCTGGATTAGAAAGTGGAAAACAGAGTGAGTATACTTAGCGACTTGAGGGAACTTGCTTCAGCAGAGAGCCTGGATACCTTCACACTCATCTATACAAATATTCTCGAACATCAACCCGACTGTCCGGTATGACTATGCTCAATATGATTTAAATAATTTATTTAGTTCGATGCTTCTCATTTGCAAATTGAAGTTTTTGTTCTTGTTGCAAAAAAAATGAAATATTGACTTGGAAAAAGGCTTTTGACATGAAATTAAGCAATTATTGAAATAATAGCTTTGAAAAGGCTATATATTATATGATTTACAGTGAATGGAGATATCTACTTTGAGTTGACCTGGTTGATGAATCTGTGTTTTTATATCTCATTGTAGTCTGAAGTCGTGGAGAAACTTGTTGGTCTACGAGAAGGAATTCCTAGGAAGGATGCCAAGGAGGTAAATTAAATTTGGTGTTTATTCTGCTTAACATTGAACTCAAGAAATGGTTTCGCGGCATAAGAATATGACAGCATTTATTTGGATGTTTTATGACCTACTGACTACAGGATATTTTAGATGTTCCTGTTTTCAGTGCTTGAAAAATTCTTGAGATAGTTCCTTAACTATACAATCAACAATTAAAGGTGGTCTGTATAAATTTAACATCGAACTTAATTTCTATAGGCACCATTTTCCTAGAACCAGCCGTCGTAGTATTTCTCTAAGATAAGGGGAAGAAGGAAACATATATAATATATTTGTCTAATTTGATCATTAACTGAGTTATTTGCCGGAGAAATTTTCAGGTTATTGACTTTGGAACTCACGATGTTATTCTTGTTGATCAGGTCATACAAGAGTGCAAAGACATATATGAAAATTCTCTTGTTGATGGAAGACCTCCAAAGACAGGTTTTGTTTTTTCACGAGTGAAATGCTTAAATGTGTCCAAGGGTGGACTTTGGCGTAAACTCACTTAAAGTCATGATTCCTTCACTCACAAGCTCAATGAATTAACTTATGGTTCACTTGACCAGCTTATAAGAATAAGATTGTTTGAACAAAAAGATGTTTTTGGTAAAGATACATGTTATTCTGGTTTAGATTTTTTTCGGGATAGCATTTCATCTTATGGCTCTTATATTTTGCCCTTTAATGTATTTATGAAGAAAAGTAAACAAACTCTCCCTACGCATTTTCGTCAGTAAGTTACATGGTTGCTTTAAATGAATATTGCTAGTCGTCTCAAAAGTAAAATGCACCGGCAATTTGAATTAGTTTTACATTGACGTCTAATCAAAATGAAGGATGTGGTAGTTATTTAAAAAAAATAATATAGTTTTACACCATTGACGTATAACCATTAAACTTATGCATATTGTATGATTGGAAAACAACACTTAAAAAATTCCGAAGACAAGCAATTGGAGATCCTAATAAATGCTCGAGTTCATTTTATTGTTAAGACAAAATCTTAAATTAGTCTTTTAATGTAAATAAATAAAAGTTAATCAAGAATGTTAATTATGATTTTAAATTATATGTTAATTTAACTTGTGTTTTCGAGTGTGATTATCATATAGATGTTAAACATTACAAGCAAAATTACATTGAAAAGGAAGCAGAAATATACAAACAAAATGGAGAATGTTCTTGACAAAAGTCTAGAAAAGGAATAACATTCTCTACAGTTATGAAATTACAACAACAAATGATTTCCTCTGTTGAAGAAGAAATTACTCATGAATTTTACAATCATGTTATTAGTATTATCTAAGGAAAATATAGGGTTCATCGCAACAAAGAATCACTCTAAAATGCAAAAGATAAAAGTTATGGCTCATAATGAATCAAGCAAGATTATTCTTCATATTCAAGAATGATCATTCTCCAATTTGATTGAAAAAATTGAAGAGCGACCTTGAAGTGTATACTTCAAGCCTATTTGTTAGATATATGCACAAGTGATAAAAGTCCCATGAAATAAAGTCAATGATGGATAATACAAAGGCTAGAGATCAACTTCTTCATAAAGAAGAAAAATGAAGTATGTTAAGTCAAGAACATTCTTGTTTTAAGTATGATCTTATCCACAAGCAGACACATGACAAACGACCCTTTCTAACGGTCATATGAGTTGTCATAAGCCTCATCGAAGCCTATAAAAGGAACTCCAAACTCAAGGAAACATTAGAGTTTTCAAGTTCAAAACAATTCATCACTTACTTACAATTATACTCAATCACAATCATAGAATCATTTATGTCTTTCTCTTTATCTTCAAACTTCCTAGAATCATTCTATTGTATTTCTCTGTCAAAATAATCTAAACTCAAACAAGTGTTATGCTTTATCAGATTATGACAAAATATTTTAAATCATTACGTGTAAACTCAAAACTATTATTGTATTGCAGATATTTTGAATAGTTTATAGAAAATCCTTTTATGATAAAAGGTAAAGTGTAAAAATCCTCTCAAAGGTTGAAAGGTAGTATGTTGAAATCCTTTATGGGCATAATGGTAAAAAGTTGTGTAACAGATCAAGGTTTATCTAAACTGGTGGTGTGAAAATCAAGAACGTTCTCCGTTTAAAAACTTAGTGAAAAATCTCACAAATTAAGACTAGATGTAACTTGTGATTGGGTGAATTAAGATAAATATTTGTGTGATATCTCTTTCCTTATCTTTATTTAATTTTTATCTTATAATTAATTTTTATATAGATAAGTTAATATTGTTTTTTTTAATAATGTATGAGATTTTTTTTTTTGTATGAGAAAGAAAGGATGACAAATGCAAAACAAGATGTTCATACTGTAAAAAAATTGGACACTTAGAATATGTCTGTTATTTCAAAAAAATGGATGAAAAACTGAAAGTAAAATGGTCTTTCAAAATCCAAGAACATTCTGCAAACAGACAAAAACATTCTTTCCAAAGTGTCAAAAAAATAGAATAGTCTGGACACAGACAAAAACAATCTTCAATAAGTAAATGATCTTTATTTTTAAAGATTAGACATTATGAATCACAATGTTATTTAAAAAAAATCAAATATAACAAGAAGAACTAACCCCCAATGACTCAAGACCAAATGGGTACCTAAAAATTATGTAACATCAAATACAAGATGGTTCTCGAAGTATCAAGAAAAAGCTATGGTACTTGGACAATGGCTATTCAAGACGTATGATAGGAGATAAACAAAGTTTTTATGTCCTTCATTTAAAAAGATGGAGGATCAGTAACATTTGAAAACAATGATCAAGCAAAAATCAATGGAAAATGTACCATAGGTAAAGTAAATTCTGTCAAAATTAATGATGTTCAATATGTTCAGGGATTTCTCTATGTTTTATACATTAAAGAACTACCAGCTAAAGCTTGCTTCATGTCCATTAACAAAGACAAATGGATATGACATAAGAGAACTGGACATGTGAGTATGAAAATAATTTCAAATTTATCAAAGTTAGATCTTGTTAGAGGACTTCCTAAATCAAACGTTGATAAAGATAACGTATGTGAAGCTTGTGCAAAGGGAAAAGAAGTTAAGAGTAGTTTTCACTCAAAAGATTTTATATCAACTAAAAAACCTCTTGAACTACTTCACATTGATCTTTTTGGTCCCATTAAAACCACTAGTCTAGGAGGCATGAAATATGGATTTGTCATTGTTGATGATTTTTCTAGATACAGTTGGGTACTATTTTTAAAACAAAAAGAATGCATTTGATGCTTTCAAAAACTTTCTATAAACAAGTTCAAAATGAAAAGGAATCCAATATAATCGCTGTAAGAAGTGATCTTGGAGGTGAATTCATAAATGAATTCATAAATGCATCTTTAAAACATTTTTTAATGAACTTGGCATCTCTCATAATCTATCTTGTGGAAGAACTTCTCTACAAAATGGAGTTCTTCAAAGAAAAATAGAATATTACAAGATATGGCAAGAACAATCTTGAAAGAATCAAATGTTGAAAAATATTTCTGGGCTGAAGCTATAAACATGCTTGCTACATTTTGAATCATGTTTCCATTAGAAAAATCATAAACAAAACACCCTATGAGAGCTAGAGAAATAGGAAGCCAAACATTTCATATTTTCTCATCTTTGGATGTTATTGCGATATCTTAAACAACAAAGATAACTTAAGAAATTTTGATGCAAAATCGGAAAAAACTATATTTTTAGGATATTCAAGAGAATCTAAACGATATCACATCTTTAATTTGAAAACTAAAATTGTTGAAATAAGTATGCATATATTATTTGATGAGTTTGATGATCTTGATTTAAAAAAGAAAGATGATGAAGAGGAAGAACAATCTGGACAGTCATAACAGATTGTTCCCCAGGAAAACGTGATTGATACACAATTTCCGTTTCAAACTCCTTCTAGAAGTTGGAAACTAATAGGTGATCATCCTCATAATCAAATCATTGGAGATACATCTGGTGTCATTAGAAGAAGAATGTCATTTAAAGATAATGTAAACAACAACATAGTAATGATATCCCAAATGGAACCAAAATCCATCAAAGAAGCTATAGTTGATCAATCATTGAGTTAAACATTTTAGTTTTTAACAGGAATTTTAAAATGGGGAAGTTATAATTCGAACCTCCTTTCTTATAATTGACATTATTAACTCTTTTTGATTATTGAATTAAATAGATAAATTAAATTGTGTGTTTCTTATAAACAATGACGTTTTTTGTTTTTTTTTTTCACAACCAAGAATATTAGCTGTTTTTTGTTCTTACATCTAAGAACATTATTTTTTTTTGTTTTCTCAAAACAAAATAAAAGAATCGATTGAAGTACAATTTAGCGTCTTGTGATTCCATACATGTAATAATGCTAAAAATTGTCATGAAATTGTTAAATGTGCAGTGGTCCCACTAAATTTACTTAGAAAAAAATTATCATTAAGTGGACAGTTAAAACATTAAAAATTGTTTTTTCTTTAAATTTATAATGACACAAATACCCTTATTCATGGGTACATATTGGGAATAACTCATGTTTATGGATGTGTAAGCAATGGCTTACACTTATTTAAAAAACATAATTTTTAATATTAATACATTGAAAAGTAACTTATATGATAAACAAATTTATATTATAGATTGTGTCCAAAACGTGTTTTAATAACTTTAAAAAAAAAATCATGTTAACAAGTGCTAAAGTGTCCTAACGAGACTTATTAAAAATACAAAAGTAGAAATTTTGTGTTTGAAAATAACAAATTTGAGTTTTCATTAGTTGAAAACACATTTTCAATATATTTTTTCATTGTAATATTTCATTCTTTAAATACTTGACAAGTGTTCTTGGAGCACATGATACTTGTTAGCATTTATTTTTTTAATTTAAATGTGTGTGGTGTTACGATTCAATTTAATTTGTAAAATTATTAAAAAAAGATACAGTTAAAAATCTGATTACAATGATAATAAATTTAGAGATTATAATAACAACATATCACACATTTTAAAAAATAAATTTTTACAGAAATATTTAATACTTTACTTTTTAAAGTTTCGAAGTTGGTTTATAGTTTATATACAATTGTCTTTTTCGGTCACTGTAGATTTTTTTTTTAGAAGAAGTGAATTGAGGCACCACATCCCCTCCATTTTTAATATTTTATTTATTTATAAATAATAACGTAAATTATTTAAATAATAATGATAAATTATTAAAATATTTTCATGGTTTTGAGAATTGAGCATTATCTTTTGCCTCCCCCCTCAATTTGCTCTCTACCCTCCCTTTCAGTAGCTGGTTTTTATATTTTTCAAATTCTTACTTTTTTTCTCTTTTATTGAAATAAGTTTTTCTAATACAAAAAAAATAAAATGTCAATGGTTCTTGTCAGCAATAATCTTCTTATCTTTACCTTAATGTAAAAAATTTATTCAATTGTTTTAAATCACAACTCAAGTCACTAATCATATTAGAAATTATACAACAGAAGAGATAAATAAAAATGATGTAGGCATTTATTAGAATTTATATTGATAAAATATAACAAAGTTAATATAACAAGCTCTATATATAGCAACTCAACTACTATCTATTAACAAACTTTTACATTTAACCGTTGATATATGATATAGTGTGATACTATTTGTTAATTGTAAATTATTTTAATTAAGTTGTGTATTTTTTTAGAAGTGACACGGTATTTAAACATAAGAAAATTGATGCATTTTTAAAAAAGAAAGTTTTCGACATAACTGAAAATTGTAAATTGGATATATTTTATTTGATTGAATTGCGTGAAGTTCTAAAGACTTGTGTGAATTGTGAAAAATGTGTGACATGTGAAAATTGTAAAACTTTTGATAATTGAATTCTAACTTTTTTAACTTGTCGTATTAATTGTGTGAAACTCTAAAAAAACTATATAACTTTTATGAATTTCAATTATAATATTTTAGTTAATACTTATCACTCTCCGTCTTCCGCTAATATTTTATGCAAGATTGCGCATAGTGTTGTTTGTGAGAAGAATACATACAACATCCAAAAACTTCTAACTTGTAGTAAATATAGTCACTCTGGTGGTCATATAAGAATGGAAGTGTAAAAAAAAGCAAAGATGGTGGTGTACTTGTCTTGTCTTGCATTGCTGAAAGGCAAGAATAACATGTACACGTTGAAATGATGTTGAAACAATAGAGTTACTATAATATGACTGAGAAAAAATAAGAAGTTCAACATATGAGTGATATACATATTAATAGTGTTAAAACAATAGAGGTATGTCTTTTGAGATGTGGCTCAAGGAGTCTCCAATTTTGTGAAGGGAAGATAGCATATTCAAACCAACCACCACATACATGCCACTGCAGTTTCGATCGACAGGGTCGGGCTTGAGTTAAATGGTGTATAATTTTTTAGTATCAAGATAAATAAACAAATAAATAATATTTAATTTAAATGTGTCTTTTTTCTCTCTAAAATTATTTGACACATTTCTACCTTCCACCGAGTTAACAACAACTGATCCAATCTATTATGCACTCCTCCCATTTTAAGCAAGTCAGTTTCGATGACCCGATCAAATTGGTGCACGTTAATTTTCGCAAATCCAATTAGTGGACTGCATTTTCTTCTCTTGTTTGTTGCAGAATTCCTCTATAAATAGAAGATTTCACTTAGTTAAGAAGATGCACCAAAAACTTCGAAAATTTCCGAGTTTTATCTTTCCCCTTTTCTTCTTCCTCCCAAATTTTCTTTATGTCCCTTTACCGAAATTTTTTGTTCTTTCAAATTTCTGAGTAGTCATAGTATCATATTATGAGTGGTCTTAACCACCATATTTAGAGGGTGTAATTCAAGAACGGTTTTCTACGGTGCAATAGCAATAACGTTACAGTGTAACTAAGCTATTTTATCTTAGGGATATCGCGGTTGATAGTCTACCTTGCAAAATTTTGAAAAGTTCTATGAAATATCTTAAAGAGGGTGACCTAGTCTGCAACTCATCTAGTAATATCTTTAGTGGTTGAAAATTATTTTTTCAAAACAGTTTTTCGAAACTAAAAAATTACAAATTTAAGACGTCCCTATCTACCATGTCAACCAAATACATTACTGGATCCGGTTCCGCTACTTCTCATTTCAATAAAGCGATTCAAATTGAGGGGTTTCATTTCAAACGATGACAACAAAAGATGCTAGTTTTCCTAACTATGAAAAATGTTGCCAATATTATGAAATATGACATTGTAGTGTTCACAAAAACAACTGAACAAACATAAACGTATAAGAAAGTTGTAGTATTAATCCAATGGGAGGATAATGATTACTTTTTTGAGAATTATATTCTTAATGGACTTGCTAATATTTTGTATGATTATTGCAGTTCCAACAATAATGCTAGAGTTGTTTGATAACTTGCATCCGAATTGAGGAAGAATCCCAAAATTAAGACCATAAATATGACAACAGACTCATGGAGGCTTAATTCCACTAAATTCATAAAATGGCTCATGAGATCATCTATGAAGGTTTGACTTTAGATGAACAATTTCAAATTGATGTGATAATTAACAAACTACCGCTTGCTTGGAAGGATTTCAAAAATCCTCTCAAGCATAAAACAAACGAATTTTCATTAGAGAGTATGATAACTTGCTTCCGAAATACTAGTTATTTTAAACAACAATAAGAAATTCATTGGGGCAGTTCTAAAGCCAACAAGCAAACCACTTAAGAATCAGAACCACAATCTAAAGAACAACAACAAGAATGTGAACCCTCCCAAATTCCCAATTATAAAGCATCAACACCTCCTAGCTATGGCTATAATCATCTCCAACAACATCAAATTCATCAAATACATCAAATAAAGAATGAAAATGTAAGTTTATTTAAAGATTTAAGTTATGCATTTAATAAAATTTGCAATATATTGAAGATGATAATTAATTTTGTGGGTTTTGTTTAAAAATTTTGATGAATTTTTTTAATTTTTATAAAAAAAGGATAACATTATTAACATTTTAAAACATAAAAGATCAAATTGTCACTTAAAATTAAAATAAAAGACCAAATCAAAAAAAAAAAAAGATAAAAAACGAAAACATTAAATGAAATTGAGTTAAGGGACCGCAAATACTATTTAGCCTTATTTGAATATTTGAGTTATGCATTTGATGAAATTTGCATTATATTGAAGATGATTATTAGTTTTATGGGTTTTGTTTGAAAATTTTGATGAATTTTTGTAAAAAAACAAGGATAATATTGTTGACATTTTAAAACATTAAAAATCAAATTGTCACTTAAAATTAAAATAAAGGACTCAATCGGGAAAAAAAAGAAGATAAAAGACTAAAACGTTAACTAAAATTAAGTTAAGAGACCGCTAGTGCTATTTAGCCTATTTGTTATTACAACTATGAAAACGACATTTGCACTATCATATATCTCTATGTAGATGACGTACTCATATTTGGTTCAAACACTCATGCTGTAAATACTGTGAAATCATTGTTGCGTAGTAACTTTGATATAAATACCTCGGAGAAGCAAGTATAATCATGGGAATCAAGATTACTACGTCAGAAAATATAATTTTTTTGGATTAGTCTTACTATGCTGAAAAGAATTTAAAGAAATGCAAATACTTTGAATGTAAACCTATTTGCACACCATATGATCCAAGTGTGAAACTTTTCAAAAACACTAGTGAAGGTGTTAGGAAAACTGAATATACGAGCATCAATGGCAACCTTAGGTATGCCACTGACTATACTAGAGCTGACATTTCCTACATTGTAAGACTATTATGCTGGTTTACCAGTAGACCTAGTATGGAATATTGAAACACTATCGAGATAGTCATAAGATACCTTAAAAGAACGATGAGTCTCGGATTACATTATCAATGATTTCCGACCATCCTGAAAGGATACAATGTTGCTGATTGGAAGACTTTATCAGATGACTCCAAAGTAAAACATGGCTATATATTTAGGATAACTGGTGGAACTGTATCTTGGAAATTAATGAAACAAACGATATTGTCTCATCCCACAAGGGAGTCTAAAATGATTTCACTAGAAATCGTTAGTGAAGAAGCGAGTTGGTTGAGATGCTTGTTAGCTGAGATCTCTTTATGGAAAAAACCAACGCCAACTGTGTTGACCTATTGCGATAGTACATTGACAATTGCAAAAATTGAGAACCGTTATTACAAGAGACGACAGATACATTGTAAGCACAACACAATTACATACGGAGAAAGTCCTAAACATATCCAAAAGGATGAGACTATTGCTTATAGATTAATAAGTCACTCATGATGGTAACTAGACCTAAAAGAATATTGATCTAAGAGTTAGGTTCAATGGGTAATAACAAGTCGTGAAGTGATATTAGATGAACATTCTATTATAAATAAGAGAAGTATGATTCTTGAAGCGATGATATGATGAGGTAACAGAAAATCATAATGGGATCTATACTCTATGTGTTGTGGAGTATCTAGCTATAGGATTACTCTATATAGACTAACCTATGTTAATGTGAAAGTGAGGGACTTTTCCTACGAATATTTTGAGGGAAAATTCCTAGAGTGTTCATTATACTGTGAATACACCATATGAAAAAAGGATAAATGTGCAGGGGCACCAACACATGAGTTTTTATAAATACACCCTATGAAAAAGTTGTGTATGGGTTTGATGTTAGAGATAAAGTTCAAGACTATGAGTCACTCTTGTTCAATTTGAATCTCACTTACTATTCAAATGTTTAAGTCAGAATAAACCTTTGTTTATGCACGATCTTATAGAAGCATTTGACGCTATTATAAAAACACTTTTTTAATTCAAGTGGTGGATTATTGGAAATGATGTTGAAACAATAGAACTAGTGTAGTGTGAATTGAAAAAAAATGAAGTCTCACATAGGAGGGATAAAACAAATTGGTAGTGTTTATACGATGGAGGTATGTCCTTTGGGGTGTACTCCAAGGGATCCCTAATTTTGTGAAGCGAAGATAACACATTCAAACCGATCACCACACACATGTGTGTTGCACTGCCTTTTAGCTGGGCTGAGTTGCACTTGGGTTGGGTTTAAGTGGTGCATTGTTTTTTAGTATCTAGAAAAATAAAAAAAATAATATTTAATTTAAACGTGTGTGTTTTTCTCTCAAATTTTTTTTTGACACATTTTACACACGTTTCCGCCTTCTACCAAGTCAACAACAACTGATCTAGTTCGTTATGAATTCATTCAATTTCTCGTGAGGCATATCCGCTGACCTGGTCAAATTGGACGCACGTCAATTTTTGTAGATCTAGTCCAATGGACCGCAATTTCTACTCCCCTTATTTGCAGAATTCTAGATTTCATTCAGTTTAAAAGATACACCGAAAACTCCTAAGATTTATGAGTTTTCTCTTTTCACCATTTTCTACTTCCTCCCAGATTTTCTTTATATCCCTTTACCAAAGTATTTTGTTCCTTTAGATTTTCGAGTAGTCATAGTACCATATTACGAGTGACATTAACCACCATATTGGAAGGTGCAATTCTAGAACGATTTGTTGTGGTACAGAAGCAAAACTGACAATGTTAGCAAATTGTACCGTGAAACGTCTTAAAGAGAGTGATTTAGTTCGTGACTCAATCCAATAATATTTTATGTAGCTGAAAATTATTATTTTTAAAACAAATTTTCAGAACTAAAAAACAACTATCAATACAAAGTTTTTGTTCTTTTAATAATAGGTACATATTTCTTACTACCTGCATGACAATGTTCTTGTTTTCTTCATATCATTTTCTTTTTATATATTTTTTTTTGAATTTTTTTAATTAATATCACTTGCTAAAGAGTTTATTATGTATTCTTTATTTATTGTTTATATTTGTATATGATAAACAATATATTGGGTGACATTAGTGGTTTTTTTAGTACCTAATTTTAGAACAAAAATTACTAATATTCTCCCTTTAGAAAACTAGATATCAAACTACTATTTTGCTTACTTAGTTAGAAGCCGTTATTTGTAAAGATAATTTTTATAAGACAATCTAAGTTTGCAATGAGGACTTTCGTAAGGATTTTTTTGTTTTGTTTTGTTTAACCACACCGAATCACCTTTTGAAATGACTACTTTTCAAAATAAATCAAAGTCCAACAAAAATAAAAATGATTAAGAAAGTCGTCATTGCAGACTCAAGCTTTCTTAAAGAAGTTACATTTGTAAATGACAACTTCTAACTAAATCAATAAAAAAAATAGTTTGATATATAATATTGAAAATAAAATATAATAACAATTTTTTATTAAAAAAATTGGCTTATAAAAATAAAAAACCCAACATTAGTTTTACAACTATGAGCAACAATAAAATAAACTTTGATTTGAATGAACAAAGATTCAAAGACTTTATTAACCGATCAAGATCCGTAGATTAAAGAAGCAATCTCAAAAGCCATCAACAAAACACAGTTTCTACATGTAGAATCTCAATTTTTTTCTACCATTTGAAAATGATTCTAAAATAATAATAATAATAATAATAATAAGAAATAATATACATTTTGCAATTATTATTATTAAATTTAAAAATAATCATTTTATAAATTTATCTAATTTTAAACTCATATTTATATAAATGTTCCCATTACATTACCAAAAATAAAATATTAAAGTAAAATAAAAACAAACAAAAAATAAAGAAAATATATTTTACTATTTTTCTCAGATGGTTTTTTTTTTTTTTTTTTTTTTTTTT
>JBBPBS010000206.1:4115716-4138842 GCA_037974835.1 Cicer judaicum
ATGCCAAACATTTTCTTAGTTGTTTTCTTTTTTCCAGCAAACGATGCCAAGCACTGAACCTTACTGCTTCAAAGTAGTTAAAAACACCTTAATTACTTCCTTCCTTACACAAGAGTCTCACTCTCTTATTTTATTTATTTATTTAACTTAATAACATTATTATTTTTACCATTTGAATACTCAATAAAAAAGATCAGCCACATTTTCCCTTAGTTGTATGAGATTGCTTAATTTTTAGTGCAAAATAATGAAACATCCAAAACTCAATTTTATCTCATAGACACTTAGATTCATTACTTATGGCTATAAATTAAGAATAAAAATCACTAAAGAGGGGGAAGCTAAAAAAAAAAACAGAAAATAACATGAGAAAGAGATTGTTCCGAACCAAATTTAGAAATCCAATAGGTTTTATTTTTTAAATACATCTATAAATACCATCCACCATGAAAATTAAAATCTAGAGAAATAAAACATAAAAATCAAACCTATTCTAGTATCTCATTAGAAAAAATATTTCAATCAAAATAGTAAACAAAAATCAAAGAAACCATAGAAAAAGAAGAGGAAATAATTTTACTGCCGATATATTCCCTCTTTTATGGATTTTTAATATTTAAGGATTTCCCAATATTTTCCCTCTTTTAAAATAAATTTTGGTGGCAACTCCATTGAATTCGAGAAACACTCAAAATTTTAAGTCGGAATAGTTGGCGACTGTGCTGGAGACCCTTAAAGAGTCAAATCTAACATAATTAATTGTGCAATTTTTTTTTTTACTTTTTCTATATTTGTTTGTTTTTCGTTTTCTTTTACTTTATGTGTTTATTATTTCTTAATAAATATTTGATGTCATTATAATATTATTGTAAACTAGTAGATCGTTTTGTTTTACTTTATGATGATGATTATTATTATTATTATTATTATTTTATTTTTATTATTATTACTATTATTACTATTATTGTTATTATTATTATTATTATTATTATTATTATTATTATTATTATTTTCTTTTTGTATATGCATATATATATATATATATATATATATATATATATATATATATATTTTATTAGTATTATGAAATTATTGAATTATGTTTGTTCCATACTTTTACTAAGATACACACTTATGAGGGAGACCTTATACCCGTACCCGAGTGAAACTTAAGTTTGGATACGGATTTAACGGTAATCATTTTGGATGTACATCTTATTTGGTTATTGTGAAAATCTAATCTAGAGTGTGACTCCATTAGAAATACTTATATTTTGGATGTACTTCTTATTTGTAATGATGTTTCAATACAAGTACTTGGCTCTAGAGACCAATGACTTTTAGGATTGTAGACCCCGTTCAGGAATATTTTCACGAATTTAGAAGCTTATAGACTTTAAAATTTCTCCAATCTTGGATATAATGCATCAAAGTCATGTCATAGCCTTCTTGCTTTTAAATGACATAATAGTTTTTTTTACCATACGACGTCAATATACCTCTTAACTTCTCTTTGCTGTATCCATGCAAATAGCTTTTATCATTAATGATAAATTTAAATTTTTTAATAGTACTGTGCATTCCCTTTTTGCATTAAAAAATATTTTCAAAATATCATACATTATCATAATTAGTCATTTTCTCGTATGTCCATTAGAGAACCATTGAATTCTAAGCTAGGTTGTGAATACCTCTTTGAAAATGGGATCCGAGGAACCACGACTAAGGAAAACTCTGAGTGCGAAAGCTAAAAAACCTCAGGTTGACAATTTAAGAAGACCTTTTAACTTGTTGGAGCTTAATCACCGGTTAAACTTTACTAAGAAATAGGGAAAGATTCTTGATTTATTGGATGTAGACATGCAAATAGAGGTTATTACCGCTTTGGAAGAGTTATGATCGATTTTAGGCTACTCCCTAGAAAAGGGAAACCTTATCTTTACATGGGAAATGATCTATCCAGAACCAAAGAAGCTGAAATACTAAGGGTTGTTTTATTCCCAAGAAGAAAGGGACTTGTGGCTTTTTAAGGAAGAAATAGCTCATCAGTTAGCTAAGGCCCAAGATTGGTGTGCTTTTATGGAGGTGTTAACTCACTATCTATGGGATTGTTCTATCCCAAGTGATGAATAATTTATAGAGGAGAAAATCCTACAACAGTCGTCCTCGCGGATGTGTACAATATACTTAACTATTGTCATGAGAAAAAAGGCAAGTGAATTTTGTGTTGTTTATCTATTTTGTAGGCCTGGTTGGTAAATCATATGTTTGATAGTGGGTCCCAAAAGTGTTCCCCTATAACTGATTTCAAGAATTGCTACGTTGACATAAAGGATAATTGAGAATGGGCGCCAAGATTGGTAGATCTGAATAAAAAAAAGGTTCGATTGTATGCGAGATGGTAGAAGTAAAAGAAGTAATATACCAATGTGGAACATTTCATAATATGCGACTTATGGGGACTAGAGGTTGTGTGAATTATAACCCAGTAGTTTCCTTGAGACAACTTTGGTATTCCATCATAGGAGAACTAATGACAAAACTGATAACCCCTTTTATTCTTGAAGGAAAAGGTTGATAAAATCCTATAGGCTATACATACTTTGAGAATAAAAGAGAATATCGTTTGAGCTACGTGCCACTCAAAACACTAATCCTTCAGAAAATATTCCGTTCAGGTCACCCCAAGTACCCCATTTTGATGCTAATGGAAGTTTGCAACAATCTCAATTTATGGTTGATACATAATCAAAAAATAAATTCGATGTTTTAGAAGAACGAATTAAAGCAATTGAAGGAAATAATGTATATGGCCTTAAAGGTTTTGATATGTGCTTGGTTCCCGATGTGGTGAGCTGTTCAAAATTTTAGGTACCTGAGGTTGAAAAATATAAAGGTGCCACATGTCGTAAGAATCATCAGACCATGTATTGTAGAAAAACGGCTTCTCATGCTCACAATGACAATTCTCATTCATTTTTTTCAAGATAGTTTGAATAGGGTACATTAAGTTGGTATATGCATCTAGAGCGAAATAGAATCCGTTCATGGAAAGGCTTGGATGATGCCTTCCTGAAACAATACAGGTACAATATTGACATGACCCCTAACAAGATGCAATTTCAAAAAACAACAATGAAACATTCAAAGAATATGCACAATGGTGGAGAAAAGTGGCATCACAAGTAGATCATCCTTTATCTAAGAGAGAAATGGTTGGTATGTTTATGGGTACTCTCTAGTTGCCCTTTAATGATAAGATGATTAGGAGTATGTCATCAAACTTTTATGCCATGGTCATGAGGAGAAATAATAGAAAGTGGAAGGAGGATTGGTAAGATCGTATGTGGAACGAATGGTGTGAAGAAGAAAAAAGGAGGTGTTAACAATATAATGGTAAACCCAAGGGTCTTCTATCCTCCATCCATGAATTCTTATCGACCCCGAAGTTTTCATCCCTTGATAATCCAAATTTCCTACATTCCATATCAAAATGTGGATGCGGCCTCACCAGCTCCATACCCCCAATATAACCTTTCAAGACCACTTTATTATCAATCACCTCTAGTTCAACCACCACTTATCATGTTTTCTGAAGAAAACCAACATAACCGAAATCCAAACTCGAATCAATATAAACCACCAATTATTCGAGAAAAGAAGATAACCTTTTTTGACCGAATTCCTATGACATACAACCAATTATTGCCTCACCTACTCCATAATTTAATAGTAGTCCTAAGACCAATGAAACATCTGGAACCACCATTCCCAAAATGGTACGACCCAAACGCCAAATGTGAATACCATGCATGAGTTATAGGACACTCCGACGAGAACTAATTAATGTAAAATGGCTTACCTTCAAGGAAGACGATCCCAACATAGGGAGTAATCCCTTATTGGGCCACGAGGATACCTCTTTCAATGCGAGGCCATATGGATATACACTGTTCATGGAGATACGTAAAATACTTAAAAAGAAGTTAACAATCAAAGTCAACTATGATCAAATATGATAAAAGTCTTATAATGTAAAGGGACATGATGCAGTTTAATATTCTTACATTTCAAATGCACATGAGAACCTTTCATTTTAGCATATGCATGAAAAGAATTTTGAAAGTCTCAAAATGCATGAATAATGTTTGAAAATAAAGTTTTTGACAAAATCAATGTTGTATTTGACTACATGTTATAGCCAAATACAAACTCAACTCAGTACCTAAACTGAACATCTGCATTCAACTACGAGATGGTATATTCGAATACAATTTCTAAGCCAATAGCTAAAACTACACATTTGTATTCGACTACAACATGGTGTATTATACTACACTCCTATTGTAGCCGAATACAAAACCAAGTGACAAAATTCACTCATTTGTATTCGAATACAAGAATGTGTACTCAAATACAAACTTCAAAATTCAAATAAAACTGAACGTTCCAAAGAGGTGTATTATACTACACTCCTATTGTAGCCGAATACAACTGCTAAACAATGCAATTTTTTAGTTCAAATTCAACCTGGATCATCGTATATGTTCATCAAACCTTGAGGGACTATTGCCACAAATATGAAGTGATGTCTATCGAGTATAAATACCCCATAGCTTCAGCTTTAACTCATCAATCCTACAATCAAACTTAGAACAACTTTTAACAATTTTGCGAAATATTCTCAAAGTTATATTTTCATATTTCAAGTACATGCACTACATTTTCATATCGATGAGAAATGTTCTATAGTGTACTTGAAATTATATTAGATTGATATGATTTTACAAACTGTTATACTATTGTTCTTAGTCAATAACATTGTTGAAAAATCATTGAAGTTATTGTATTGTTTTGAAAAAGTGGTGTAATTTCTTCAAGTGTTGTAAACTAAGATAGTGGTGTGCTGTCTTGGATAGTGTTTTAGATGTTTGTAGCAAAAATATTTGGGTTGGACTTGTACATATTCTAACAATAGTGAAAAAATCTCTTGTGGTGTGCAAGAGGATTGGATGTACCCTTGATTGTAAGGGAAACCAGGATAATATTATGGTGTTCTTTATTTTTCTGCCATTTACTTTTTAACATGCATTATCCTAATCAGAAAAATAATCCACTAAGTCTCTAAAAACCAAAAACTTTCTAAACACCTAATTCACCCACTCTTAGGCGCGTCTATGTTCTTACAATTGGTGTTAGTGCATATTCTTGTAATTTGTTCATCGATCCTTATTCATGGCTTCTACACAACCAATTTTTAGAGATGCTTGTAGTAGCAATAAACCACCTTATTTAGTTGGAGAACATTATGACTTATGGAAGACACACATGCATGCATGTCTTGAGGCACAAAGAGATGATATTGGGAATGCAGTAGAAAATGGTCCCCGTGTTCCAAAAAAAGTCATCGACAATAACGAAGAAACAAAGATAAAAGCGTCTTGGACATATGATGACAAAAGGAAAGTATTGTTTAATAAAAAGGCCAAAAACATGTTACAATCGACACATGGAATGGATGAATTCTTTCGCGTCTGTCATTGCAAAACAACTAAAGAAATCTGGGATACTCTTGAAGTAACTCATGAAGGAACTATTGAGGTCAAACATTCTAAACACAATACATTATCTTAAGAATATGAACTATTTCGAATGGAGCCCGAAGAATCTATTTTAGACTTACATAAAAGATTTTCTCATCTGACCAACCACTTGACGGCGTTTGGAAAAATCTTTACTAATGATGAATTGAAGCTCACAGTTCTAAGATCATTAACAAGGGCTTGGAAACCTAAAGTAACGATAATTTGTGCAAAGAAAATTTTATCAAAGATGTCTCTTTCTGGACTTTTTAGAAAACTTCAAGAACATGAAATCGAACTTGGAAGGCTAGAAAAGCATGAAAATCAAGAAAAGAAGCCAAAAGAGCATTGCCTTAAAAGTAGATTCAAAAGAGCAAATCAATGATGATAATTTAGATGGAGATGAAAACATCACCTTCCTTGTAAAGAAATTTGGTAAGTTCCTTAAAAAGGATAAAATTTTAAAAAATAAAAGTTTCAATAAGAAGGATGTTTCCACTTCAAATTAAAACTTCACTTGTTTTGAGTGTGGTAAGCAAGGACACATAAAGGCAGAATGTCCAAATATTGTCAAGAATAATGCTCTAAAGAAGAAATAATTCAAAAAGGCTTATATAGCATGAGAGGACAATGAAGTCGTTTCATCTTCAAATTCGAAAAGTGATGAATGTGCAAACGTTGCCTTGATGGCATCACACCAACCTAACAAAGAAGAAGAGGTTAGTAACAAAGATTCTTCTTATAATAACGATACTAATAATGAATTAATTATTGAGTGTAATGATGCTCCAAATACAATTAAAGAATTAGTTATGGAATGTAAAAATATGTACAAAATAGTGTCAACTCAAAAGAAACAAATTTCATCTCTTAAATAGAAAATTGACATTTGGAAAAAGATTCTAAAAAATTAAAACATAATTTCATATGCAATAAGTGTGATTCTCTTTCTTTTAAAATTGTTCAATTAAATAGAGTCATTGAAATATATGAAAAGGGACAAGTTGGACTGAAAAATGTTCTTAATATGCAAAGATATTCCAATGAAGAGAGTGGTCTTGATTACTCAAAATTTGAAAAACCAAGTGTAAATAAAACAATCTTTGTTAAGGAAAGTTACCAATCCAACAAAGAGAAAGTTATAATTATGCAAAAAGCTCATCATTACTATAAGAATAATTTTATTCAAAAGAAATCTCATATACATACATATAGAAGTAAATCTACTCCTACATGCTTTTATTGTGGTCTAAATGGCCACACACCTAATGCTTGTCATTTTATAAAATTTGGTGTTCCAAATGGGCATTATGTGTGGGTCAAGAACCTCAAGGACCCAAAGCACTTTGAATACCTAACAAATCATGATCTTATCTTGTAGGTATCCACACAAAGTACCTTTAATATGTGGTACTTGGATAATGGATGTTCAAAGCACATGACCGGTGACAAAACAAAATTTTCAGCTCTAACTCTTGAGTCAAAAGGCTATGTGATCTATGGAGATAACAACAAGGGAAAAATTTTGAACATTGGACAATTTTTGAGCTGCTTTGAGCATTGGAAAATTTTGAGCATCTCCTTTAATTGAAGATATTTTGTGTGTTGAAGGATTAAAGCACAATCTTATTAGCATTAGCTAGCTTTCCAACAAGGGTTACAAAATAGCTTTCAACAAAGATGAATGCATTATCCGAAATGAAGTATTAAATGAAATTCAATTTGTTGGTAAGTGTTTTAAAAATATATTTATAATTAATCTTGATGATTTATCCTTAAAAATGAAATATCGTATAATAAGTGACAACAATGATGCATGACTATGACATAAATGATATGCAAATATCCATATGGATCATTTAAACAAGTTAGTCAAAAGGGTAAACAAACTAAGGTTGCCTTCAAACCCAATAATATTGTATCAACTTCAAGACCAGTTCAATTGATACATATGGACTAGTAATTCTTGATGATTTCTCAAAGTTCACTTGGACCATATTTTTGACAAATAAAAATGACGCTTTTAAAGCATTTAAATTTTTTGCCAAACTAGTCCAAAATGAACAAGCAACCAAAATTGTAGCAATAAGAAGTGGTCATGGAAGCGAATTTCAAAATGCCTCTTTTGTAAAATTTTGTGAAGAAAATGGAATCTGCCATCACTTTTCTGCAGCAAGAACACCTCAAGAAATTGGAGTTGTTGAGAGAAATAATAAATCATCGGTTGAACTTTCAAAGACCATGTTAAGTGACTCAAGTTTACCAAAATATTGTTGGGTAGATGCTGTAAGTACAACATGTTATGTATCCAACCGAGTATTAATTCGACCAATCTTAACGACGACTCCATATAAACTCTACAAATGTAGAAAACCCAATATCTCTCACTTTCACATATTTGGATGTAAATGTTTTGTATTGAATAATGGTAAGGATAATCTTGGAAAATTTGACGAGAAACCTGATGAAGGTATCTTTATTGGTTACTCATTATCTAGTAAAGCTTTTAGAATTTTCTATAAGAGAAGTTTGTTACAAAATTGTCAAAATTGAATCTAACCCCTTGAAAGGTGAAAAAAGTCTCTTGTGATGATGACGATTTTATAAGTGATGATATAAGGAAAGACAATATAGATGATCAACCAATTCAAGAGAATAAAGTCAACATTGAGCAACAGGATCAACATGATAATCTTCCTAAGGAATGGAGAACCTATAAATATCACCCCATTAACAATATTATAGGTGATATCGATAAAGGAGTTACTACGAGACTCAAACTCCAAGATGCTTGCTTGAATAAAACATTTGTTTCTTGAATAGAACCTTCCAAGATTGGTGAAATACTGAAGGATTATCAATGGATACTTGAAATGCATGAAAAAATAAACCAATTTGAAAGAAACAAAGTGTGGGAACTTGTTCCTAATCTTGGAAATAAACTATTATCAGTGGATGTTGAGAATTTTGTTTGACCGCATGTGCATTAGAATAACCTTAAGTGCAAGTCACAAATAACGCTATTACAATTCGGTTAAGATAGTCTAAGCCACCATCATAGTTGTTGGCTGCTTAATAACAAATTGAGGAATTGATCATCCTTAATATTTTGTTGTTAGTTTACAAGATCATGTTGAATGGAACGAGTGAGTCTTACCAAAATGGAAATGTATAGAGTTATTAAGCATCTTATGAAAAGGGGTAGGCAACACTTTCTTCAAATAGGCTAGGTGAAACAAGTTGTGACTTGTATGTTGAATTTGAGTACAAACCTAGTGTGGATTGTTACTTGTACTTTTAGTTTCGAGATCGAAACTTCTTTTAAGGGGTAGTGATGTAAGACCCTTAGTTTTAAATTATGATTTATGTATTTTGATGTTGAATTTATGAGCCTTTTTATCCAATTTTGAGGTATTTTGTGAGTCAAATGCCAAAAATATATTTTTGGAGACTCAATTTAAATTATTCGTCAATGAATAATTTAGTTTAACTACAGTGAATTTTTTAGCGAAGAAAAAAATTTATGAGGTGCAGCATTTTTCAGAAAAATTTATATGCCGATTGAATTGCGGCGAGAGTAGATATTTTCTGAAGAAGTGGTTTGTGATGTAATGCGAGGTGACGATCATAATGATTATTTTTAAAAATATCTAGATTTTTATATAGATATTTGTTTTATTTATTAGATACATAATAAATAATTAAAAAAAATAGAAAACATTTCCTTATTTTCCACGCCTTTCATCTTCTTCCTCTGCTACCAAAGCTTTGGTTTTGTTCAAAATAACTCAAACGCAAGCGTTCACTTTTCTTCGACTTCTAAGCTTCTTTTTGAGAAGTGACAGAAGGAAAAAGTGCTCATCTCCATGCTACGGTGCTAGTGAGCTAACTTTTGAAGTGACGATCCAAACTAAAAGTTTACCGTAATTAATCGCAATGTGATAATCAGTTGTTAAAGCTATTGATAAGGTAAAGGCTCCTTCCAAACTTTTAGTTTGCATTTAGAACCTTATATGTGAATTTGTGTAAAACAAATTTAATATGTTTGAGGTGTAGATTTGTGGAAATTGAATTTAGTGCATTTTATGGGTGAAATTGTAGAATTTGAATTTGATGTGTTTGAGGTGTGGTTTGTGGCGATTCGTGTTTGGTGCGATTGATGCGTTCATATTTAATATTATGAATTTTTGAGATGAAATTTATGTTTGAATTATTGAAATTTAAATGAGGTGCTATATGTGTGTTGTGGAATTGAATTGAATTGGAGTTGTTAAAGTTGTGAAAATTTTCAAATTTTAACTAAGTTAATGAGTTTGAGCAAAAAGATAGATTGAAATTAAAAATGATTAGAGTTTCAAATGTTAATCTTTTAATTACTCTTGAACTGACTTTAAAAAGAAAAAAGTTTAGAGTATTTTATTAACTCAATAATTTCGATACTTTAATAGTCGAATGTGTGTATGTGAGATTTGGACAATATTTATTTTATTAAGTTTTAACTAAATAATAAAGATAATTTGATTTTAAAAGTTTGGTGTGTCATAAAGATTTAGTTTTGGGAATTTTGTTGTGGTTGGATTAATTTTATTATAAACAAAATTGTTATAAATATTTATGTTTATGTAGTTAGCTCATTGAGTCTCGAAAAGGAATTGAGAGCGTTGACACCAAGTTAGCGGTGGGGAGAACTCTGATATATTAATGTTGTTGTGGTGATTAAGTTTTGATGTGATTGTGTATTCATCATAATTGATCATACATGCGTTTTAAATTTTATTGAGGAAAATTTGTTTTGAGTATACTCTGTGATAAATTTGAAAAATCGTTAGTGTTAAATGAATATTAAAAACGGGGAATTTTTTAATAGCTGCAGTCGCGTCTAATTTGTTCACGAAATAGGAGTCGCCACCAATTTTATTTTTTATTAAAGAAAAAATTGGATAAAACCTAAAATAATGATTTTTTTTTTACCAAAAATTTAAATTCGGGAGTCGATTAGAGTAGAGAAGTATTACTACCCTACAACGTCCGTTAAAACGGTTACCTTATTATTAATTATACAAACTATTTATTTATTTATTTATTTTTACCTAAAAAAGATAATAAAAAAAAGAAATTAAATTATTTACGTTAATAAAAGAAGAAAAAAAATATTTTTTTATTAATTTGGTTTGACAAGGGAAAAATCTTGCTCCTACGTATCCCAAGTTACAATAGGAAAATCAAAACACGTAGTTCTTGAGTAGAAAATATTTATGTGTTACTGATTTTATTTTTATTTATTTTATTTATATATGTATAAAAAAATGTAATAATAATAATGATAATAATAATAATAATAATTACAATATTTATTCATGGATTATATCTTCTATTTTTATTTTAAAGTAAATAAAAAAATTGATATTTTTTTTGAAAAATTAAACAATGTAACGTGGCAGTATGTGAACGAGAAAAATGGACACGACGGTGAAATAATTTGTTAAAAGATTTGCTCGTACGTTGTCGGATCTGCCGTGACACAAAGGCCAGCAACGATTGGGAGTGAGTGATATGGCACGACGAGCAAGGTAAATTTCATCCGGCGGCAGCGACCATTAATTCTAATCCTAAGGAAAAAAACATTTATCTATTGTTATAATTTTTAGTTATTTGATAAAGATGTATTATGAATTTTCTATTATATTACAATATGGTGAAATTTATTTTCTTCGTCTATAGACATTAATTATTTATATATTTTTATTATTTTGTGTTACAAATTTACAATTTTAGGACTAAACGGTTTAAAAAAAATAAAAGTTTAGAGAAAATATATATTTAAAAAAAATGCAAAACAAAGACTAATAGTCAGAAAGTTAGAGAAAACAATAAGAAAATAATACCTTACTGCTTGATTGTTGTTTTGCTAGACCAATTGTTTCAAGATCAGATTATCTTATTCTCTTTTGCCTATTAATCTCTCTATTTTTTATGTGCTCTCAAATTGTGCTCCTTCCTTTATGTCATCTTGTGGTAGACTATTTATAGATTTTCTTGGTGTAGATTACAAAAGACAAGAATAATTGTCAATTGATTATCATTAATCTATTTCTTTTCAGTTTATTTTCATTTAATTGACCATAGTTGTACTGATTCTTATTACCATTAATTCATTTCTTCGGTTTCTTTTCTATTCAATTGATCACCATTATACTGATTTTTATGACCATCAATCCATTTCTTTTCGGTTTTTTTCATTTAATTTGATTATCATTATACCGATTTTTATGACCATCAATTTTTTTTTTTTTAGTTTTCTTTATTTTTATTTTTTTTTATATTTTAGAAAAGAGTCTGCACAAGAGTTAGAGGCAAACAAGAACTGGAAACACTCGTGTTTGTCTAAAGCTTATAGCCCTAATTATTTATTTTTATATTTCTTCACATATATTTATATATTTATTATTATTATTATTATTATTATTATTATTATTATTATTATTATTTCGTTTTTAATAAAAAGTTAAAAATAAATAAAAATCGGACAATTAAATGAAAAGATTGATCTGTGAGCGATTGCACGCTAGTGAATTGTGCTGATCTATGAGAGATTGCACCTTGGTAATTAGTAATGATCTACGAGAGACTTTACAATTATGATTTATGCCCCTTCAAGCAGGGTTTTGGTTTGGCAATTCCAGAATCATGCGCATTGGCATATACGCATCGCATTAGGGTGCTTGGCACGCGAGTTATGTTTGATATACTATGATGATTGTATATACATACTCAATTGTTGTTTGTTATTGTGTCGTAATTGCTTTGATGTATGAATTTGGGTTGATTAGGTTTCCATGTAATTATGTGTTCACAATTGATGTTATGAATGTTTCATGTATGATTGAGGTGTGAATTTGTGGTGATTAATTTGGTGGGACTTATGTGTTCATAATTGGTATTATGAATGTGTGAAGTATTAATTGATTCAGAGCCATTTTACAACTGAAAATCTATAGTTTTCTAAGTTGTATTCGGCTACGACAATGTTGTATTCGAATACGACAGTGCAATTTTGTTAAAAACTTCATTTTTCAACTGGTTTATGCATGTTTGGCATATGAAAACCCTTTCAAGGAGTATGTTAAGTTGAAAGGTTATTTTGTGCATTTAAAATTTAAATGTTATGTGATAATTGTTAATTTTGGTTGGTGACCTTTACAATTGTTCTGGAAATCTGAGCATTGCACTCTTATGAGAACCAGGATTGTCCTATTGGTTAGTACCCTAGAGATGGGAGGTAGTTAGTCATACTTGACCGAAGCTGTGTAAGGAGGATTTTGTGGGGCGTCTGGAAATCACCGGGGTTATATAGTTTCTGTAGCATGATCAGATCAAATGGTTTTATAGGGGCTAAATGTCTTTCTTTTGTGGTTGTATTTATTTCATTTTGGAAGACTGTACCTATGCTTAAACTATCTGATGACTTTTCTTTTGGTTGGTCCATGCTACACTTTTTGATGTGACGTGGGGGAAGTAGAAATTCTTGGGGAAGTGCATTTATGCTGGTGTCTGCCAAGAACACCCCAGAGGTATGAGTTATGTTTGATAGGTCTCATAGCCCTGATCTATTTTTCTATTTTAAATACTTTGGATTTTAATCTCAAAAGCGATTTTCGCTGGTTGTAAATATTGTTGACTTTTATCGAAGTGTTACGATTTAAATATTTTATCCAAAAGTATTTCATTGTTTTTATGAGTTTGATTGTTTAAAAAAAATAGGTTGATACAAAAGTCATCAATCAAAGTCAACTATGGTCAAATATGCTAGCAGTCTTATAATGTAAAGGAACATGATGCAATCTAATATTCTTATATTTTAAATTGACATGAGAACTTTTCATTTTAGCATATGTATCAAAAAAATTTCAATGTGTCAAAATGCATGAACAATGTTTGAAAATAAAGTTTTTGACAAAAATCAGTGTTGTATTTGACTATAACATGTTGTAGGCAAATACAGACACAACTCAGTAGCTAAAACTTAACATATGTATTCGAATATACGTCCTTGAATAACCTAAGAAAAAAGTGGGTCATAGAGAAAAAGGGAAATAAGATTTAAATCATGCTATAAAAAGAACAAAGACTTGCAAAAAGACGGTGCCTGAAGAAGAAGCTAACGAATTTATGAAGTGTATCAAGAAAAGTTAATATAAGATGGTAGATCAACTTAATCAAACATCTTCCTAGATATATATTCTTTCTTTGATATTAACCTCTGAAGCGAATAGAAGGGAAATGATGAAAGTTTTAAACAAGACCCATGTTACTCATAATATCATTGTCGACCAGTTTGATGGAGTTGTCAATAACATCACCACTAATAGTTGTTTGAGTTTTAGTGATGATGAATTACCAACTGAGGGGACATAGCATAATAATGCATTACACAACTTTGTGAAGTGTCATGATCATATTCCCGCACAAGTGCTAGTTGAAAATGGTTCGTCATTAAATGTTATGTCAAAATCAACACTCTCAAAACTATTTGTTGATGGAGCCTTTATGATGCCCATTGCTATGGTGGTGAAAACATTTGATTGATCCAAGAGACAAGTTATTGGTCAGATTGACCTGCCGATTCAAATTAGACCCTTTAACATTGGAATAACTTTCCAAATGATGGATATTAAACCAGCATACAGTTGCCTTTTAGGGTGACCGTCAGTGGCATCTACTCTCCATCAAAAGCTTACATTTATAGTGAACTATAAACTAGTAATTATATTTGGGGAAAAAGATATGATAGTGAGTTATCTATCTTCCATGGGCTGCATCGAAGACATGGAGGAAGCCATAAAAAATTCCTTCCAAGCATTAGAAACCACAAATGTTGTCTTCATGGGTGAAGGATCTAAATTAAAGGAACCAAAACTATCTACCACATCATTGAAGTCTATCAAATCCAGGTTGGGAAAAGGAGATTTTGTTAAATTGGAAAATTTGATAGAAATACAAGAAAAGAACAGTAGGTATGGGTTGGGATATGAACCTACCAAAGCTGACAAAGAAAAGGTTGTGAAAGAAAAAAGAGAAAACAAGATGTCTCGTTTGGAAAATCGGGTACCAAATTCACAAGAGATTCCAATTTGCGACATTCGCTAAACCTTTCAAAGCATCAGAATAATATATGCTGACCAGGTGGTTGTTGTGGGAGAGGATCATGTTGATGATGATACTGTCAAATTAGTGTACCCTTATCCTCCAAACACCAGTCTCAACAATTGGAAGATCATTGAGTTTCTCGTGTTTGTTAATTCATGTTCAAAGTAATTATGTATTTCAAATCTTTTTGCTCTGCCTAAGGCAATAACGATAACTAATTAGGGCACATGTATTTCAATTATGTACTTATTATCAATAAATGCATTTTTGAAGTCTCCAACCATTTCTTTATTTTTTTTTCTTTTCTTGAAATGGAAATCTTTATTCATATTTTCTTTTTTTTTTCTTCTTAATTTAAACAATGCAGAGTAAAAAATGAATATGTTGAAAATATAAGCGCTAGCATCCCTTCTTGTAATTTTGAATGCCCAATTAATCTCACTAATGAGGATTGTGAATACGATTGTGAGACTCCCCTAGAACTAGAAAGGATAATCGAACAGGAAGCTAAGATAATCCAACTTTATCAAGGATTTGTCAAAGGGATCAATTTGGGCATTGAATGTGATAAGAAAAAAATATTAAAACTCGTATGTCTATGAAGTGAACAAGAAAAGTTGATTAAACTTTTATTTGACTATGTGGACGCCTTTGCATGGTCATATCAAGATAAGCATGGGCTAGATATTAACATAGTTGAATACAAGCTACCGCTCAAGCCTGATTGTGCTCCAATTAAACAAAAGTTGAAAAGGATGAGGCCTGATATGTCACTTAAAATTAAAAAAGAGGTCAATAAGCAAAAGTTGAGAAGTACGAGGCCTGATATGTCACTTAGAAGTTCCAAAATATATTCAATGGGTGGCTGATATTATCCCTATTCCAAAGAAGGATAGAAAGGTTCAAATATGCGTTGATTATGGACATATAAATAAATCTAGTCTTAAAGACGATTTTCCTTTGCCTCATATTGATGCCCTAGTGGATATCACTACTCAATATTCTCTTTTCTCCTTCATGGATGGTTTCCCAGGGTATAATCAAATCAAAATGGCTCTTGAGGAGATGGAGAAAACTATATTCATCACAAATGAGGAACTTTCTGTTATAAAGTAGTACCACTAGATTGAAGAATGTTGGGGCAACATATCAAAAAACAATGGTAACTTTGTTTCATGACATGATTCATGAGGAGATAGAGGTTTATGTGGATGATATGATTGCAAAGTCTTGAACCGAAGAAGACTATGTTGTTAACTTTCAAACATTATTTGTGCGACTAAGGAAGTTCAGACTCCGTTTAAACCTTGCTAAGTGAACTTTTGGTGTGTGATCAGGGAAGTTAGTTGGGTTATTTGTTAGTGAAAAATGAATAGAGGTGGACCTAGATAAAGTAAGAGCAATATAAGAAATGTCAGCTCACACCCAAAAAAAGAAGTTTGGGGCTTTTTGGGTAGATTGAATTATATTACCAGGTTCATATCACATCTAACCGCCACATGCGTGCCAATTTTCAAGTTGTTGGGCAGAAACCAAAAGATTGAATGGAATGAGAATTGACAAAAAGCTTTCGAAAATATTAAACATTACTTGTCAAAACCTCTAATCTTAGTGCCTTTTGTTCCTAGGAAACCACTTATTATGTACTTAATAATGCTTGACGAGTCAATGGATTGTGTACTAGGGTAACATGATGAATCCGGTAAAAAGAACGTGTTATTTATTATTTGAGAAAAAATTCACCATCTGTGAAAGAAGGTATTCAATGCTTGAACGAACATGTTGCACATTAGCATGGGCTGCTTGTCGGTTGATGCAATACATGTTAGGTCATACAACTTGGATGGTGTCTAAAATTGACCCAATTAAGTAAATCTTTAAGAAACCTACTCTTACTGGAAGGATTTCCCATTGGGCGATGTTGTTATTAGAATACGGCTTGGTGTATGTTACACATAAGGCTATCAAAGGAAGTGCACTAGTAGAGTATTTGGCCCAACAATCTGTAGAAGAGTATCAATCAATGCAGTGTGAATTCTACGATGAAGGCATAATGACGTTACTTGAAGAGACTGAATCATATGACAAAGAAAAATGGATGTTGGTTTTTGATGGTGCTTCTAATGCATTAGGTCATACGATTGAAGCCATTTTGATTTCCCCAGAGAAACAGTTCACTCCATTTACGGCTAGATTGTGTCTCGATTGCACAAACAATATTGGAAAATATGATCCATGTGCTATGTAACACCCTAGCCATTCGGTGTTACCAGCAATGTTACCTCACGATCTTCTCGCCCCCCCCCCTTTCCCTCATTGAAATCTGGTGAGTTTTTGCCTTCCGTGGGATTCGGGCCCGGTACCAAGAGGATAAGTACCGCCTCCTCAAAGATCCCACTACCAAATGAAAGGTAAAAGTTCTTGAAGTATATGGAAACTCATTGTTGGTCATCCATCACACGAAAGGAGAGTGAGAAACACAAGATTCCAAATTGATTTTGTGTCATACGCATATCAAAGAATTGATAAAACACTTCAAGAAGATTACTTTTCACCATATTCCTCAAGAAGGAAACCAATTGGTCGACGCCTTGGCCATATTATCGTTTATGTTCAAAATAAGCATGGATCAGGATGTGCCAGTCATAAAAATTCAACAAAATGATAAGCCAAAATATTGCTTATCAATAGAAGAAGAGCCTGACCACAAGCCATTGTTTTATGATATCAAATCCTATGTTAAGAATAAGGAATAAGCATTGGGTGTTTTAGAGAATAACAAGATGGTTTTGAAGAGGTTATCAATGAACCTATTCATAAATGGTGATGTGCTCACGAAGGTTCTATTGGACGAAGGTTCTTATGCCAATGTGACGAGGAGTGTGGTGGTTAGATTCATCAAAAGAGAATTCATATGTCTATATGACTTACTAAATAAGATTATCATCGATAACATGACCAATCTGAATAACAAAATGATGAAGGAGGTGTGTGATAGTTTCAAAATTTCAGTATCATAATTCTTCGCCACATTGCCCGAAAATGAATGGGGTTGTAGAAGGAGTAAATAATAATATCAAGAAAATCATACTAACGATGGTAGAGACATGCATGAAATGGTCCCCTTTGCATTATAAGGCTTTAGAACTTTTTTTCGCACCTCAACAGAGTCCTGATGGAAATAAAGCTAGAAGAAGCAAAGTGGGTTCAATCAAGATTTGACCAGTTAAATCTCATAGAAGAAAAAAGAATGATAGCTTTGTGTCATGGTCAACTATATCAAAAAGACTTAAAAAAAGCCTACCAGAAAAAAGTCCGTACTCGAGATTTTCAAGAAGGAGACTTAGTGTTAAAGAAAGTATTGCCCATAAAAAAAAATCCTTGTGAAAAATGGACCCCGAACTACGACATACCATATGTTGTCAAAAATGATTTCTCTAGGGGAGCTCTAATGCTCGCAGAAATGGATGCGTAGGAGTTTCCACTTCTAGTAAATTCAGATCCAGTTAAAAATTATTATGCTTGAGAAAAAATAACAAGAAAGAAGAGTGATTGAAAAAATGGGCTTGCTAGGCTGAACGCCTAAAAAGGAAACCTATGCAAAAATTAGAGCATCCCGATGGATTGAAAACTTGAAAGAGTGGTCCATGCAAAAGTTAGAGATTAAGAAAGAAGTGGTTCAAATTGGGGAAGTTATTATTCTTGAAAGCTGACGGAGTTCTAAATTACAAGAATGACTAGCATTTGTTATCCCTTCAACTAAAGATAAACATGCTCATCCCTACATTGTAACCCTAACCTCAATTGTTTTGTTCTTAATGTAATGAATGTACCTTTTTTCAATGTTGTCATTTGATGTTGTACATTACCCTTTTTATATGCTAATTCAATCTCATGGTTGTTTGTTCCAACATTTAAAAGATGTTATTATATGATAATTAATGTTGACACTTGAAATCTAAAAAATGGAATTTGAAATTTGTGTAATTATAAAAACTATTTTAATTATTTTGACACTTGAAAAATATATTCATGGTAACTCAATAGATTCTTAATATATATGGGTGCATATAAGAAAAATAAAGGGTAATCATTTTAAACAATAGGTTTTGTTTCACCTTGAAAAAAAGGCTCACATGAGATATACTAGTGTTATCGTACAAAAAACGATTATTATCTCCATTTATCCATTGAATCTTGTGGGTGTAGAAGATAATAAGGATCAAGGGATCAAAGAAATGAAAAAGAATTTATGCATAACACACATAAATCATACATCATATGTAACTTATGCATCTTCTTTTATACTTTACCATTACTCAACAACCTTCTAAACTAGTTTTCTACATTCCTGTTGATCTACGCATAGATAACCAATCCAACGACAACCATATTTTTTTCATCCATGTCGATCTACGCATAGGGTGATTAGTCCGAACACAATAATTCTTTAATTTTTGTCGATCTACGCATCGGTATCCAATCCAAATACGATCATTTTTTCATCTATGTCAATTTACGCATGGGTAATCAATCTGAAGACGATCATTTTTTCAACTATGTTGATTTACGCATCAGTAATTAATATGAAGATGGTCACTCTTTTATTCTTGTCAATTTATCTATCGGTAATCAATCCTAAGATTATCATTTTTTTCATACATGTTGATTTACGCATTGGTAACCAATCCAAAATGATTTATCGATCCTTCACATTACACTCACCTTTTCCTTTTTCCGTTTAATTTCACCTTTGCCTTTTTCCATTTCGATGGACAAAATTTGGATCTTTATATTTATTTATATTTTATCTAATAAACAACGTTAACATTTACATTTTCTAATAAAAATATAATTAAATAGGGGCAATTGTAAGACCCCAATTTTGTCCTACCATTTAAAAATGATTTAAAAATAATAATAAAGAATTATATATATTTTGCAATTATTATTATAAAATCTAAAAATCATCGTTTTATAAATCTGACCTAATTTTGAACTGATATTTACATAGATGTTCTCATTATATTACCTAAAAAACAAATACAGTAAAATAAAAACAAGCAATGTCAAACACCAAACCTTACTGCTTCAAACCAGTTAAAAGCACTACAAATACTTCCGTCCACTTCAAATACTTCCTTCTTCACGCAAGAGTTCAACTCTCTTATTTTATTTATTTATTTCAATTTAATAAGATTAGTATTTTTACCATTTGAATACTCAATTAAAAATATCAGACACATTTTTTTTCTAGTTGTATGAGATTGCTTAATTTTAGGTGCAAAACAATAAAAAATCTAGAAATCAATTTTATCTTATAGACACTTAATTCATCACTTAAGGCTATAAATTGAGGATGAAAATCACTAAACAGGGGAAACTGAAAAAGAAAACAAAAAAGAACATGAGAAGAAGATTGTTCCGAACCAAATTTAAAAACCATTAGGTTTTATTTTTTTAATAGATCTACAAATACCATCCACCATGAAAGCTAAAATCTAGAAAAGTAAAACATAAAAATCAAATCCATTCTTGTATCTCATCACAGAAACTATTTCAATCAAAATACTCAACAAAAAATCAAAGCAATCATAGAAAACGAAGAATGAGAAAACAAAAATCAAAGAAATAATAGAAATCATATAAGCCGACAGTATTAAAGTAGTTAGTCGTACAAGTTAATCAATTTTATAAAAGTTTTTTCAACAACTTTTATAGATTTCCATACCTATGAAAAACTAGAGTAAGTACTAGTATCTTTTGGCTATTGATTTTCCTGAAAGAAAATTTTATGTATTCAGCAAGTGTGAAGAAAGAGAGATGCTTTGGCTGACAGATGTCATGAGAGATGGAACGTAATTTTCTTTCATATAAACTTCTTACATTATAATCAATAAATCTACCACTATTGTTCTAATACAAAAGAATGTTGTAATCCCTCCATTCTAAAACAAAAGAACGTTGCAATCTCTCCATTCTAAAACAAATTTACCCTAAAAATATTCATGTCTAATGTCTTTAATACATAAAATAAAATACTACGTTTATATGTTTATACCTTACTATTTATATGCTTTCTATATAAAATATTACTGTTTTGCTCCCTATTATGTCCACACACAAATTCTAAAAAATGAAATTTCTAAAAAATAAAATATGTAATTTAATTTGAGAATTAAATTTGTCTTAATGAATTGATGAACGATAAAACGACAATTGTTGTAAAGTTGAATCCAAGTTGTAGGTGCTTCACGATACAGAGGTTAGGAATAGAAGGAAGAGGTTTAGAGCGCAGATGTTATGAGAGCGGGAAGATAAAACACAAAATACATGGCATCTTTTATTTTTTTTTTAACCTGCCTTAAATCGGTTATCAATATAACCGCATTAAACAAGTTTTAAATATTTACAAAATTGCCAGAGCCTCATTTTATTAAATGGCATAAATATTTACAAAATTGTCACTGCCTCATTTTATTAAAGGACGTTTTATCTAAGTAGGTTATATTGGTTATCAATGTAACCGCGCCTCATTCTAAACGACCTTTTAACTTTAAGTCGGTTATCTATATAACCGCATTAAACAAATTTTAAATATTTATAAAATTGTCACCGCTTCATTTTATTAAATGGCATTTTATCTTTAAGTCGGTTATCAATATAACCGCGTTAAATAAAATGGATATATTAATTTTTTAATTTTATTTTTACCGTGTTTCTTAACTCGGTTATCAATCTAACCGTGTTAATAGTGTTTCACATATTTACAAAATTATCACCGTCTCATTTTGTTAACTCGTTTATATGGAAAACGGACTTAAATATACATCCGCTTCATTTGTTAAGTCTGGTGGCACATAACCAACTTAAATCTGCTGAATTAAAAATTCTATTTTCTACTAGTGTTTTATTCTTGATTACCAGTAATGACTGCGGAGTCTGGGTTTTAACTTCGATGAAAAAATGTAGCTTCACAGATGATATGACTCTGTACAAATAAGACCCTTCTATATTATCATTTTCATACACATAAATTTGGCATATTGTAAACCGTTGCTATAAAAACATGAAGAAAAAAAATCTTGTGCGCCTATTTTTATCCTTCATGAAGCGAACATATTTTTTAATTATAACATTAATATAAATAATAAGCACATAAATATTAATATAAAATTCAAGTAAATAATAATAGATTTTTTATATATATGTCCAGATTTATTATAATTCTACAAGTTACAATAAGCATAACATTATTGATATTAAGTATTACATGAGGTATAACCCACTACAAGTTGAAAATAGAGAGGGAACTATTATTGCCCACTACTATTTTTGTTGTAACATTTTATTTTGTGCACAGTTATCAGGTTCATCCGGATACAAGGATTAAACTTGTCATTAATCTGGTTCAGAATAGTTACAATGAAATGAAATGAAGGGAACAATCATTGAAAAAGCATTTACACATCGAATGAATATGGAAAAAAGAGGAATTCGATTGTCGAAGTGTGATAATATTAAATGACTTAAGTCTTTTAGTTTGGAAATTCAATTTTAACAAATTTATTTGAATAGTTTTTTTTAGTTTTGGCCAATTTAGCCTGGTATGCATTTGAAAACATTCATATTTTTTTGTATTCCACTAAAAAAAATATATATTTAGTTCTATAAGCCCTCTGAGTCCCCCTTAATAATGGGCCGATACTTTTAAAGAATTATATTGATAAAAGGTCTAATATTAGAGATATAATAAAAAAAAAAAAATTAATAAAGTCTTAGAGTTGAGTGTTTTTTAAGAGCTCTAGCTCTATCTATGTATCTAATGATGGTCACATTTTTTATCCCCTTAGCTGTATGTTTCAAGAGAAAGATGGGAGAGAGAACTTGCTACGACATATTTAGACGAGATAAACTTTACTTTTCCTACTATTACCCATATGTTAATGCTTCAAGACATAATCCACCGTAATAATAAAAATAAGGTTAAATATCACTCGTGGTCTCTTAACTTAATTTCAATTAACGTTTTGGTTATTTATTTTTTTTTCTTCTCAATTTAGTCCTTTACTTTAATTTTAAGTGACAAATTTATCTTTTTATATTTTAAAATATCAACAATGTTAATATTTTTTTTACAAAAAATTCAAAAACTCATCAAAATTTTCAAACAAAACCCATAAAATTAATTATATTCTTTAATATAAAATAAATTTTATCGAATTTGTAACTCAAATATTCAAATAAACTCATTTGTCATTCTTTATTTGATGTTGTTAGAGATGAAAATATGAGTTTATTTAGAGATTTAAGTTAAATTTGATGAAATTGCATTATATTGAGGATGGTAATTAATTTATGGGTTTTGTATGAAGTTTTTAATGAATTTTTTAAATT
>JBBPBS010000206.1:4139275-4312742 GCA_037974835.1 Cicer judaicum
AACTAAAATTAAGTTAAGGGACCACAAGTACTATTTAACCTAAAAATAAAGTCAAAAATTACTACTTTTATCAATAATAATAAACTCATATTTTAATCATAAAAGATAAAATATTATTTAAATAGATTATATTTTATGACAAATTGAATGATTTATAGAGTTAAAAAAAAACGAAACAAAATACTATTTTTTTTTAATGAGAAATGACATTTAAATTCAAACAATATAAAGTTGTCTAGTAAAAGGATACTTTTATATTTTAAAAGTATAACACATTTCTTACTTTTCTATTTCTCTCATTTTTCTCGTATAACAAACAATACAAATCACCTCTATTTCTCTTCTTTTACTCTGTTCTCACTTTCTTCTCAAAACCACACATAGCATAAATTTTCTATGACATTTAGTTTGATAGCTACTATTTCTTCAAAATGCAGTAAAATAATTCTTCATACTTAAACCATAGAATTTAGAGTAACATCGGCTATACCTATTGTGGTTGATATAAATAGTTAGATCTTTCGTTCATGTTTGTTGTAACTTCAATTTAAATATAAAATTATTCAGTTTGTAAGTTATGCGTAAATTCTAAGATTTTTTTTAACAAATAAAACAAGAATAAATTATACGGTAAATTCTTGTGTGGTTGATGCTTCCTTTGATCTAAATTGTTTATATCAAAGAAAAAAAGAGTAATACATGCTTAGTTAACTATAAAGCAATAATATAGTTTCTAGTTATATTGAATAGTTGAATTAGTAGTTCATTTGTATTAACAATTAAATATTGTATGTGTTGTGATGATTAATTCAAGTATAATGTAGTTATGAGTCATAAGCTTGTTAGTATGTGAGTTTGATTAGCTCATGGTAGTTACAACTCATAAGGTTGTTTATTAGTTAGTTAATGTGACTAGATCAAGTTTATTATGAATCATACACTCACTTGTGTAATATAAATACATATCATTATGATCAATAAAATTTGAATGTTTATTCAATTATTAGGTGTTGTATTACATTTCATTTCTTCTCTAACAAGTGGTGTCCAGGGCCAATCTTAAACCATTTTCTTTACACCAAAATACGAGTGATTAGTCGGGTAAACACAAGTGATTAGTGAGGTTAGCAATGTCTTTGAATGGAAACTTCACATCATAGTTATTGAAGCATGAAGGAAAAACTGGGAATGATGGGATGTGCAAAGGAAGGTTCTCTTTGATTTTCAAGAAGTTATGGAGATTGTCAAGAACATTTATTCTGATCTTGGTGATGCTGCAAGAGATTCAGAAAAAAAAAAAAAAAAAGACTGCAAATCTTTCCTTCTCATTCATCAAAGTATTGATGATGCCAACTTTGATAAAATATCAGCTGCAACCACTGCCAAACAAGCATGAGATATTCTTAAGAAGTGTTATATTGGATGTGGCAAAGTGAAGAGGGTGAAGTTTCAAGCATTACAAAATAAAAATAAATAAATGAATTGCAAATGGAGGATTAAGAGAAGGTGTTTGATTTCTTTACTAAGGTGAGGAACATTGCAATATCTGGCTCAAAATAGTGAAAAGCTCACCTGTAACACTTCAATATTTTCATATATATTATATACGTGTCTTTTAGTAATTTTCGTATTTATTATTTAATTAATAATTTATTTTATATACAAAGAAAATAAATTAAAAGTTACTACTCTCTATTTTACCTGAATAATTATAATTATAATTTTTATTTAATTGTTTCGGCGTGACAATTACATGAGGATGATTTATGATGTGATTATTTTCTAAATGGACTATTAAGCATTTTTTATTTGATCAGTTTTGATAATTATGAAATTGATGTCATACATATGTTTGCTTTTATTTTGTTATGTGTGAGTGGTATTTTTGTCTTGCTTGATTTATTTCAGTTGATAAAATATTAGTTGAATTATTTAATTAAATTAGAATTTATAAAGTTATACTATTTGTTAGTTTTATTTACGACCAAATAAGTATTTATTTTAGGAGATATTATAGAGTTAGTGAAACTCAACCTTTATATATAAGTGTTTTGAAAATATTTTTGGTCCATCAAAAAAAAAATTTAGTGACTTGACTCATTGTTTTACTCTCCTTTATGACAATTTATGGTGTTTTCTTGGCATAATGTGCATCAACTCATTTTTAACACCTTTAATTTATTTTAAAGGAAGATTGTAAATTTAATTATGAATTTCTTTTTGTTGCAATTAAGAGATGACTATCTCATGGATTTATCTATTTTAAATTAAAATTAAAATTTGATTTTAATTGTCTACAAAAATAATTTTATGTTATTTTTGGTTTCGTAACTATTAGATAAAAAATGAAAAGAGTGATGTGACACCCTCTAATTTATTTATTAAATTAAAATAAATAGTGTAACACTCTGCAATATATGGTGAGCTTTATTAGTTAATCCTAATTATCTCATACACATGATAAATATAGAGTTATATTTATTTATTATCCCTTGATAAATATGTTTGTAGTGAAAATATGTAGTGCTTTACATGTTTTAGAGTATTTAATTATAAAGTTATAATGATGTCATTAGTAATATGTTTATTATGATGTATTTGATTTTAAGTGTTGACTTTTGAGTATTTTAAATTTAAAACTTGACTATTATGAACAATATATGTGTCTTGAGAAAATTGATGAGAATTTTTTATTTCTTTAAATTTAATAATATGAGAAAATTGATTATTGAATGCATTAATGAATAGTCCATTTTTAGAATGCTGAAAACTTTATAGTGAAAGGAATGAAATTTATGTTGTTATTGTATTCTTGGTGATGAGTTTTAATGGTTATCAATAACATGTAGTCAAATCGAATTTTAAGGACTATTAAAATGAAAGTGGTGATTTTGAGATATTTGTTCACGTGCATATTTGATGTGTTGAAGTTATTGAGTTATAACTATGAACATCCATGAGAATATAAATTTGATGTCTTATGTGATTAAAAAATTTAATCTAAAATATTTTGTCTTTGTGGTTACTTAAGTGGCTGGTGATTTGTGCTTTAAATATTGTTATCTTTGTGGTTGCCTAAGTGGCGGGTGACTTGTGTTTTAAATATAATTATCTTTGTGGTTGCCTAGGTGGCTGGTGATTTGTGTTTTAAATATTGTTATCTTTGTGGTTGCCTAAGTGGTTGGTGATTTGTGTTTTAATTATTGTTATATTTGTGGTTGTCTAAGTGGCTGGTGATTTGTGTTTTAATTATTGTTATCTTTGTAGATTGCCTAAGTGGCTGATGATTTGTGTGATTATTTAAGTGAGTGGAGACTTGTAAATTTTGAGCATCGTTATCATTTCATGACATATCATATGCGTCTTTGTGGACGCTTGAGTGGCTGGTTTAATTTTCCCCATTGGTGTGGGTGACTTCTGTGTGGACGCTTGTGTGGCTGGTTATATCCGGATCATATATGTTTAGGAACATGCATAACTCGCATACATTTTGTTGTTATGTTTATTTTGATATAATTATTTTCCCTACGGTTGCTATTTAATTTATTCAAACACATTTTGTAACTTTGATACATCTATGAGAACTATTAAAGAATCAATTTCTTTATAACTTTTATCAAAGAAGGATTTTATATTCATATTTTATGGCTGATAATCTATTATTTGGTTTAATTTTTGCTCTGAGATGAACTGACCCCTTACACAAACATTTAGGTACTAATGATTTCAAAGAGTTGTATGAATGATGTTTGATAATTTTATTTAAAAATAATGTGATTAGTGCAAGACGTGGGAAAATGAGATTTTTTTTATTTAAAAATACTATTTTGTATTACTAAAAATTTTACGGTAAATTGTAAAGTTATTTACTCTTCATCATTAACTTTTAGTAGAAATACAGAAGTGAGATTTTATTTGCTATTAAATAATTGAATGTCATTAATTTTAGTCAACTTTGCTTCTTTAGAATTTCACTTAAAGATAATTTATTTTATTTTGGAGCATAAATGAATATTGATCTAACAATTGGAATATTAATTTTGCAAATAAATGAATAAATAATATTTTAACAAATTGCATTACGTTCTTTTAAAAAAAATATATATATCAAGTCATTTTCTAACGCATCTTCGAATTTTTACATGATGAATTATTCATAAGAAAAAAAAATTATAGTTGTCTCTCCAGAAAAATAAATATTTTTAAGTAATATTTGGATAAAAAGTTTGGGACGTTACATTATGATATCAGAGCATTAATTCTCATACCTTGTCGGTGAATGTGTCATGTATGTTGTATGAATTGTGATGTTGTTGTGTTATTTGTTAGATTTTCTAAATTTTGAATTTTATTAATTACTTAATATTTTAATTATATGTCATTGATTGTGTAACGTTCTTGAATTTGAATTTTATTAATTATTTAAATTTTTATTTTTATTATTATTATTATTATTATTATTATTATTATTAATTGTGTAACCTTTTTAGATTTGAATTTTACTAATTACTTAAATTCGTATTGTATGCCATTAATTATGTTATTGTTTGGTTTTTAAATCATTGAATTTTATTAATTATTTAAATATCATTAATTATGTAACATTCATAATTTTCGTAATTAAATATATGCCTTAAATATTTGACTTAATGGTGTTCATTTATTGTGCGTTAATTTCAAATATGAAAAATATTACCTACATATTTTTCTTAGTATTGTCTTTTTATATTAGTGAGAAATGTTATATTTAATTTGATAGATTTTACTATCTTTTTTATGAGTTTTTATTGTTTATATTATGACTATTTTGTTTTAATAATCTTAGACTCTCTACTTTTTGTTTACGTTAAATATTTTGTGATCTAGTTATTACTTAGCTTAATTAATCTTGTTAATAATAATCATGAATATTACAAAATAATTTCATTCTCTACTTCGTACAAATGAGTATTATTATGTTATAAAATATAGTACTACATATTATTGTTGTTATCACTGTCTCTATTATATTATTTTTATGAATAATTGTCTCTTTAACATTATTTTTATGAGACTATAAATTTTAGTTCACTTGAATTACAAATGTTTAAAAGTGACCACTCTCTATTTTACCTGAATAATTATAATTTTTATGTTTATTTAATTGTTTTGGCGTTACAATTACATGAGGATGATTTATGATGTGATTATTTTCTAAATGGACTATTGTGCATTTTTTTATTTTATCAGTTTTGATAATCATGAAATTGATGTCTTACGTATGTTTGCTTTTATTTTATCATGTGTGAGTGGTATTTTTGTCTTACTTGATTTATTTCAGTTGATAAAATATTAGTTGAATTATTTAATTAAATTAAAATTTATAAAGTTATACTATTTGTTGGTTTTATTTACGACCAAATAAGTATTTATTTTAGGAGATATTATAGAGCTAGTGAAACTCAACCTTTATATATAAGTGTTTTGAAAATATTTTTGGTCCATCAAAAAAAAAAATTAGTGACTTCACTCATTGTTTTACTCTCGTTTATGACAATTTATGGTGTTTTCTTGTAACAACCTAATAAAATTAAATAAATAGTAATTATTGGTAGCATAATCTTGGAATTAAGTGCACTTCAATTTTAGAAAAGAACTCAATCGTAATATTGCTACGTAAATAGTTACATTTCTATTAGGCCTCTTGCTGTCACATCTAGTTGTCATTCGTACACTTCTAAAATAATTTTCTAAGTCATAAATCCCAATATCTATCGGTGTTGAATTCATCATTGCCTCATGAGCTATTTCTCGTGCAAATTTAGAGACGTTAAGAAAGAAAGTGCCTAAGGTAAGGGCTTTTCCCCATGCAGAGTTAGGCTAGATATTAAATTAGCGGTTCGTAGGTTATTGATATGATGTTTGGATGTCTTAAAAGAAAAAAGGTTGATTTTATTTTTGTCGTAAAGAAATTAACTATAATGTTTTGATTGTCTCTTTTGAGTAATACATCTATTTCGAGAACTTAATTATAGAGTTATATTTATTTATTATCCCTTGATAAATATTTTTGTAGTGAAAATATGTAGTGCTTTACGTGTTTTAGAGTATTTATTTATAAATTTATAATGATGTCATTAGTAATATGTTTATTATGATGTATTTGATTTTAAGTGTTGACTTTTGAGTATTTTAAATTTAAAACTTGACTATTATGAACAATATATGTGTCTTGAGAAAATTGATGAGAATTTTTTATTTCTTTAAATTTAATAATATGAGAAAATTGATTATTGAATGCATTAATGAATAGTCCATTTTTAGAATGCTGAAAACTTTATAGTGAAAGGAATGAAATTTATGTTGTTATTGTATTCTTGGTGATGAGTTTTAATGGTTATCAATAACATGTAGTCAAATCGAATTTTAAGGACTATTAAAATGAAAGTGGTGATTTTGAGATATTTGTTCACGTGCATATTTGATGTGTTGAAGTTATTGAGTTATAACTATGAACATCCATGAGAATATATCTTCGATATCTTATGTGATTAAAAACTTTAATCTAAAATATTTTGTCTTTGTGGTTGCCTAAGTAACTGGTGATTTGTGCTTTAAATATTGTTATCTATGTGGTTGCCTAAGTGGCTAGTGACTTGTGTTTTAAATATAATTATCTTTGTGGTTGCCTAGGTGGTTGGTGATTTGTGTTTTAAATATTGTTGTCTTTGTGGTTGCCTAAGTGGCTGGTGATTTGTGTTTTAATTATTGTTATATTTGTGGTTGCGTAAGTGGCTGGTGATTTGTGTTTTAATTATTGTTATCTTTGTGGATTGTCTAAGTAGCTGATGATTTGTGTGATTATTTAAGTGAGTGGAGACTTGTACATTTTGAGCATCGTTATCATTTCATGACATATCATATGCATCTTTGTGGACGCTTGTGTGGATGGTTTAATTTTCCCCATTGGTATGGGTGACTTCTGTGTGCATGCCTGTGTGGCTGGTTATTTTTCCTACAGTTGCTATTTAATTTATTTAGACACATTTTGGGACTTTGATACATCTTTGAGAACTATTAAGGAATCAATTTCTTTAAAACTTTTCTCACGGAAGGATTTTATATTCATATTTTATTGCTGATAATCTATTATTTGGTTTATTTTTTATTGTAGGATGAGCTGACCCCTTACACCAACATTTAGGTACTAATGATCTCAAAGAGTTGTATGAATGATGTTTGATTGGTGGAAGCACGTGGGAAAATCGAAATTTTATTTAAAAATAATGTGATTAGTGCAAGCACGTGGGAAAATGAGATTTTTTTATTTATTTAAAATTACTATTTTGTATTACTAAAATTTTTATGGTAAATTGTAAAGTTATATACTCTTCGTCATTAACTTTTAATAGAAATACAAAAGTGAGATTTTATTTGCTATTTGTGACACCCTAAACCCCAAATAATTTTTTTTTTTAAAGAGTATCACATAATCATAAACATGTCACATAAATCAAAAAATTTCATAATGACATCGAAATCATAATATCAAACAACAGAATCCTTTTTAAAGTACACATACTCATGTTTTAAATTCGGTGCAAATATAGTCCCAACCCGATGTCACTATCAGAGCAGAAATTCCCAAAATAAAAATACTCAAAATAACATCAATATAATGTATATAAATAGAGTCTCCAAGATGTAACGGCTTCCGCCTCTCTAATAGTATTGGTCATCACCTGCAGCTTACTACTCGCTTGCATTTGTCGCAAACGCCAAACGCAAACAACAAGGGGTGAGTATCGAAATTATGTAACAATATAAAATACACGAAGAGAACACGCAAGCAATCAAATTATCACAATCTCAAAAATAGTCAAGTGTATAATATCAACGATTTATCAAATTCATTCACAATAAAACAATCACAATAATGAAATGCTATGCATGTCCTATACTCTATACTTCGTCATTTGGTACCATTCTACTTTGAAGTACTTGGTTAGGAGGCCTGATACTATGCCACTTCAAGAGTGGACGGATAATTCATGAATGGCCAAGTCCTCATAGATCCCCTCAACTCAACCCGAGACACATATACGCGATAGTCGGGGTACTCTTGTGTTGCACGGTAGTTCCTGGCCTTAGGGAATAACCCACTAATCCACTTAGGAATTCCCCACTAGGTGTACCCCCAAGGTCTATCAGTCTTACCTTACAGTTCGACTATAGCCCTCCACGATCAGGCTCATTCAGTTGTACTTCCCCAAATCACTAGGTTTGTCAGACCCTCCCTATATGGCGACAAAATAATCCTAACTCCAAAATCTAAAACACATATCTCAGACTTACTCGATCATCACAACTCACTAAGTTTCAGTTTGACTTCACAATATTTATCATTATATATCTTTATCAGTCAATCACAATAAAATCACAATATTTAGTTTACACTACTCACAATACACAATCCAATTTCATCAATCACATAATAAGGAATTCAATAGGTGGCACATTTTAGTAATATCACAAATTCAATCAAGTGACAAAAACATTCAAGTACATATCATTCATACATTAACAATCATCATAAGATTTCATAAAATCAGACAATATGTAATCTTAATATAAATAAATTCACGACAATTCTATAGGTTGCTAAATTATATTTTAGTCCTCACTATTACCATTCACATTTTATTAATGAATTATTATTACTCAATAGGGCTCAACTGTACGTAGTAAGCCCCGAATGAACATTTGGAAATTTCAGCATTCTCGTTCATCTCACGTTATTTTATACTCATAAAATCGAACCTCATCCCACCCCTTACCTCGACTGAAGATTTCATCCAATGAATCTGATCTGCTAACGAGTCGTTTCTTTTTCAGTCGTCGTCTCTAATAGTCCGCAAAGGAATTATAGTCACACAACCACCAAATACAAATAAATTACTTACTATGAATAAATAATGAAATAAATAAACAACAAAATAAATAATAAATAAACAAATAAGTAAATGAATAAATAAAATAAATAATAAATAAACGAATAAGTAAATGAATAAATAATAAAATAATAAATGAAATAAATAAAATAAATAAAATAAATAAATAAGTAAACGAATAAAGAAATAATAAATAAGTAAGTAAATAAATAAAGAAATAACTAAATACGTTAATAAGTAAATAAATAAATAAATAAATAATTAAATAAGTAATTGAATAAATAAATAAATAAATAATAAAATAAATAAATAAATACGTAATAGAATAAATAACTAAATAACAAAATAAATGATAAATAATTAAATAAGTAAATGAATAAATAAATAATAAAGTAAATAATAAATAATTAAATAAGTAAATGAATAAATAAATAATAAAATAAATAATAAATAAATAATAAAATAAATAATAAAAAAATATATAAGTAAATAAATGAATAAATAAGTAAATAAATAAATAAATAAATGAATAATAAAATAAATAATAAAATAAATAAATATTTTTCTTAATAGGAAATAGTATGTTAAATTCCAATAGGTTAGTTTAACACTGCTCAAGATTCGAGTCAATTGTTTCTAAACATCATGTAGTATTCTTTGCAATACAAACTTTTATGGATTTAAAACTTTAGCGTTCCAGTATAACAATGTTGATGAAAATAAAAAAAAATTACAGTTGATTAACTATTCATGGCCAACATGATATTGTTTGAAGGTACATAATTCCAAATCACATATTCAAGAAAATTATATTCTAAATCCTAATACACAACTTGTTATCAATACTTTAGAAAAACACATGCCAGTAGAAACATTACAATATGAAGTGATCCAAGAATCAATATTTGAGACAAAATAATATCTTTGAACTATAGTGCTATAGGATTTAGGAGGCGTCCGAAAAATTTATGAATTTATCTTAGGATAAAAACACTTGTGCAAGTTTTCAAAGAACCAAATAAAATTGCTAATCATGTATAACATTTTATCATGTATAACATTTTATAAAATTGCTAACCAAATAAAACACTTGTGCTATCATATCATAAACACTAATCAAACTCTCCTAAATACTTGTTTTTATCTCATCTTCAAGGCTTAGGGCTAACAAGATAAACACCTAAATACTCACACACCAATAGGCAAAAAGAATAATAATTTCCGTGCATACCTGGTTGTAGTTTGGAAATGGAAATGGCTGTGCTTTGGAAATGGAACTGGAATATGAAATTGGAATTGCAAGTTGCAAATTGGAGTCTGATCCAAAATGGGAGGCGGCTATGCTAATCTAGGATGCCTTAGCCATATATATGTATACGTTACATAGTGACCTAGGTTACTTATATTATTATTTATTTTAATGATTACTATTATTATTATTATTATTATTATTTATTATTATTATGACTATAGTTATTATTATTATTAACCCATCTTATTAGTGCTAAAGATAACAATTAAAACACATATTAACACTCATATATAAAAATAAAAATAAAAATATAGTATTGTATTATTATACTATTTAAAATAAGGTAAAGAGAAATTGGGGTGTTACACTATTAAATAATTGAATGTCATTAATTTTCGTCAACTTTGCTTCTTTGGAATTTCACTTAAAGATAATTTATTTTATTTTGGAGCATAAATGAATATTGATCTAACAATTGAAATATTAATTTTGCAAACAAATGAATAAATAATATTTTAACAAATTGCATTACGTTCTTTTAAAATATATATATATATATATATATATATCAAATCATTTTCTAAAGATGAATTATTCATAAGAAAAAAAAATTATATTTGTTTCTAAAGAAAAATAAATATTTTTAAGTAATATTTGGATAAAAAATTTGGAGCGTTACATCACCGATCACCAGGTGTGTGAAAATGTTATGCTTTCTTTAACCTCTGAATTTGACTACCTCCTTGACAATTGATGAATTACAAGATATGAGTTGGGACCAATCATAAGTGGGCTTCTCAAAGTTTTATTTAAAACCATCATTCTCATATTAAATTGTAATTTTCCCTTTTTCTAAAGAGTGTTTCTAAGTTCCTTTGCCGGTCTACCCTTCTTTCTTTGTGTGTGTTGGACTTGATCATGTCGACTTTCGGAGCCGCAAATACAAATCCAAACAAATCATCTGAGCTTGCTACGATCATGAAACACTGGATTCTTTGGAAGTGCTTGTGCCGACTGGTTGTCTATATAAATATCAATATCTTCCTTTTGTGGTATATGAAGTTCCTCCAATAATCTCCTCAACTTCTTTCTTGGCAATGTATTCTCTAATGAAATGGTACCTTGTGTCTATGTGCTTGCTACGATCATGAAACACTAGATTCTTTGTAAGTGCTTGTGCCGACTTGTTGTCTATATAAAAATTAGTAGGCTCCTTTTGTAGTATATGAAGTTCCTCCAATAATCTCCATAGCCAAATGGCATGACAAGTGCAAGATATTGCTGCTACATACTCTGACTCACATGTTGAAAGTGTGACAATAGGTTTCTTCTTTGAGCTCCATGAAAAAGAACAGTCTCCCATGAAAAATATAAAGCCACTAGTACTCTTTCTATTATCATTATCTCTCGCAGAGTCGCTATCACAAAATCCAAAAAATTTAAAATCATTAGAAGAAGAGTACAATAGTCCATAATCAAGTGTACCTTTAAGGTAACGAAGTATCCTCTTAGTGACTTTTATGTGTGTAGTAGTAGGAGCTTCCATGAAACGACTCACTAATCCAACCGCATATAGAATGTCAGGTCTTGTACATGTTAAGTATCTTAGGCTTCCAACGAGGCTTTTGAAAAAAAGAAGGGTCATTCTTTTTTCCATCTTCAAACTTTGACAACTTCAATCCGCTCTCCATTGGTGTGTTCACCGGATTGCAATCAAATTTTTTAAATTTCTTCAAAACTTCCTTTGCATAGTTTTCTTGAGAAATAAATATACCTTCTTCCAATTGCTATACTTCTAGGCCTAAGTAGTATGACATGAGCTCGATATCAGTCATCTCGAACTCAAGAGCCATGACCTTTTTGAACTCATCAAACAAACTTGGATTGTTCCTAGTGAATATAAGATCATCCACATAGAGACAAAAAATCAAAATATCTCCATTATCACAAACTTTGACATAAAGAGCATATTCATTGAGACAACGAGCAAACCCATTGTCTTGGAAGTATTTGTCGATGCTACTATTCCATGCTCTTGGTGCTTGCTTTAATCCATACAACGCTCTTCTTAATCTCAAAACTTTATCTTCATGTCCTTTAATCACGTACCCCATTGGTTGCTCAACATAGACCTCTTCTTCAAGCTAGCCATTTAGAAATGCCGATTTTACATCAAGTTGATAAAGTTTTCACTTATTTTGAGCTGCTACAGAGATTAACAAACGAATAGTGTCCTTGCGAGAAATTGGTGCAAAAACTTCTTCATAGTCGACTCCATGTTTTTGTTTGTAGCCTTTTGCAACAAGTCTTGCTTTGTATTTTTCAATATCTCCATTAGCATTCTTTTTAGCCTTGTACACCCTTTTGACTTCAATTGCTTCATGGCCTTTTGGAAGAGTTGTTAATTCCCATGTGTTGTTCTTGACAATTGATTTGATCTCCTCGTCCATGGCTTGTCTCCACCTTTTATCTTTCATTGTTTCTCCATAATTTATTGGTTCACTATCCGCCAAGAGATAATACAACTCTTCAAGGTCAAGAGTAATTTCAGTTGACCTTTCATAAATGTCTTCTATATCTTTCGTCTTACTTGGTCTCTCGCTTGAACTTTCATCTAGAGAAGTAGGTGAAGACGGAGGTGAGGAAGGTGGAGTTGCATCTTGAATTGGTGTTGTAGCCTCTTGATCTTCTTCAAAATATTGAAGGAAATTGTAGTTTGTTTCTTCTTGATCCTCCCAATTCCATGTAGCATCTTGATCAAATTCAACATCACGACTCACCATTACCTTGTTGTTGCATAGGTTGTACAACTTGTAACCTTTAGAATGTGGATCATAGCCAACAAAGACATATTTGATGCTTTGATCATCAAGTTTGGATCTTTCTTGTTGTGGCACATGTGCATAGGCTATGCTCCCAAAGACACGTAAATGATTAACACTAGACGTCCTTCCATTCCATGCTTCTAGAGGGGTTTGGTCTTGGACATTTGAAGTTGGAGAGCGATTTGCCAAATAGACACACAAGAAACTGGTTCACCCCAAAACTCCTTTGGAATCCTTTTGGATTTTAGCATGCATTTTGCCATGTTCAAAATAGTTCTGTACTTTCTCTCGGCCACTCCATTCTATTGCGGAGATCTTGGAACTGTCAATGGACGACGAATTCCATGAGTTGCACAAAATTCATTAAACTCCTTCGAAGTGAATTCACCTCCTCGATCAGATCTCAAAGCTTTGATTTCATGACCTATCTTTCTCTACAAGAGCTTTGAAGTTCTTAAAAGCAACAAAAGCTTCTGATTTTTGTTTTAAGAAACAAATCCAAGTTTTTATACTAAAATCATCAATAAAGAGAATGAAATATTTACTCTTACCAAATGAAGATGGATTGATTGGTCCACACAAGTCAGTATGCACAAGTTGTAGTGGCTTAGTTGCTCTTGATGTGGCTTCTTTAGGGAATCTCTTTCTAGCTTGCTTGCCAAGAAGTCAACCTTCACACAATTGATTTGGATGATTGATTGAGGGCATCCCTTTCACCATACTCTTTTTTTTTCCATAATTTTAAGTGCACTAAAGTTCCAGTGGCCATACCTCATATGCCAACGCAATGCTTCATCTTGGACACTCATCTTCAAACATTTTGCTTCAATAGTTCTTAGGTTCAAGATAAACATTCTAGTTTTCGACATAAGAACTTTAGCAATTAAATTGTTATTTTGATCTCTAAGCCAAATATATTTATTTTTCATGAGAATTTCATATCCTTTTTCAAGAAGTTGACCCAAACTCAATATTACTCTTTAATTTAGGAACATAGTATACATCACTAATTAACTTATGGCTTCCATCTTTAGAAGAGATTAGAATTTTACCTTTCCCTTCAATTGTCACTTTTGATGAGTCTCCAAAGGAAATATTTCCATTCATCTTTTTATTAAGCTCCACAAATTTCTCTTTACATCCGCACATATAGTTACTTGCACCATTGTCCAAGTACCATGAACTATTAGCATCTCTCTCTTCTTCCTTGTGTGTTAGCAACAAAGTTGACTCTTTATCTTCGTCAGTAAAATTAGCCTCTTCTTCCTCTTGATTAGGAGCATTACGACATTCCCCAGAAAAATGTCCAGATTCATGACAAATATAAAATTCAACTTTAGATTTGTCATACCTCCTTTCACTTTGATAATAGCCATAACCTCTTCCTCTTCCAAGAACTCTTGGTGATGAGTGACTTCTTTCTTCTTATGAGTTGTTAGTCCCACATTGACCACACTCTATAAGGATGGTGATGTTCCTAATAGAGTGTGGACAAGGAAAGATATCTCTTACCGTCATTTGAGAGTTTTTGGCTGTAGATGTTTTGTTCACGTTCCAAGAGATGAGAGGTCCAAGCTTGATAGTAAATCCAAACAGTGTATATTTGTCGGTTATGGTGAATAAGAATTTGGTTATAGATTATGGGATCCGGTTGACAAGAAAATTATTAGAAGCCAAGATGTGATATTTCTTGAAGACCAGACTATTGAAGATTTTGATAAAGCTGAAAAACAGAAACCAAATCCCAGAAGTTACATTGATGTTGCGCCTAAGCCCCCTACAGAAACTGTTGTTGATGGGGGAGATATACAGGTAGATGATGAGAATGTAACCGATGATCATATGCCTAACCATGATGAGCAAGTTTCAGTTGAGCCACCAGCCGAGTTTGATTTGAGAAGATCTACTAGAGAACGTCAACCTTCTCAAAGATATCCTCCACATGAGTATGTGATGATCACTGATATTGGAGAGCCAGAGTACTATCAAGAAGCTATTACAAATGTTGATAAAGAAAAGTGGTTGAAGGCCATATAAGAAGAGATGAATTCCTTGCATGAGAATCACACATTTGATTTGGTAAAATTGCCTAATGGTAGAAAAACACTCAAGAACAAATGGGTATTTTGTATAAGGAGTCCTATGTATTTTGTATTAAATAATTTGAATTTGCGAATCCAATGTAACATTGTAGTTAATTAGAGGCGGATTCAGAAATTTGTGAGATGGGGAGCCAAAAAAGATTTAAAATTATAATAATCTGTTTTATAAATATTAAATCATTATAACTAAATATTGTCTAAGGTAATATTATTCGTGTGAGAGGAAAATATATTTATAATTTGTCTCTAATTATATATTGTCAAGATGTTGATTAAAAAGATAAAATATAAACAATAATTGAACTAATATAGATATGTGGTTGGTATTGGAAACCCATTCCCTTCGTTTGGATCCATCCCTGATTGCAGTTATCAGTGTCTTTTTTAGCATATATGATTGGGACGCTGATTTAGTTGAGCATTCTTTCAGAGAGTGGACAACATTCTAAAAATAATGACACATAAAGCTACAATGCAGTAGTTAATGTGTATAAATTAGTCAAGAAAATAATGGCACATAAAGCTTAATGTGTATAAATTAGTCAAGAAAACAATGTCAAAATAATGGCACATAAAGCTACAATGTAGTAGCTAACTGCATATAGGAATCTTATTTTCTTCAACTTGCAGAATCCTCAGGTGATATTTTATTCTAAAATAAATTTTCATAATTTTGTTGCTTGTAGCTTTGTAAGCAGTAAGTTTCAATTATTAGTTCTTTTCAGGATCTACTTGGGTTAACGGCTGCTTATATTTTTTTCAACATCATGTGAAATCTGTGTAATCTGCTTTTTCTCTATGCAAGTGTAATTCGTAGTTTATACTTTTCTAAATATGGTCAGTCGCAATCCCTTGATTTTCTCAACTATTTTCACTAGCATATATGAATTGCACAATGTTAATTACTGGAGCTTGATCCAGATCATTTGAACTTTAGTGTCACACCTTGGAAAATCCTTAAAGAACAATTAAATCCGTAAAATAACTTGGTGCTTTAAGGGTATGTTTCGGAGATGGGTTTCGGAGGACTAAGCCTATATTTTGACATTTCCATCACACTTAATACATATTTAGGAACATTTTATAGCTTCCTTAATTGAAAAAGAAAAATAAGCCTACCCAGTCTCTCCATCCAAACATACCATAAGTGTCTTGACAGCCATGTTTTTCTTTACTATGGTTAAAATTTGTTATGTTTTCATTATGTGGATTACATCTTATCTTTTTAGGCATCCAACAAGAGAAAACATGTAATTTATTACTAACTACTTATTAGAGAAAATTGAGTAAATTTAAAGTGAACTCATGGACTATGCAATATGCAACCCAAGCTGAACTGAGTGTCTTTTGACACTATTTTTTTTCTTCTTAATTATGATTTTATATGTCTGACTGTCTGTTAAAAACTGTTTTGTTCTTATATCCTAGTTTTCTGGTTTCTTATATTTCACTTTTTCACAAACTTCTTGTTTTCGACGATTTTGGAGATGAAAAATTAAGCGCATATACATCATATTAATATATGAGGAGCTATTGATTTCAATTCATGTTGATGGTATATGCTTTTCTTGTAACTTACGTGGAAATCTTAACAGACCGAGTACAAAAGGATAGTATCACCCCTAAAATATCAAACTAGATGTGTTTGCATTTCCATATCAACATGGTTTTTTGGTATGTATTCGCTACTCACTTGCATTCAATAGAGTTATAGAAGCTTGAAGTCTTAATTGTTGTCTTTTTATTTCATTCCACCATTGCAATGATGTGGGGGCAATTTTCCACTTGGTTTTGAGCTTGTATGTCCATGCTGTTAAGAACATCTAGAGCTTGAGGATGCTCTAATTGGTAGATTACACTGAAGTATTTAGACAATTGTGTTATCGATGCATTATTTGCTAGAATGTTTTTGAATTGATAGAATTGTACATCCGCATTTTCCTTTTGGGTATTTTATTTTTTCTTCTCTTTCAATTTAAACAGTTTCCTGTGTTGCTTTTATGCCCTTAGGTTGTTGGTGTTATTATTACTATATATATCCTTGTTGTATACACACTGATCTCAATGTGGATATTATCGAGTATTGACTATTGTTTCTCTGTAGGTTGGTTCAATAGAAGGAAGGGTGGGAGTACATCACCTTGATGATGCACAGCAAAGCAATAATATTACTTTTAAATGCCATTAAGAAAATAATGAGATATATTCGATCAACTCCATAAAATTTCACCCGGTAATAATCTATTTAATATCAAAATTACTTAAATTCATTTAGAAGGTTGTGGATGGATTTAATATTCTTTATTTCTTTTGTATAAGATCTTATTGATGTCTTTGTGTTCACGTACATCACACCTTTGCAACTGCTAGATCAGACGGTTCTTTTAATTTCTGGGATAAAGATAGTAAACAAAGGCTAAAGGTTGTAACTTTTTTTTCCCAAATTCTACTTCTCACTTATCATTTCTTTCTGAATGTGATCTATCTAATTCCAAATCACATTATACTTTTTTTTTACAGAAGAAATCTCTTGCACCTTTTTCTTTTTACTATTAGTATGGTTGAACATAAACATGATGGGTAACTGCTTGTTAGTTAGTGTGTCAGACTATGTTGCGTATTTTAGTGTGTCATTTAATAATGTGTGTTTTGTAGGCTATGCAAAGGTGTAGTCAGCCCATACCTTGCCGTGCATTTAATAATGATAGTTTTGTATATGCTTACGTGGTATGCTTCACACTATTGTTTTAAAAATCATAGTTATTTACTTTCATTGCGGTTTTCTTAATGGGTTTTTTTAATCTTAAATATTGAATTCTTCTTTAAATAAGGAAACCTACATTTGTTAATTGGCACGTAAGATCGGAACAATATGCATGTCTTGCCTTGTAAAGTCTTAACTCTTTCTCTCTCTCCCTCAAAGTTTTTTCCACTAGGGAGAAAAGGCCATAAGGACGATCACTAAGTCTCGTTAAATGATTTGGAATATAAGTTTCCTTGGTCCCTCTTTCTCTAACTATTGGATTATCTTCCGTATAGCCAACACTCTTGTGAATGGGGCCTATTCCAATGTTTTCTCCAATGATTGTACCATATATTACACAATAAGTATCGAATATACAAAAACGTAATACAATATCCAACTGTCATATATTTTTTATATTAAATATTATTCTGTTGAAAAGACATTTTTGAATCTTTTATGAGCCAATAGGGTATGTATGTTGTTGGATCGTAAATAATGCGATATTGACAAATAGTGTAAATTAAAATGCTAATTTGATGACTTTGTTGAGAATATGTGCATCCCCTTCCAAACAAAAAAGGATATCACATAACACATGCAACCTTGAACAATTAATTATAATAGAAATTGAGTATGAATTGAGTTGTCTAAATCCCATCTGTCACTTTTATGAAATATGCAATGGACGTTTGATTAGTTGATTCATGTTAAAGTAAAAAAATTGCAATGTTGCTTTCCATGAACTGCTTTAAAAGTAATTAAACAAATTTTATTTGATTTTTTATGTACATGTTGATTTGTGCCTTCAGTTTAATAATTTGGATCTAAAACCTTATACATGTCTATAGGTTTGTTATGATTGGGGCAAGTGTGCTTAAAATCACAATCCAACTATAGTGAAAAGCAACATTTATTTGCACTTGTCACATTTTGTGCATACATTCATTTGATATATGTGTATATATATTCTTGAGAAAAATGAAATAATTATTTACTTGCTTGTGTGTTTTTATGATAAATTTCTTTCATCTTAGTTTTTAAGTGTATATATGTATTAAGAGTTCAATGAACATACGTTGTCAACGTAAATCATTTAAGACTATCAGCTTAAATCATTTTACAATGACAACAAATACAATCTGTTGATTATGTCATTATTTTATGATGATGATATTTATGTTTGTGTGACGAGATAACAAAATCAACGATTTTTATTGTCTCTCAGTGTAAAATTAGTTTACATTAACAACACACCTTATATTTTCTCATATTAAAATGAATTCATACATATTTACACAGACAACAACTTATTTGACCTTATTATTGGCTATAATAACCTGTGAGACTGTTTGTAAGAGTTTATGGAAACAACTAATGATTAGTCTATAAGTTCTTTTCTGCTTATTTGCGAAAGTTCTCCAGGTAATCTTATGGAAATAATTTAACTTTATTTGATCTTTTGATATAGAAATAAATTTTAGATAAACACTTGTACGATAGCACTTATGATATAAACACTTAATTAAGTTGTTTATCTGAACATAGTCTAACTGATTTTCTGATGTGAGCAAGAGTCTGATGGTAAGCCACGAGCTGGAGCAATGGGCAAAAGATGAAGTTTGGTGTTAAAGATTCTGTGTTGTGTTTTGGTGCATTCATAACAAGGATTTGAAACTTGAAGCAACATAACGACTTTAATGATTTGAAACTTGTAGATGTCCAATTGAAGTCACACAAAGTGAAAATGAAAGGCAAGATCCATAACTACAATTTTAATGAAGACACCGGAACCTAATTAAGATTGAAAAGAGGAAAAACATGCAGTATAAGGAAGACAACATATGGTGTGCCACTACAAGAAAAACCCTCACAAATTAGTGACCGAAAAAGTCCTCACAAAGGCCAAAATTGAAATTGGTCTTTATTTGTGGCTGAAAAAGCCCTCACAAATTTTTAAATATTTAACTGGATTTTGTGGCTGCCTAAGCCCTCACAAAATCACAACATTGCGAATTTGTGAGGGGTTAGGCAACCACAAAACCCAGTTAAATATTTAAGGAGTTTGTGAGAGCTTTTACAGCCACAAAAAATGCATTTTGTGAGGGTCAAATCCGTCACAAAGGAGTGACGTGACCAGTGAAATTTGTGGCTGCAAAGGCCGCCACAAAGGAATGCCCAATCCAGCTGGAACTTGTGGCTGCAAAGGCCGCCACAAATGCTCAAGGCAACACTATATATATTTCTCCCCCTCCTACTTCATTTTTTCACATCCAACTTCTTTCTAAAACCTCATAATACTATTCTCTCCTCCTTCTCTCTACACAAAATTACTCTTCATTTAAATTTGGTAAGTATAAATTATTAATCTTTAATTTAATTATTTAAATTAATCTTTTATTTAATTATTAATCTTTATTTTTAATTTAAATATTTTATTTTAAATTTTTAATTATATTAAGATTAGTTTATTATATATTAAATTTAATTTATAATTACATTATATTTTAAATTTAATATAAATTTTAATTTAATTATAATTTAAATTTTAATATTATAATTATATTAATTTATTATATATAATATTATAATAAACTATTAATTTTGAATTTAAAAATTAATTTATTAAATACGAATTATTTTGTGGCGGCCTTAGCCCTCACAAAATATATTTTATTAATTACGTTGGCATTTGTGGCGGCCAAAAGCCCTCACAAAGGTCCAGTCAGCAAATTTAGCATGTCCTTTGTGGCGGCCAAAAACCCTCACAAAGGTCCAATCAAGCAAATTCAGCCTGTCCTTTGTGGCGGCCTATGCCCTCACAAAGACAGACTTTTGTGGCGGCAAAAGCCCTCACAAATGCTTGTCTTTTGTGGCTGCAAAAGCCCTCACAAAATTTTGTGACCAACTTCTTTGTGGCTGCCAAAAGCCCTTACAAAATTCACCTTTGTGGATGTTTTTTTTCCCTTTGTGATGGCTTTTGGCCCTCACAAAATTCATGTTTTCTTGTAGTGTGCGCATGAAGTGCGAAGACCAAGGCTTGGGGCACATTTCGGCCTTCCTGAATCTGCCCACTTGCGCCTGAAGTGCAAATTCCGCGCAAGGGGTGCATGGCACGCAGATGAATGTTTAAAAACGCATTTTTTTTTTCACTTTTGAAGGATTTTTTTTACTATTGAGAAGTTGGGAAACTTGTGCCCTAGCTTAAAAAAATAAAAAACGACTACTTCTAAACCATTAGATCAGTTTATCAAGAATCATTCATGAATCTCTCTTGTAATTCTTTTCTAATCTCTATCTTTTCTATCTCTGTCATGAGTAACTAAACCCTATATTCTGATTTGATTTCTAGTTATATGAACGAGTTTATTGAATTATTTTATCATCTTTGTGCTTAATGTTTTTTATTGCTTGATCAACATTAAAATATTCTACGATTCGTATTTTGAAATAGAAGTGGACTTTACAAATGCTTGAGATGAGAAATTCATGAATTTGGAGTCTAAGGATAGATGCAGGTCATGAAACCAATTAAATTAGTTGCAGAGGCAATAGTTTAAAAAGAGAATTCATGTACGATAATGCTTAATTCTAATCTTAAATCCATTAAGGAATTAGGTGTTACTTTGGAAGTAAAAGTTTTGTCACTAAGACATTAGGGCAACAATAATAAAGAGATTCGGTAATAATTCAATAAAGGAACTCAATAACTAGGATCAAATTAGACACGAGGTTGGATTCAAAGTGAAACTCATCCCTAACATTTTTTTTATTATAAGGGATCAATTTTATTATTATTGTTAATTTTAAATATTATTTCAATCAATTTGGGAGCTTTTTGTTCAATATTAGTAATTAAATATAATTCAATAGTAAAACACAATCCTTGAGTTTGACACTCGATAATACCGTTTTATTATTACTTGCAATGATTCAGCACACTTGTTGAAAACCTATCAAATTTTTTGGCGTCGTTGCTGGGGATTGCCATATCACTATTGAATTTAATTTATTTACTTAATTATAATTTTTTGCTTTGCAATAAAAAAATTTCTTTTATTTTAATTTAAAAAAAATTCATTTATTTTCTATTTTTATTTGTTGAGCCTACTAATGTCATGTGCTAGTGGTTTGTCTCTTCTTTGTTTGAGATAACGATTCGCTGTAGAGCATGGAAGATTATAATGATGATATTCTACTACAATTATATGAAGAGTATGGTATTTGTCTTATATCTGGTATATGTCGCATGATTGAAGGGCAAATCTTGAGAGATACATTTTTAAAATATCACCCTAAAATCCCTCATATGCAGCCTCTTTGGTGTGACTTTTGCAGAGAAGGACATAAGAATGGAACTTGTTTTGATGACTTCGTCGAACTAATAGAATATGAAGATTTTTTTGTCAAAGAAGTAGAAAACGATGAGTGTTATATTAAAAAGATGAATTGGGAACAAATTCTACCTCCTAAAATTCTATCCAAAGAATCAGTTGACAAAGATTTTCACATTACGAACGTTTTGGTTGAATTCATGAACAATAACATGGTTTCAATTAAAGGATTTGAAAGCCAATGTGAGATGTTATTTGACCAAGTGGTTAAGTTTGAGAAGATGGAGGAGAAGTTGAAGATTGAAAATAATTTCATTGTTGTGGTAGAACAAGATAAGCTAGAGGAAAAGACGAACGAGGAAGAGAAAAATTAAGAGATTGATAAAGTACGAGATTCAATCTATGCCTTGTTCATCAATGTCCAATTGAGAAGGACATGGAAGCAACATCTTTTATTTCTCAAGTTCATGGAATTTCTACCAGATAAAAAGAAGAAGAATGATGATGTGTTATTCCTGTCATATATGCCACCTTGACAATAGTTGAGTCGTCAAGCTAATGACTTTAAAGAAGCGCTTCATGGGAGGCAACCCACAGGTAAAGGTAACTTTTATTTTTTGTAATCTTATTTTTTTTATTTGAATTTGTTTCTTTCTGATTATGTGTAAATGTGCACTATGATGAAGAATTATTAACAAACTTGTATTTGGTCTTAAGTTTTCTGTTTGGAATTTTGAAATTTAAACTCTATTTATTTGCTTATATCATTGCTCAATTCGATAAGTTTCACTAATGCATCCATTGTTGATTACTCCTTGGTTGTCGAAGTCTCACATGTAAATTATGCATACACTAAGGCACTTTTGTTGGGTCGTTTGAGCCTTTCTAACGACCGTATACAAATTTTATCCTTTGCTAGCCCCTTTGAGCGTTGCCTTTTTATTTCGGTTACTAGCCACATTACAAGCCAAAGATCTAACTTTAGTTAAATCACCTTACTTAGAGTTAGGTAGAAAAAAAAATTCTCGTCTTGATAAAGTTCTAAGTTTGGGGATGCTCATAGGATAACAACCTTTTAAGTTTTGGGTGGTAATTCTCAGAAAAGGAAAAAAAAGTCAAAGCAAAATAATATCTTTTTGGTTCTGTTGTCAATGTTTGAAAATCTACACAATGAAAAGGTGAAGAAAAATAAAATCTTGTAAAATAATTTGAAAATGTATGCCTAACTCCAAGTAGTAAAGCATAAAATGTTCTACCCTTATCTAAGCCCCATTACAACCCATAAGTCCTCCAAAGGTGTATGTGTTTTCTGCATTGTAATTGCTAACTAGAATTTTTTTTAAGCCTATGGTAGCATAATGCATGTTCTAGAATTTGAGTGATAAATTCATAACCCTTGCTAACAATTGAGAGAAATTTTGGTGAGATTGTGTGAAGAGAGAGTTGAACTCGATGAATGAATGCTAAAGTATACAAATGTTGTTATTTTTTTCGAAGCAACCATGGAGCATGGTGAATGTTTTGTAGTAGCTAGAACTTTGAAAATTGAGTTTGATTTGATTTGAGAAATTGAGTTTATGTTTACTTTTATCTGTACCAAATATGAAATTAATTGTTGCTTAGGAACAGACAATAGATTAAGTTTGGAGTTGTGATGACTATTCATCGTATACATATTGTAAAGTCCTTGTTAGTTAGTTTGTTAGACTATGTTGCATATAATTTAGAGGAAAGGATTAGAGGAGAAAGAGGTGAGAAGCAGGTGCAAACCCTTGATGTTTTATTTGTAACTCAAACAGTAATCAAGGGATGCTTCCCATGTTCTTTCTAACAAAGATATTGATGTCTTCCGTACTTCTATCTGTTGTTACACCTCTAGCTAGAATTTTTTCCACCATGGGGGGGACTTTTGATCTCTAATTTTTATTTTTGTTGCTTTATAGGAAAATGGAAGGAGGAATCCTTTATGTATAAGATATGGGGGTTTGTGTTTTATTTTAGGTTCTTAAAACCCTAATTACTATATTAATGTAGAAAATAATACAATTTTCTTATTGAATGTGTTTTGTAGGCTATGCAAAGGTTTAGTCAGCCCATACCTTGCGGTGCATTCAATAATGACGGTTCCGTATATGCTTACACGGTATGCTTCACACTGTTGTTTTAAAAATCATATTTATTTACTTTCTGTGCAGTTTTCTTAATGTGCTTTTTTAATCTTAAATATTGAATTATTCATTAAATAAGGAAACCTACTTTTGTTGGCATGTAAGATCTGAACAATATGCATGTCTTGCTTCGTAAAGTCTTAACTCTTTTTGTCTCTCCCTCAACATTTTTTCCACTAGGTAGAATTGGCCATAGGGACGATCACTAAGTCTAATTAAATGATTTGGAATATAAGTTTCTTTGGTCCCTCTTTCTCTAACTATTAGATTATCTTCCGTATAGCCAACACTCCTTATTGTAGCTTCTCTAAATCTTCTCCAAATATGCCTAAACAAATTGAGACAAGATAAGACCATCTCGTGAATGGGGCCTATTCGAATGTTTTCTCCAATGATTGTAACATATATTGCACAATAAAAATCGAATATACAAAAAAGTAATACAATATCCCACTGTCAGCTATTTTTTATATTAAATATTATTCCGTTGGAAAGACATTTTTGAATATTTTCTGAGCCAATAGGGTATGTATGTTGATGGATCCTGAATAATGATATATTGATAAATATTATAAATTAAAATGCTAATTTGATGAATTAAAATATTCATGACTTTGTTGAGAATATGTGCATCCCCTACCAAACAAAAAAGGATATCACATAACACACGCATGTTTGAACAATTACTTATAATAGAAAGAGAGTATAAATTGAGTTGTCGAAATCCCATCTGTCACTTTTATGAAATATGCAATGGACGTTTGATTAGTCGGTTCTTGTTAAGTAAATAAAATTGCAATGATGCTCTCCATAAATTGCTTTAAAAGTAATTAAACAAAATTTCTTTGATTTTTTATGGACATGTTAATTTGTGCCTTCAGTTCAATAATTTGGATTCAAAACATTATACATGTCTATAGGTTTGTTATGATTGGGGCAAGTGCGTTGAAAATCACAATCCAACTACTACGAAAAGCAACATTTATTTGCATTTGTCACATGTACACATGTGCATGCGTGCATATGTTCATTTGATATTTATATATATATATATATACTATGCCAAAAATGATATTTAATAGCGCTTCTTTTACATCGCTTACTAAATACAAGCGCTGTTGTAAATAAATTTTAAAAATAATAGAGCCTTTTACAGCGCTTTTTTCACAAGCGCTGTGAAAAAAGCGCTGTTATAGGGTCATATAGCGTTTGCGCATAATGTTATAAGGCTTTTACAGCGCTTTTCGCGCAAGCGCTGTAAAATGAAGCGCTTTCGCATAATATTTTACAGCGCTTTTTTAACAAGCGTTGTAAAATACATTCGCTTTCAAATAATTGAACTACCTATTACATCGCTTTTTTAACAAGCGCTGTATAATACGTGCGCTTTCATTCAATTTAACGATCTATTACAGCACTTTTTTCACAAGCGCTGTAAAATACATGCGCTTTCAAATAAATATCATTTACTTTTAATTAAATAAAAACAAATTTTAATTAAATTTACGAACCCTCATCACATCTACTCTAGGAACCCTCATATCCTCTACGTAATGTGCGGCTATCTACGTTGTCTCAGGTATTTTTTAATTTGTTTTTGTCAAAAAAACTTTAGTTTTTTAATAATTGAAAACTAAAAATTGTTATATATATTAAATCTCTTTTTTTTTGAAATTTGTTGATCTGTTTTGTTTTGAAACCTTTTCTGTTTTGAAATTGTTATTAGATATGTTGATATTGGTTTCTTGTTGAAACTTGCTGATATGTTTTGAAAGCTTATTATTTTTGTAACTGCATTTATATAGGTCGTATAATATGGATAGGAAATGAATGTTTGTCAATCGATTGTCAAAAGAGTATGAAATTGGAATGAAGGAGTTTGTAGTGAAGAATGCAAAAGATCCAAATAGAGTCGTTTGTCCTTGTTTAAAATGCTGTTTTGGAAAACGCATTAGAGAAGATGAATTAGAAGAACATTTAGTATGTAATGGAATTGATCAAAGCTACACATGTTGGATAAGACATGGTGAGAAAAAAAAAAAGGAAATATTAATTTTGAGAATAGTTCGATATATGCTTCAACTGACTTCGATACAGATACATATGAGCCGGACCGAGTTGATGAGATCGCAAAAGTAGTTGAAGAAGATCTTCGAGATTGTCCTAAAATGTTTGAAAGTGTGTTGAGTGATGCAGAGAAAGAATTATATAATGGTTGTACTAAACTCACAAGACTTTCGGCGATATTAAAGTTGTACAACTTAAAAGCGAGTAATGGATGGTCTGATAAAAGCTTCACAGAATTATTAACACTCATAAAAGATATGTTGCTAGATGATAATGAACTTCCTAGTCAAACCTACGAGGCTAAACGGATTTTGTGTTCTATTGGCATGAGTTATGAAAGGATTCATGCGTGTCCTAACAATTGCATTTTATTTCGAAACGAATATGAACTACTTAAGGCGTGTCCGAATGCAATGTCTGCCGATATAAGAAGAAAGAAAATTCTCCAACAAAAGTCGTGCGGTATTTTCCTATAATACACGAATACAATTCCACGAGCAAACAACCTTTGTTCATTGACTCTTTGTCCTTCAATCAATCTAACTCGACAGTTTATGGGTAAACGTTAAAAATAAATTATGAGAAGATACTCTAAAAACTAAATTCGAAAATCGGTCAAGGAAAATTACCATAAATTAGAAACCCAATCAGTGGATAATATAGCCACTTTTCACATGGTCTTTTTGGCGTTGGTTTCACTCAAATCGGACTTATGGTGAAGGAGAACGGTGCAAAATAACGAATTCTACAAACGAAGAAGTCGGGTATTTAAGAGAGAAATTAGGGATGTTAAAAATCTGGAAAATTATGTTTAATTGACGAGTTAAATGAATGAAATAACATACTCAAATTTGGACAAAAATAAAGAAAGTTTTCTGGAATAATTATCGATCACTGGTGTCAAACGATAGGGTTATTGTTGTGTTTTCTCTTTGGTTTTATAGCTGCCCTTTCAACTCCCTTCCCTTTTTTATTTGTTTTATTTTATTAACAATTAGGGTTCACACATGGGTCCAACCAATTGGTCCCTTTATTTATTTTTAAATAAAACCAATAATTACTAAAACTAATGTTTTAACATTTCTTTTTTAACATAATTTAATTACTAAATATTACTAATATTTCAAAACTAATATTTTATAAAATAAAGTAATTAATCTTCTAAAATATGTTAATAATAAAAACTCTCATATTCAAAATAATCACCCTAATGATATATTTTTTTATTTATTTAAATACTCACATTAAAATACTATCGTCATAAGAGAATATTCAAAATTATAAAATAAATCAATGTAAAATCAGCACTTTATATTAATTACTAAATCATAAAATATATATATATATATATATATATATATATAATCACAATATCATAATAAGTATATAAAAATAAAGAAAAACAAACACAATATTACCACTATCTCAAGATAATTATTTATAGAATAAATAATTAAGATATATTTAGGAATAATTAAAATAAGAGATACTTAAAAATGATTAAAATATAAATATGTACACACTTAACATTAGTCAAACAAATAATAAAATATCATATTAATTACCAACTCACATGTACACTTAAAATCATATAAAATCTTATTCTTTAAAATATTACACTAAAATACTATTATTTTTAGAAAAACATATAAAATAATAAAATAAAATATTTATTATTTATATTGCTCATTAAATATAATATCTATCAAATCAACATATCATAGAAAGCATCCCTATAACAAAAATTACTCACAAAATTTATCAACATATATTCTAAAATAATTTTAACATGAAATTAATTATTTAAATTCCTATTTAATTAATAAAATAATTTATTATCAAATTTAGGATGTTACAGAGTTTTCTTTTCCGATTTTAGAAAAAAGAAATTGTATGAACTTTATATGGATGATTTAACTACTGAATCTTGTTTTGTTTCCATTAAAAAAGATAAATAGATTTGGCACAAACGAGCTTGTCACACGAGCTTAAACACTATTTCTAAATTAGCAAAATCAGAATTAGTAAAAGGTCTTCCAAAAATTAATTTTGAAAAAGACAAAGTATGTGAAGCTTGTGTCAATGGAAAACAAGTTAAAAGTAGTTTTCACTCTAAAAACATTGTTTCAACAAATCATCCTCTTGAACTTATTCACATTGACCTTTTTAATCCTATCAAAACTCCAAGTCTTAGTGGAAAAAGATATGGTTTTGTAATTGTTGATGATTTCTCTCGTTTTACTTGGGTTCTATTTTTAAAACATAAAGATGAAGCCTTTGAAGCATTCCACCATTTTTGCAAAAAGATTCAAAATGAAAAAGGATCAAAAATTGTCTCGGTGAGAAGTGACCATGGAGGTGAATTTGAAAATGAATCCTTTAAAAATCTGTGTGAAGAAAATGGTATTTCTCACAACTTCTCTTGTCCAAGAACTCCCCAACAAAATGGGGTTGTGGAAAGCAAAAATAGAACTTTACAAGAAATGGCGAGAACTATTTTAAATGAAGCCGTCATTAAAAAGTACTTTTGGGTCGAAGCCCTCAACACTGCTTGTTATGTTTCTAATTGTGCATCCATTAGAAAAATTTTAAACAAAACTCCATACGAATTATGAAAAGGGAGAAAACCAAATATTTCCTATTTTCATATATTTCGGTGTTATTGCTACATTCTAAATAATAAAGAAAATTTGGGAAAGTTTGATCCAAAATCTGATAAAGGTATTTTTCTAGTATACTCCACAACGTCAAGAGGTTATAGAATATACAATCTTAGGACTCAAACGGTGGAGGAATCAATGCCTGTTATTTTTTATGAGTCTGATTATTTGTGTTTAGAAAAAATGGATAAAATGAAGATGAACATTCATCCTCTCAACAACCTCCAAGTGGATGGAAAACAGTCACACATCATCCTCCTGATCTAATCATTGAGAATAATGAAGATGGTGTTAGAACCATAAATTCTCTAAGGGAAAAAACTACCAACATGGCCATGATATCACAAGTTGAACCCAAAACAATTGATCAAGCTATTGGTGACAAATCATGGGTTGAAGCTATGATGGAAGAGCTTTCACAGTTTGAATGAAACAAGGTATGGAATCTTGTAACCCATCCTCTGGACAAATCATTATTGGGACTAAATGGATATTTGGAAATAAACTAAATGAGGATGGAGGGGTTATTAGAAATATAGCAAGATTAGTGGCACAAGGGTACAATCAACAAGAGGGAACTGATAATGATGAAACATTTGCACTTGTAGCAAGACTTGAAGCAATAAGAATCCTTTTAGCTTATGCTACTCATAAAGGTATTAAACTATTTCAATTGGATGTCAACAATGCCTTTTTGAATGGGTTCTAAACTGAGGAGGTGTATGTTCGTCAACCTCTTGAGTTTGAAGATAAGAAGTGGCCTAACCATGTATTCAAACTCTCAAAAGCTCTTTATGGTTTAAAGCAAGCTTCTCAAGCTTGGTATGAGAGGTTAAGTTCTTTTCTAAAAGAGAATGGATTTATTTGAGGACAAATTGATACCACTCTTTTCAAGAAGACACTTGAGGAGGATTTATTGATTGTTCAAATATATGTTGATGACATAATCTTTGGATCCACAAATGAAAAGATGTGTAAAGATTTCATTAACCTCATGCAAAGTGAGATTGAGATGAGTATGATCGGTGAATTAAAATTCTTCCTTGGTTTGCAAATTAAACAACTAGATGATGGCATTTTTATATCTCAAGAAAAATACACCAAGGAATTACTTAACAAATATAACATGAGTTCAGCCAAGAGTATGGGAACTCCTATGCACCCATCCTCCATACCCCACAAAGATGATGAAGGAACTCCAATATCTAAAAAAGAGTGCAGAGGGATGATCGGATCCTTGTTGTATTTAACAGCCAGCAGACCGGACATAATCTTTGCAGTCGGTCTTTGTGATGCCGACTATACGGGAGACAAAGTTGAAAGAAAAAGCACAAGTGGTGCTTGTCAATTTCTTGGTAAATCTCTAATAAGTTGGTCATGCAAAAAAACAAAGTACCATTGCTCTTTCAACTACAAAGGCATAATATGTATCAGCTGCACAATGTTGCTCACAATTACTATGGATAAAGAATCAATTAGAGGATTAGTCTTTAAGGTACGCAAAAATTCCCATCCCCTGTGATAATACAAGTGCCATTAATCTTTCTAAAAATCCCATTCAACATTCAAGATCTAAACATATAGAAATTAAACATCATTTTATAAGAGATCATGTTCAAAAAGGGGATATAGAATTAATTTTCATTGATACTAAAAATCAATTGGCTGTTATTTTTACCAAAACTCTCCAAGAGGATCGGTTAAAATACATCTTAGAAGAACTCTCCATCATAAATTTTTCCAAAGTAATTTAAATATTTTAATTCTATTTTTCTCTGTTTTATTTTTATTTTTTTTATTTATTTTTATTTTTTATTTTTTATTTTTTATTTTTTATTTTTTATTTTAGTCAAAATAATCTTAAGGCAATATCAAATCTGATCCCTGAAAACCTATTCTTTGCAAACACCATTGCCTCTACCTCGTTTAGAAGATCCTCTAGAATTTTTGTCTGGGGTTGTCTCTTCAAAGAAAAAGGTTCCTCAGGACTTCACTATCCATGTGGTTGACTCGATGATTCAAAGGAAAAACTTATGCAACATCCATCCCTAAATCATCTTCTGAACTTTCCACTCCAAAACGAGTAAACCTCCTTCCAAAAAATCACATTCATCTTCATCCAAAATTGCTTTTACTGTATCTCTATTTGATTCTCCAAATTTGGAGACAAATTATATTTAAAAATGGAAAAATAAATCTGTGGTCAATGGAAAGCTCATTGACCTTGATGACTTGAAACGTAGTGGTTTCAATGTTGAAGAAGTTTTTGATCAGTTAGGATGGACTTCTTTCTTTCGGATAAATGAACCCCAATACCCACACCTCGTAAAGGCGTTCTACGCTGCATGTAAATGGTTTCAGCTTCGTACTCAAAGGAGTTCACTTGGAAGTCAATCCCACTACTTTACGCCAAATCCTTAATCTTCAGGATGCTCGAGCTTACTGCTTTTGTGAAACATGGTATGCACAATATACGATCACTCGATCCTCTGTCATTCAGAACATTCTGATAAATCCGCCTAAACCTTTCGTGGCTTCAAACCTTCACCCTCTATGTCGGATTCTTCAAAACATTTGTGTTCACTCGATAGTGCCTAGAGTTGGAAGTTTTGAAAAGGTAACCGAGCTTGATATTCTGATTATCCAACACCTATTGACTGGAACACTCTCCATTTGGGTAATATAATTTTTAGCTACATGTTGAATGCTGCTGTTTTGGGTCGATCAGCTCCCTATGGGATGATCCTGACCAAAGTTTTTCAGTTTTTTAAAGTACCTCTTGACGATGAACAACGTGTTCAGTTTAATAACTCATTCTCTATGAAAAATATCAAACAAAAGCGAATTGATCTGCCTGACCAAACCCCCACTTCAAGAACCAAAAAAAACTCATCATCTGCATCACAAACAGATTCAAAATTAAAATAAGTCTGCTTCTCCACCATCTCATCCTCGCACTCCCACTCCCTTATTTGACTCAGCTGGCTAACCTCTTCCACAATCTCCACAACATAGTAAAAATACCTCAGCACATACTATCGCTCCTTTAGTTGAGGATGCATTTGATGAAAATCCTCTACCACGTGCAAGGGATGGTGAAGACCTATTCTTTGATCTGAACATATCTTATGATCCTCCTTCTTCAAAGAGCCCTCCTAGGAACGTTCCTGCGGAAGCATCCTCGTTAACAACTCAAGTAAGTTTAAACTATTCTCCTATTTCTCCAAAAATTGCACCATCTAATTCTGGGCCAAATTTAAAAGAACAGTCCCAACCTCTTCTAGAGGTTCCTGGGCATTTTGGCTCTTCTGATTCTCTTTTGGCTACACAATTTGACAATTCTTCAAAGGATAAGGTTGGAAGCTCGCACACCAAAAGTGTGCATGATGGATCAAATCTCAACAAGAAATCAGCAGGAAATATGAAAAACAAGCAATTGAAGCTACTAACGACCATTAGGAAGGATCAAAGGAATTTGCTGGCTAAATTCTCTCACTTCCAAAATACAATTGCTCAGTTTGGCTTCATTCTTGAATGGGTGACCAAATATTTGGTTCCTTCTATTGCTACAGATGATCGCCTTCCTGTGCTACCGGACCAGTCATCCGTTGTCCCAAACTCTTCATCATCATCATCATCATCTGAAGAAACTTCTTCCGTTGAATGACTTTGTTTTAATTTTGTTACTTTTTGTTGTTGACTTAATTCAGTGGGATTCAGATTACAGGAAATAATTTTTTGTCATATGTTGGTTGTATGATTTTGTTAACTGGTTGATATTATGTTGGAACTTCTGAATTTTTGTTATATTGTTTATGTTGTTGGAACTTATTTAATCAATTATGCTTAGTATTAATGAAAGTTCTACTTACCTCAATATTGCATAATTTCAATATAAAGTCAGTCTTCAAAAAGGAAACAACAAAAAGCTAAAAATGAAGTCTTCACATGTTTAAAAGAAAGGAAAGAGAAAAAGGACTTCGCGTGAAACCTTTACAAGCCTTAAAGAAAAGAAAAAGAAAAAGACATCACATGTATTCTTACAAGACTTTATAAGCCTTAAAGAAAGGAAAAAAGAAAAGGACAACACACGTTCAAGTTTCCTGAAAATATGCAACCTCGTACTAGAGGATGGATTGCATCTATCCAAAGTTAGTTGGATGGCAGTTCGGTAATTATAAGGAAAGACCTTGGGCTTTTTGAATTGACTTTCCAACGGTCATAAAAAGCTTGGCACATGAAAGGAACATCATAAGACTTCCATAAAAGGCATCAAGCTCTTCATCAATGAAACACACAACAATATTGCATAAAAAAGATCAAGCATCTTAAAGTTATCAAGAGCAATACCCATTATCTCTTCATACTTTCTATAATCTTACATTAGATCTTTGAAAATCCTTTGAGAAAGTATTTAGAATCAATCACTCTCATATCACTCTGTAATTTCCACGTGAGATACACTTGGAAATATTTGAAACTTGATTGTAAGCTTGGTGAAGCTAAAGAATACACAATTTGTAATCATCCTCAGTAAGAGGTTGATTTGTTTGAACATTAGTGAAATCTCACAAGAGTGTGAGGACTCGAAGATACTTCATTTATAAGTAGGAATATGACTATGTCCAATTCAATATTTTGTCATTTGTCAAAATCTGAATCATATCTTAGCAAATAATAAATGTATTTTTTTGTGAGTGTTTCTTATTGTAAACAACTCTTGATCAGATCTTCTTGTAGATAAATTTTGATCGAATCTTCTTTTAAATAACTCATATCTTCTTGTAATAAATCTTGATTAAATCTTCTTGTAAATAATTCTTATCTTTTTGTGATAAGATGTTGATCATATCTTCTTCAAATCCTGACCATATCTTCTTTTCAACTTGGTCAAAGTTTTTCTTAATTTATAAATTTGAATCAAATATTATTTTAGATTGTTTTCAAAAACACGAATGTTCTTTCATATTTTGTGATGTCAAGTATTTTGTTCTTGTAAAATACTTTTGTTAACATCAAAATCCTAGGTATAAAACCATCTTGGTTCCAACATCTAAACACAAAATACGATGATGTTTGTGTTGTCACTATCCTATTTGTATTCAATTTTATCATATTTTGTCTCTATCATATCATGCGCATCAAATGAGCCCTAAATGTATATTTATATGTATTAAAATTTGTCACCAGAACACAAGATCTATACCCTTACTTGAAAGGATATTTGTGGGTATAGGTCATTTATATCTACGTTTTTAGTTATCATCACTAAAAACTTTCGTTGGTATATGAAAAATTTCTTGTAGTGATGCTACAATTTTTTTGCAAAATTATGATCCAAATATTAAACGATATAATCCATCAATAATGCATCAAATCCATAATAGTACATATGAAGTAACAATGTCAATCACACTAAGATGGGTTTGAATTGTGATTTCCTTTTAAAACTAATTTTTGATTTTAAATTTAAACTAACTCAAGATTAATCTTGGTTTCAAAACAAAAATGCAGAACGTTCATGGTTAGTGAAAATAAATGAAATGAATTATTTCCATGTGATCGGTCCTTATGAGTGAAAATAATTAAGGATATGAATAAGAGAATCAGACAATGATGTATCCTGGTTCACCCAAGGTGGGCTATGTCTAGTCTTCATCATTTGTGAGATTTCACACAAAAGATCTTGATCAGTTACAATTTCACCTTTTAACCAAGAAATAATTTCTTACAATTACCTTTCAGTCCATAAAGGGTTTTTACATTTTACCTTTTAATCACAAAAAAAAAAATTTATGACCCACTCAAACTATCTTTAAGAATATAGTCTTGATTTTCAAATGAAATTATGAAAGAAGGTTGATGGATCATAGTCTACTTAACATTTGTTTGAGATTGTTTTTCAGCTTAAAACCCAATAAAAAGATCCTTGATTTTAAAGTGATGACAATTCATATAGTCGTTAATAACCTAATTGTTTAGAGTAATATTTTAATAGACATGTGTTATTTTTTATCTAGAATGTTCCTGCTTTGAAACTAGAACGTTCCTGCTTTGAAACCAAAATGTTCTTTGTTATGCTTGAGTGCTTACTATGACTAAGATCATTTGACAGTTATTTGGTGTTAGTGTTTCTGCTTTATACGCAAGCTGAACTTTTTGCATAGGTGTAACATAAGTGTCCTTTTTATCCTTAGTGTCCTAGTTGTACTTGTATATAGGCCATCAATTTGGAGATTGATCTTGTTAATGTTCTTGATGTTGTTTTGCTTCTTTTAATCTTTTGGGCTTGATCATGGTAATGAGTATATTTGTTTCACTTAAGATCGATATTTTGGGAATTGATTCTTTTCATTTTTATTTTTAAAACGAATTGTCCAGAATGATCTTGTTTGATAAGGCTGGTATTTTCAAAAATTAGAGTGATCTTCGTTTGACTATATTGATTCAATCAAAAACCAGAATAATATTAGTCTGTCAAGACTGATGTTCGTATGAATCAGAATAATCTTGTATACACCAAAATGATAGTGTTGTTGTATAGTTGTATATGATTACCTATCTTCAAATAATAGATTCAAAAACATCGTTAAATAAATCACAGTGTTGTTGTATAGTTGTATATGATTTTTCCTCAAGAATATATCCTTAAATAAAGAAAATACATTGTTTTAAATCCCAAAATTAAAATTCAATTCATCCTAACTTTGCAAAAGAAACTAATTTTCTACCACATCAGGGTACATAAGATAACTTTTCATATCTACACTAAGTTCATTACACCCATTATAATCTGGATCTGTTCAAACCACTCCATATAATTATTCCCATTGAACTTACTCATTTTACTGTGAGCAGTAAATAGATTACTTTCAACTGCAAACATTCATCGCAAACTGACACTTTAATGCCTTGAGTAAATTTCATATATTCAAACCAATACAAACTTTAACCATGTGTAAGATCACTTTTGGGCAATACATAAATACATTGCAAAAACCATAATGATGCTAAATACACATGCTTTAATTGGTAAACAACCGTACTCAAAACAACATAACATGCATGTCTATCTTTAGATATACAAGCACCAAATAACAAGTATGTCAACAAATTTTTTAATTTCGTTGATTAGAAGCAATGACCATCTTTAGATGATCTATATATATTGTAATAATCACTTTCAATGAACCTTAATATGTTATTCACATAGCATCTCCATTTATATTCCAATTATATAATTTGGAATAATACCCTTAATGAGTAAGAAAGCTCCAAACTTAAGTAAATAATACTAGGGCCACATATTTTCTTAACTCTATTTTCCATATTAATTTCGAAACAAAATAAATCTACATAAGTAAAATGGTGTGCCCCATTATAGAACAAAAATCATTTTAATTGAACCAACACTACTTCTATGTGGAAATCATTTTCTCCTCTCTATATTTTCTTTTCTTGTATTTTTTATTGTGAATATACTACCCATGAGAAAAATAATAGAATCACTTCCTTTAAATTTATATGTCTCTTATATAGTTACAACAAGTTTATAACTATCTATTCAAAAGGGAGAGAAGAGACTAATTTTGAATTTCAAAATAAAAGTCAAATCGACTTTAAATAGACTAAACAACCATCACATTAGGCCATCTTTTATAAATGACATAAGCTACACTAATAGATTATTAAAATAATCTAACACTACAAACCCATCTACCACCAGAACATATTTTCTTTTCTTCTCTTTACGGACTTGTGTTGTTTTTGTTTCTTTGTCGCCTTTCAAAATTAATGCATCTGCATGTTCAAACTATTGATTTTATTTCACTTGTTACCACAATATGGGCCTAGCCCATATACCAATTAACACACATGCACTCATACTTTTTTTATTACTTTATAAATGATAATAATAACATTAATTATAATAAAATTATTGGGTCCCACTTAGGTAGTGAATTCACCTAACAAATCTCTCCCTCACGACTCAAGTGGAAAGAAACTATTCAATTATATTTGTCTTCTTTCTATAACAAATCATTTTTGTCAGATATAAGTTCTTCGTCATCATATTTAAACCATTCTCATTTATATGAATCTTCTCTATTGAAAATGAATTCATCTCTAACGTATCTCGAATCAATGATACTCCACCTCAATGTGCTTGACTTTGCATGAAAGTAAGATTTGTATTGTGATGGATTGCCCTTTGGTTGTCATAGAATAACACAAACTTTTCATGCTTTAGGCCAGACCCGTGTAGGAATTTCTTCATCCACAAAAGGTCTTTAGAAGCTTCAGCTGTGCAATCTATTCTTCCTTCGTAGTAGATAACGCATCAATCTTTTGTAAGCTTGATTGCCAAGACACAACTTCCCATGCAAAAGTTATCATATAACCATAAGTAGATTTTCTAGAATCCAGACGGCCTACCATATTTGCATCTGTCTAACCCATCTAACATAGGTTGATCACCTCCAAAGCATTAACACATTTTGGAAGTGCCTCTCAGGTTCACTTCCTGCCATTGATCTTTACCAAGATTAGAGAGGAATTGACTAACTTCTCCAACGACATGAACAATTTACGGGCTTGTGTATACCATAGCATACATCAAACTATCAAGTGTTCATGCATAATGAACCTTCATATCTCCTTTGTCTTATCAACTTTTTGAACATTATTCAAAACTCAGTTTGAAACGAATAGTAAGTGGAGTACTAACAGGTTTGCAATTGTTCATGTTAAACCTCTCTAACACCTTCTCAATGTAATAATGTTGTGACAACCACAATTTATCATTCTTCCTATCATGAGTAACTCTCATGCACAAGCTTTTCTTGGCATGACTCAAGTCTTTCATTGCAAAAGTCTTTCTCATATCTTTCTTTAGAGATTGAACTTCTTAGTAATAATAAAATCACTATTTGATAATTTATTAACAAACACGTAATGATCAAAAATAGTTTTATTGTACCCATGTTTCTTTATGAAAGAATCAAATTTCTTGTACAATTGTAACAAGGCTTGTTTGAGCCAATAAACTTTTTTTTTTCAATTTTCACTCAAGTTGGTTTTCTACCTTTGACTTTAAAGCCCTCAGGTTGCTCCATATAGATCTCTTCCTTTTAATTTCCATTCGGAATGTCGTCTATACATCAAGTTGTTCAACTTCAAGGTTTAAACTAGCTATTAACCCAAGTATAAATTGAATTAAGGATATTCTCACCACTGGTGAGAAATGTTCTTCAATTCCAATGTTTTTTATCTCATTTAAATCTTTCATAACCAATCTTGATTTGTATCTTGGTTGGAAACTATTCTCTTATGTATTTATCTTATATACCATATCAAATATGCGATTATCATGCAAATGGTCCATCTTTTCTTGCATTGCCTTTAACCATTTTTCGTTATCAATATTTACAATGACATGATGGTAGTATTATGGCTTTCCACTATCAGTGATAATCACATACTCATTTGGAGGATATCTCTCGGAAGGTTGATATTCTATAGTAGATCATTTCAATTGAGACTCAATTAGTGGCTAGTCTGAAACTTGGTAATCATGTTGAGATACATGATCATCAATTACTGTAACACCTCGATTTTCAACAGCGCGAGTGTATTTTTTTTTAAAACCAAGAAATAAAGAAAGAAATACTTTTGGATAAAATATTTAAGTCGTAACACAACGACAAAAGTCAATAATATTTACAAACAGCGGAAATAGTTTTTGAAACAAAATCCTAAGTATTTAAATAGCAAAATACAACGGGGCTTGGAGTATTCTCAACAGACACCTGCATAAAAGCAATGCCCCAATAATCTCTACTTTCCCCACGTCACATCAAAAATTGGAACATGAACCTATCAAAAGAAAAATCATCAGACTGTTTAAGCATAGATACAATCTTCCAAAATGAAATAAATACAATCACAAGAGAAACAAATCTAGTCCTTATACAACCACCTAATCGGATCATGCTACAAAAACTACACCACCTGGGTGAGCTCCACGCACCCCACCAGATCCTCTTGACATAGCTTCGGTCAGGTATGACTAACTACTTTCCCATCTACAGGGTACTAACCGGTAGGACCATCTTGGTTCTTATCTGAGGGCAAAGCCCAGATTTCCACAATAATTGTAAAGGTCACGAACCGAAATTAACAAACATCACATAACAAAATTCTTATATTTTCAAATGCTCAAAAGAACCTTTCGTCTTAGCATACTTTTCATATGTCCAAAAATGCATAAACGTTGTTGAAATATGAAGTTTTAACAAACGGCACTGTCGTAGCCGAATACAACTAAGAAAATGCAGATTTTCAGTTCTAAAATGGCTCTGAATCAATCGACACTTCAAACATTAATATTATCAATTGTGAACACATAATTAACACCAAGTTAATCTCCACAAATTCACACCTCAATTACACATTGAATATTCACAACATCAATTATGAATACACAAGTACATCAAAACTTAATCAATCCAACTTCACACCTCTAAGCATTTACGATAAATCAAATCAACAACCGAATATGTATATACAATCATCATAGTGTAACAAACATGACTCGCGTGCCAAGCACCCTAATGCAATGCGTATATGCCAAAATGCATGAATTCCGAAATTCGAACCAAAACCCTCCTTGAAGGGGCGTAAATTATAATTGTACTGCCTATCACAACCAATACTAATTAACAAGGTGCCACCTATCACGGGTCAGCATGATTTTTTAAAAATCATAAACCGTAAACGTACCGTCTATCATAGACTAGTAATGTTTACCGAGGTGCCACCTATCACGGGTCAACACGATTTACGAAAAAGCATAAATCGTAAACATATTGCCTATCATAGACCAGTATTATTTACCGAGTTGCCACCTAGCACGGGTCAACACGATTTACTAAAAAGCATAAATCGTAAACGTACCGCCTATCACAGACCAATACTATTTACCGAGGTGCCACCTATCACGAGTCAACTTTTTTGGAGTTCTGATCACCCTTGAACTTTGGAGGATGGTAACGACGAAATCTTCTAATCCCCTTGACGCAGCAGGACATATCTATATTTCCCTCTTCTCCAGCACTCGTAGAGTCTATGCAATTGTTTGTGCAACAACAGGAACATCCATGTTAGTAATAGCTTTAACCATTTGATCATCGCTATTGATGTTCACTCTTGCAGTGTCGTTCCTTCTTGGAGGTATTGTTTCCTCAAAACCAACATCAAGAAGAGTCTTAACACCACTTCAAATCATTCCAAAACTAACTTCCGACTACATCAACACATAACAACTACCCCTAATCTGACAACTCAGACAAATTACCCCTGACGCATGATCAGATAACGACTTCCAACCTACAGGTTGACCTATAATCTATAACCAAAACTCCACATCCCCATAGAAATCCAAACCAAGGCTCTGATACCACAATGTAACACCCCGATTTTTAACATGAGTATATTTTTTTTCTTTCAAAAATCAACTAATAAAATACCAAAGCGTAACACAAACGACAATTGTCATAATTAATTACATCATAATTATAACAAACTAAAATAGTTTTGAGGCGATAAAACAAAATATCTAAATATACAATACGCAGGGGGCAATGAGACCTATCAGGCATCACTCATACCCCTAGGGTATTCTCCATAGACAGATGTACAAGTACTGCTCCAAGAAATACTAATCCCCCATGGTCACATCCAAAAAAATGGAACATGGACCCACCAAGGCAGAAGTCATCTAACTTATCAGTATAGTTACAATCATCCCAAAATGAAATAAGTACAACCACCAAAAGAAAGATATCAAGTCCCTATACAACATAACTAATCTGATCATACTCTAGCAACTACAATAACATGGGTGACCTCCACACACTCCACAAGTCCCGTCTGGCGCAGCATCCATCTTTGAGGTAACCTCCTCCTCATCAACATCGATAAAAGGATCGCTCTCTTCAGAAGTCAAATCCACCCACGAGATAGGTGGCTTCAACGATATCTAACAACTCTTACCTACATCTCTTCTCCAATTGACAGATAAATTCTTTTTTAGCAATAAGTGACATTTTTAAAAAAAATATGCCCAGTATTAAATTCTTCATAACATAATTAAATTATTCTTCGACAAATAATTTTAATAGGGTCTCAAAATATATATTAAAACATATAAATATCAAACATATTATTAATTCTAATAAAATATATTTTTGATATTTAATTCACAAAATTAAATAAAATTGGCTAAATGCCTCAACAATTCAACACAAAACACACCTAAATTTGCATAAATTAGAATTTATAATCTAAGGGTCTTATAATTACATCTCATCATATACTTGTATATCTCCCCCATCAACAAAAGCTTCGATCGAGGGTTCATGCACAACATCAATCTAACTTCTAGAATGTTGATCTATTGATGATTGCACTTGAGTTTTATTTAAGAAACAAGAATCACTAGAAACCACTCATATCAATAAGTGCATATTTAGTTATTAAAAAATCAAAGTATCATCAAAAGATTTCAAAAATAGTTACATAAGCTTCTTGAAGATATTAAAAGGTTATATTATAGTATTCCACATCGCATGAATTTTCATATATAAAGGATAATTATAGAAGATATTTTATCCCAAGTTACACAAGATTATTCTTGAAATAGTGTGACAAAACTCACATTGAGTTTTGTATTAAGGTTTGAGGTTTGAGAATGATCTAGAATGAATTATTAAAAGAGCTCATGCAATACACAAAGAATGGTAGAAGGATAAGGAAATTTGTTTATGAAGAAGTCCTTGATCCAACCAGCTCATGCGTTTTTTCTCTGATCCAACCCACTTCCTCTGATCCAAGTTGCTTCCTTTTAGGGGTTGTTTAAAATTGTTCTAAATATACTACTCTCCTACTTTTTGTCATCTGACAAAAGGAATGAATCTGTCCAACTTATTTCAGAAACACACTTACATAAATATTTCAGAGTACACTAGTAATTGGAGCATAGCATATAGCTTAGAAATTCTAAAAGGCATAAGCATATCAGAATCATTATTCTATTATAGAAATGATATTCAGATTTTCTTTTATAAACTAAAACTTGTCTACATCAAGGGGTTTTGTTAAAATGTTTGTCCACTAATACTTAGTGTAAACAAACTAAATATCTAAGGTTCTTGTTTTAACAAAGTCATTTATAAAAGTGATATTTTATTTATATGTGCTTAGTCGTAGAGTGCAAATTTGGATTTTTAGTTAAACATATAATAGAGGTGTTATCATAGAATATAGGAATTTTACTCCCATGAAGGTTGTAATCTTTTGGCTGATGCTTCATCCATAGGGGTAGAGTACTACATCCTACTGCTGAGATATATTATGCTTTTTTCATTGACAGATCAACGATGCTTTGTCTCTTACTTTACAATGGGATCAAATTGCCACCTAGGAAAGTGCAGTTTCTACTGGTGTTTTTTCTTTCATGTATGTCTCTTGCATAGTCAGCATCATAGTATCCCACTAAGTTGTACTTAGAAGATTGCTTATGGAATAAACCAAGGTTAGTAGTGTCTTTCATGTATCAAAAGATCCTCATAACTGATGTTAACTGGGATTCTTTTAGATCTTCCTGACACATGGCTCAAACACGCACACTAAACAAAATATCAAGCCTAGATGTAGGTAAATAATGTAAAGAACCCATTATGCCTATGAAGGTTTTATGATCAACCTTTTTGCCTGACTCATCTTTGTCTAGTGAGCAAGTTGGATGCATTGGAATGCTCATTTGTTTGCATTCATCCATCTTGAACTTCTTGAGAAACTCTTTTGTATACTTAGTTTGATGAATCAAAACTTCATTATGATTTTGTTGAATATAAGTTCCTAAAAAGAACTTCAGTTCTCCAATCATGCTTATTTGGAATTGCTAATTCATTAACTGAACAAAGTCTAGGTAAAGCTTGACATTAGTGGATCCAAAGATAATATCTTCAACATAAATTTGAATTATAAGAAGATCATTTTTAACTTATTGTAACACCCCGTTTTTCGAAGCGAGGGTGTATTTTGTTTTTCAAAATATGTTAAATAAATAAGAAGACACCTTTAGATAAATAATTAAGTCATTATAATTAATAAGCAGCGGAAAAGTTTCTCAATCAATCAAGTAATACATAACTGACCAAAACATTGATACATCCATTTAGCAATCGGTTATCTAACTCAAAATGAGGATTTACACTGAGCCAATCGATTGGCCAAATCGATTTCCTGAAGTTATTTTCGTGAAACTGAACTTTGAACTCACATCAATCGATTGGGGAAATCGATTGATGAAGGTCTGAGCCCCTGGATTGCCAAATCGATTTCGTGTAAGACAGAGCCCCTGTGTTGAATCCAATCGATTGGGCAAATCGATTTCGTGCAAGACAGAGCCCCTGTATTAAATCCAATCGATTGGGCAAATTGATTTCCTGAAAGACGGTACCCCTGTAATGGATTCAATCGATTTGCTGAATCGATTTCTCACTATTTCTGATAAAACTCATTACCAAATCGATTGGGTAAATCGATTTCCCTGTCTATTCTTCCAAAATTACATAATCTAACTCATTCACATTCATACACAACTCCAAATCTTAACACTTAGCAATTTCCACACAAACACCACGACAATTGGGTTTTCGAAATAGTTTTGCAATCAAACATGCTATCACACAATTCCAAAACATAACTCTTAGTAAGATCAACACAATCACAATGACATCTCAAGTTCAAATACTCAATAATAAACTTGAATCAACACACTTACACAAAATTTCAAAACATACCGCGTAACGGTTACAACGCAATACCCACACAGACAAGATGAACCAACAAATCACATGGCATCACATTGACTCGACAATCCCAACACGGACAAGATGAACCAACAAATCACATGGCATCATCTTGACTCGACAATCCCAACACGGACAAGATGAACCAACAAATCACATGGCATCACCTTGACTCGGCAATCCCAACACGGACAAGATGAACCAACAAATCACATGGCATCACCTTGACTCGACAATCCCAACACGGACAAGATGAACCAACAAATCACATAGCATCACCTTGACTCGACAATCCCAACACGGACAAGATGAACCAACAAATCACATGACATCACCTTGACTCGACAATCCCAACACGGACAAGATGAACCAACAAATCACATGGCATCACGTTGACTCAACAATCCCAACACGGACAAGATGAACCAACAAATCACATGGCATCACCTTGACTTGACAATCCCAACACGGACAAGTTGAACCAACAAATCACATGGCATCTCCTTGACTCGACAATCCCAACACGGACAAGATGAACCAACAAATCACATGGCATCACCTTGACTCTATCCACTACAATCGTTAAGTAAATGCAATACTAAAAGATTCCCCATTTTTAATATTCATTTAACTTAAAAGATTTTCACAACAAACATTAAGTAAGCAAACATTAAGAGATTCCCCATTCTTGATGCTCATTTAACTTAAACAATTTTCACAACACACATTAAGTAAACGAGACATTAAGGGATTCCCCATTCTTAATACTCGTTTAACTCTAATGGTTTTCAAATTTCACACAAAACAAACTCACACATATTATCCAATTCAAACCAAAAACACATCAATTCATTTCTCCACAAAAATCCAATCATAAACATATCAAATCTCAGAAGCATTAATCATGAACACGACAAATACGATGAACACAAATCATCACAACATACTACTCAAACACAACAAATTTCATTTACTCAAAATCATACATAAATGGGTTAAATTCATTTTCTCCAAATCAACTCCAACCCTAATAAAATTCTTTTCCACACAACCACAGGTAAGGCCCTAAATGCAATCTAAAAGTTTTGAAGGAGCCCTTACCTTCACGTTAGCTTTAACGTGTGATTACGACACCGTGAGTAAATCCGGTAAATTTTCCGCTTTTTATGCCGCTTGCAAAGTTGGTTCCCTAGCACCGTAGCGTGGTAGTGAGCAACTTTCCCTTGTATCACGTTGCGAAACGAAGCTTAGATCTAGGTGAAATAGGGAGGTTTGTGTTTGACGGTTTTGAAATCCATAATACCGTTTTTCTTCGCTTTTGAATCAAAGAGGAAATGTGAAGTTGAGATATCTTTGCTTTCTTACCCACTAAGCCTTGGGTTTCTATTCTTGAACAAAAGGAAGCAAAGAAAATGAAAAATGAATAACAATGGAGGAAGGAGGAAGTCACGCGCGCGAGGAAGAAGAAGCAGCTTTTCTGTTTTTCTTTCTTTTTCTTTTTCTTTCCTTCCCTTTTCTTTTCTTTCTTTTTCTTTCCTTTTCTTTTTCTTCTCTTTCTCTTTCCTTTCCTTTTTTCCCCAAACAAATATCTTTATATATATATATTTATATATATTTTAATCACTTTTAACAAATATCTCAAAATATCTAGATATTTGTTAAATTACCATTTCACTCATAACGCATTAAATTCTTCGTAAAGGATTCACCGTAGTTAATTTAATTTATTCATCGACGAGTAATTTTAATCGAGCGTCCAATTATCTTTTTGATCATATAAACTCCAAAATATTAATAACTTTGGCTAAAAAGCCTCCGAGTTCAATACCAAAAATACACTAAAATACATAAAGTATACTTTAAAATTATGGGTCTTACATTACTACCCCCCTAAAATTAGTTTCTTCCTCGAAACTATGCGTCGATAAATAACTCGGGGTGTTGTTCTCTCATCTTGCTCTCCAGTTCCCAAGTCGTATCTCCAGTAATTGGGTTCCAAATCACTTTGACCAACGAAACATCCTTGGTCCTCAATCGCTTGATCTTCCTGTCATCAATTCTCACAGGTGGTACTTCGAATGACAAATTATCCTTTAGCTGGAAAGTGTCTAGTTCGATCACATGAGATGGATCTGCAAGATATTTCCTCAACTGTGACACATGAAATACGTCATGAATATTGGACAGTATCGGAGGCAATGCAATCCGATAAGCAACAGGCCCAATTCGTGCAGAAATCTGATATGGTCCAATGAATTTCGCAGTCAACTTCTTCGATTTCAATGCTCTACCAACTCCAGTAGTAGGCGTGACTCTTAGAAACACATGGTCACCCTGTTCAAATTCTAACAGTCTGCGACGCTTGTCCGCATAACTCTTCTGACGATCCTGTGAAGTCTTCATTCTCTCCTTGATCTTCCTTACCTTAGCGGTAGTCTGTTGCACCATCTCTGGTCCGACAATCATATTTTCACCATCCTTATACCAACACAAGGGCGTTTGACACTTGCGCCCATATAAAGCCACATATGGCGCCATTCCAATACTTGCGTGGAAACTATTGTTGTAGGTGAACTCAATCAACGGAAGTACATCATCCCAACTTCCCCTATCATCTAATACACATGCTCTCAACAGATCTTCAAGGGACTGATTTGTCCTTTCAGTCTGTCCGTCCGTTTCTGGATGGGAAGCTGAACTCAATCGCAGTTTCGTTCCCAACGCTTCGTGCAATGCTCCCCAAAAATGTGATGTGAATATTGGATCACGATCTGATACAATACCCGATGGTATCCCATGTAACCTCACAATTTCTGCAATGTAAATCTCTGTTAGCTGATCTACCTTATAAGTGGTCCTTACTGGCAAAAAGTGTGCAAATTTAGTCAGTCGATCCACTATCACCCATATAGAATCATTCTTTCTCCTCGTTTTAGGCAATCCAGTTATAAAATCCATGGAAATGTTGTCCCACTTCCATTCAGGTATATCTAAAGGTTGCAACATCCCAGCAGGTCGCTGATGTTCCACCTTCGCTTTCTGACAAGTTAGACAAGTCGATACATACTCCGCTACATGCCTCTTCATTCCTGGTCACCAATAATTCTGCCTCGAATCCTGATACATCTTTGTTGCTCTAGGATGAATACTCAACTTACTCTTATGAGCCTCTTCTAAAATCGCTTTCCTCATATCTACAATTTCTGGTACACAAATCCTACCATTACATCACAAAATATTATCTGATCCAATCTTGAATTCTGTTGTCTTCCCTTGCACTATTAGGTTCCTCTTCTCTTGAATTAAGGCGTCATCTTGAGAATTTGCAATGTCTTCAAATAATCCACTCGAAATCTTAATCATTCCGAATTTCAAAATTCCCGGTGCAAACTCTACGTTCAAGTGTAGGTCTCTAAAGGCTTCCCACAACTCTTGTTGTCTAGCCATAACTGTAGAAGACACCGATACACTCCTTCTACTCAACGCGTCAGCCACTACATTGGCCTTCCCAAGGTGGTACTGCAGTGCGAAATCAAAATCCTTGAGAGTTTCCATCCATCGCCTCTGGCGCATGTTCAATTCCTTCTGATCAAACAAATATTTCAAGCTTTTATGGTCACTAAACACTGTGAACGTGCACCCATATAAATAGTGCCTCCAGATCTTCAATGCAAAAACAACCGCAGCAAGCTCCAAATCATGAGTAGGATAGTTTCTCATGAATCTTCAATTGCCTTGAGGCATAAGCCACAACTTTCTTGTGATGCATCAGAACACATCCCAACCCTTGGTGAGATGCATCACAATAAACTTCATAAGGTTCATCTGATTGTGGTAACACCAACACTGGTGAGGTCGTCAATTTTCTCTTTAGTAACTGAAAATTCTCCTCACACTTCTCCGTCCATGCGAACGGTTGATCTTTTCTGGTGAGTTGTGTCAATGGAGTCACAATCTTGGCAAAAGCTTCAATAAACCTCCTATAGTACCCTGCTAGTCCTACAAAACTTTGTATGTCAGTGACAGTCTGAGGCTGTTTCCAAGCAAGAACCGTCTCAATCTTAGCCGGATCTACAACAATTCCTTCCTTGGTTATCACATGCCCCAAGAAATTCACCTTCCCTAACCAAAACTCACACTTTGACAGATTGGCATACAATTACTTCTCGTGTAAAATCTCAAGAACTTGACGTAAATGTTCTCCATGCTCTTCTTCAGTTCTTAAATAGATTAATATATCATCAATGAACACCACGACAAATTTATCCAAGAATGGACTAAAGATTCTGTTCATGTAGTCCATGAAAGTTGCTGGTGCATTGGTAACTCCAAACGGCATCACGAGATATTCATAATGTCCGTAACGGGTTCTGAAAGCAGTTTTCTGAATATCTCCTTCTCTTACTCGAATCTGATGGTAACCCGACTTCAGGTCAATCTTCGAAAATACCGCAGCCCCTCTTAATTGATCCATTAAATCATCAATGCGTGGCAAAGGATAACGATTCTTCATAGTTGCCTTATTAAGCTGTCTATAATCCACACATAACCGCGAGCTTCCGTCCTTCTTCTTAACTAGTAAAACAGGAGCTCCCCATGGCGATACACTTGGTCTAATAAATTTCTTATTCAACAAATCTTCAATTTGGCCTTTGAGCTCATTTAATTCCAATGGTGACATTCGATACGGCGCAATCGAAATTGGTCCCGTTCCTGGGTACAAATTAATGAAAAATTTCACTTCTCTTACCGGTGGCAATCCTGGAATTTCTGTTGGAAATACATCCCGGTACTCATTGACAAGAATCACATCTTCTATGTTCACATTTATCCTTGCCTCCACATTAGCCAGAGACAAAAACTCATGAGTCCCTTCACTTAGCGTCACTTGGAGTTTGTTAGCGGCTAAATACTTAACAACTCCTGGTTCAGGGAAAAGAACCAACTTACGAGCACAATCCAAGATCACATAATGATAAGACATCCAATCCATACCGAGAATGACCTCGAGTGATTGTAGCGGTAAACAAATCAAATTAACCAAGAAATCCCTGTTCTGAATAGTTATTTGACAATATAAACATGCAGAATTTACTGTCAAAGTCTTAGCAGGTGTGGAGACAACCAAATCAAAAGGTAAAGCAGACACAGATAACTTCAAACGATTCACACAATCCATAGCAATGAAGTAATGGGTTGCCTCCAAATCAAAAAGGGCAGTTAAAGTGTTACCTGCAATCTCACAGTCACGTTGAATCAGATTATCAGATGGATTTCCCTCTTCAGCACTCACACAATAAATGCGTCCTCTAGCATTAGGACGGGTAGCCCTAGCTACATTCACCACTGGTTCCACCTTTAGAGCCGTGCAATCCCTTGCAAAGTGCCCTAGCTTATGGCAATTATGGCACGTCGGTCTATTAGAGGTACAATCATTAGCATAATGTCCCTCTTCCCCACATCGGAAACATCGAACCACTCGTCCCAATTGTCACCCGAAATTCTGGTTCCCTAGACGATTCTGCCCACCGTTGTTATTTTGTGATCGATTATAAGGTTTAGCAACTTGCTTCCCCTTGTTGTTTTGATAATTCACCCGACTAGGCCCTCCAACACTAAAATTCCCTCGTCGGCTAGCCCTCTTATTCTTCATGTCCTCGACTTCCCTGCATTTTTCCACGAGGACTTGGAAACGTTGAATTCCCAAAGGCAAGACAGAATCCTGGATCTCATATTTTAGTCCGTCTTGGAAACGATGACACATGAACGGTTCATCAATCTCTTCACGGAAAAACCTAAAGTGTCTTGATAGGGATTCAAACTTAGCGGCATATTCGCCCACATTCATGTTTCCCTGCTGCAGTTTCAGGAAATCATCACCCAGTTTAGTCCTGGTGCTCATCGGGAAGTATTTGTCTAAAAACTTCCTTTTGAACGATTCCCAATTCACCTCCTCGTGGGCCGACCTCATCAACAATCTTGTACTCCTCCACCAGTACTCCGCATCCCCTAATAGCATATAAGTGGCATAGTTGACCTTCACTATCGCCTGACAGTTAATCATTTTGAAGATCTTCTCCACTTCTTGGATCCACTGATCCGCTTTCTCCGAATTCTCATCCCCCTTAAACTTAGGAGGATTGTAACGACGGAAATCTTCCAACCCTCTTGACTCTGCAGCACGGATCTCTCTTTCCCTCTTTCCGAGATCACGTTGAGTCTTGGCGGAAGTCTGTGCAACAACCGCAGCAGCCATGTTATTCATAGCCTCTGCCATTCGATCATCCCTGTTAGCATTGGCTCCCCGAGTGTCATCCCTTCTTGGCGGCATGGTGTTCCTATAAAACCATCATCAATTAAAATCTTAACACTACATAAAATTCCAAAGCTAACTTTTCTCCACAATCCACACATAATAATTATTGCGGACCTGTCCACTCTAACCACCTAACCCGACGCATGATCAGATAACAACTCCTAACCTACAGGTTGACCTACAATTAATAACCAAAGGTTCCACAGCCCCCAAAGAAAACCCAACCAAAGCTCTGATACCACAAATGTAACACCCCGTTTTTTGAAGCGAGGGTGTATTTTTGTTTTCAAAAGATGTTAAAAATAAAACAGAGAAACAAATAAGAAGACACCTTTAGATAAATAATTAAGTCATTATAATTAACAAGCAGCGGAAAAGTTTCTCAATCAATCAAGTAATACATAACTGACCAAAACATTGATACATCCATTGAGCAATCGGTTATCTAACTCAAAATGAGGATTTACACTAAGCCAATCGATTGGCAAAATCGATTTCCTGAAGTTATTTTCGTGAAACTGAACTTTGAACTCACATCAATCGATTGGGGAAATCGATTGATGAAGGTCTGAGCCCCTGGATTGCCAAATCTATTGGGCAAATCGATTTCGTGTAAGACAGAGCCCCTGTGTTGAACCCAATCGATTGGGCAAATCGATTTCGTGCAAGACAGAGCCCCTGTATTGAATCCAATCGATTGGGCAAATCGATTTCTTGAAAGACGGAGCCCCTGTAACAGATCCAATCGATTTGCTGAATCGATTTCTCACTGTTTCTGATAAAATTCATTACCAAATCGACTGGGTAAATCGATTTCCTTGTCAATTCTTCCAAAATTACATAATCTAACTCATTCACATTCATACACAACTCCAAATCTTAACACTTAGCAATTTCCACACAAACACCACGACAATTGGGTTTTCGAAATAGTTTTGCAATCAAACATGCTATCACACAATTCCAAAACATAACTCTTAGTAAGATCAACACAATCACAATGACATCTCAAGTTCAAATACTCAATAATAAACTTGAATCAACACACTTACACACAATTTCAAAACATACCGCTTAACGGTTACAGCGCAATACCCACACAGATAAGATTAACAAACAAATCACATGGCATCACCTTGACTCGACAATCCCAACACAGACAAGATGAACCAACAAATCACATGGCATCACCTTGACTCGACAATCCCAACACGGACAAGATGAACCAACAAATCACATGGCATCACCTTGACTCGACAATCCCAACACGGCCGATGAACCAACAAATCACATGGCATCACCTTGACTCGACAATCCCAACACAGCCAAGATGAACCAACAAATCACATGGCATCACCTTGACTCAACAATCCCAACACGGACAAGTTGAACCAACAAATCACATGGCAACATGGGTTGATTTATGCTTGCTTGATTATTTCTATAGTCAAACATGAATATAATCGTAATTTAGAAGTTGATAGAATTTGAGATAGGTCTGAAATTACCGAACCAATGGATTAGTCGTTCTAATATGTGGTTGTAATTAATTTCATAATTTTTCTATACCTGAATTGAGAACCCGTGTTTATTTTTATTGACTCAAAATTCGATTAACATTGTTAGAAGTCCTTGCGAGACGACTCGAGTTGTTGCTCTACAATAATTTTTGTTACTCGCATTTGACCTATTTGCGACAGTGGATCAACCATTATGTTTAGGTGTTCTAGGAGAAGAAAAATTATGTAGGATGTCGTTCTCTTCACAAACTTTTTCAAAAAAGGAGTTTTTGAACTCACCATTAGATCACTATGAATTGTTGTGATTGAAATGCATTTTTCATTTTACACTTGCTTATAGAAGGTGGTGAGTACCTTATGTGACTCATCCTCGTGTCTTAGAAATTTTACACATGTCTATCTAGTATAATCATCAACAATAACAAGTTCATATTTTTTACCATTAAAAGCTCAAGGGGTCTTGTTATGGAAACAAAGTTTTTTGAAGAAAAATAACTCTTAGGGTGTTTTCCGTTATGACATGCTTCACAAAAAACTTGAGATTTGACAGCCCTCTAACTAGTTCTAATTTGCTCAATTTAGAGATTAATCATAAATTAGCATGGCCTAATCTTTTGTACCAAGTCAATTTTTCCTCATTAATAGACTAAGACATTTGACCTCTTGTTTTTCTAGATTAAAAAGGTTTATTTTGTTTAAGTTACTATGCCTTTGTAGTAAAAAGCACAACCTTATCAGTTTGAATGATTTCCCTACAGGACTTTTGATTGAAGACAACATAATCATCGCCTCTTAATTGAGTATATCTCCGTAAGTTATGCTTCAGTCCTTTAACAAACTAAAAAAATTTAATAGAGGGTGAAACACCATTACCATTTGTACTAGAATCTATTATCATTCCTTTTTGGTTGCCTCCTAAACTTATTGTTCCTCATGTCTTCAAAATTAGGTATTGGAACATAGACCTTTCTCCTGTCATGTGTCATGGGCAGCCACTGCTAGGTACCATGATTGTTGTTTTAATTTTGATACTAAGCACATAGGAAGATGAATTATTTTGTGTTTAGGTACCTAAATCTGGTTGGATCCTAGTGTGTTAGTATTTATAGGCTTCTTGTATTTCCACGATATTTGTATGGGACCGGTTAATCTATTATGGCCCTTTTTTATGAAAATATGCACACATAAAATCATATATAATTAATTTGGAATTTTGCGTTGTATGGGACCGGTTAATCTATTATGGCCCTTCAGAATTAAGTTTTGTCTTTTTAATTTTTCAAAACTAGTTTGAAGAGAGTTATGTTACTTAGTCAAATCCTCGTAAGCTTTCTTTAGGTTATTTAGTTTTGAAGAGACATCTTGATTTGCATTAAAAAAATTATTTAAAGTAGTTATTAATTCATTACGAGTTAGATAAGAAAATACCTCAATTTCCTCATCATATTCTTAGCCAGAGTTAAAACTTATGTCAGCCATAATAGCATAGTTTGCCAGTTCAACATCATCAGAAGAGTCATCATTAGAGTCATCCCATGTGATCAGACCTTTCTTCCTAGTCTTGAATTCTTTCATCTGGTTCCTTTTCTCAAGCTTTGGAGAATTTGCTTTGAAAAGTCCAGGTTTGTTGCATTCAAAACAATTGGCATTCTTCTTGTCAATACCTTTATTGTTACTCTGATACTTCTTGAAATCTTTTCTTAGGAAATGATATCTTTGTGTGCCATATGCATTGAATTCTCCTTAAAAATAAGGATAGTTCCTCAGCTTCTAAATCATCATTCTAACTTTCTAAATCATCCTCTGATTCTTCATCTGCTTGCAAGGCTTTCATATCTCTAGTTTTGAGAGGAAAATACTTTTGCTTCTTCTTAGGCTCATCCTCTAATAATTCAATTTCATGAGACTAGAGGAAGCTCATCAGTTCTTACTGAGGCATATTGTTTAGGTCTTTAGCTTACAAAATGGCAATGACTTTAGGTCTCCACTATTGGGTAGACTTCTACGAATCTTTTTTACATGGTACATTGTTGTGTAGCTCTTTTATAGTACCTTCAGCCCTAAGACCATAGTTTGGAGTCTGGAAAACATCTTCTCGATGTCTTCATCGTCCCTAATCAGAAAAAGCTCAAACTTCATGACTAAGAGGTTGTCCTTTCCTTCATAGACATGTTTATCTCCTTCATATGTTAGAATGAAACAATCATAGATACTCTTATGTAACACCCCGATTTTCAAAGCGAGGGTGTATTTTTTTTTTAAACAAATTAAAATAAAACAGAGAAATAAATAAGGTAACACCTTTGGATAAATAATTAAGTCATTATAATTTACAAGCAGCGGAAAAGTTTCTCCAAATATGAATACAAAATATTTACATATCAAAAAGTGGTACAGTCTTCCAATTTAAAATAAACACAATACAAAAGAAAGACATATGTTCCCTCTATGTCAACCTAATCTGATCATTCTACCAAAAAGCTATACACCCTGAGTAATCACCACGCGCCCCGTAGGATCCTCCTAACATAGCTCCAGTCAAGCATTCCCATCTACATTCCCATCCACATGGTATGAACCGGTAGGATTGTCTTGGCTCTCATCTGAGGGCAAAGCCCAGATTTCCACAATAGTTGTAAAGGGTCACCAACCGAAATTAACAGATAACACATAACATTTAAGTTTTTAAATGCACAAATAACCTTTCAACTTAGCATGCACCTTAAAAGGGTTTCCATATGCTAAACATGCATAAACAAAGTTGAAAATTGAAGTTTTTAACAAAACAACATTGTTGTATTCGAATACATCATCTCTGTATTCAAATACAAGGCTGTTTCAGCATTCAACAGCAAAAACTGCATGTCTGTATTCGAATACAACAGTCTATATTCGACTACACAGCAAGTCAGTAGCAAAATAGCATGTCTGTATTCGACTACAACAGTCTATATTCGACTACACAATAAGTCAGTGGCAAAAACAGGATGTCTGTATTCGAATACAGTTTCCTGTATTCGAATACACAGCAGACAGTAGTAGAAAAACAGCAAAATTCAGCACTATTCAGCTTTTTAAAGGGTATCGAAACCAATTAACACTTACACACAAATCCAAACAATCATACTTAACAATTATAGCGCAATCACTACGACATCTTGAGTTTTGAAATGGTTTTGCAATCAACCACACTTAAACGCAATTCCAAAACATAACACTTAGCATTTTCAACCCAATCACCACGCGAACAAGATGAAACAACAAATCACATGGAATCATCTTGACGCGACAATCCCCACACAGACAAAATGAACCAACAAATCACAATTTACCAGGGTGTAGTCTATCACAGACAAACACCTGTGCAGTCCCTCACGGACAAACACAATTTACTAGGGTGTAGTCTCTCACGGACAAACACCCATGCAGTCTCTCACGGAAAAACACAATTTACCAGGGTGTAGTCTCTCACGGACAAACACCTGTGCAGTGTCTCACGGACAAACACAATTTACCATGGTGTAGTCTCTCACGGACAAACAATTGTGCAGTCTCTCACGGACAAACACAATTTACCAAAAATGTAAATCGTAAACGAACCACCTACCACGGGTCAGTACTGTTTACCGAGGTGCCACCTATCACGGGTCAGCATGATTTACCAAAACGAACATGAAGTAAACAAGACATTAAGAGATTCCCCATTCTTAATACTCATTTAACTTAAACGATTTTCCAAAACAAACATTAAGTAAACTAGACATTAAGAGATTCCCCATTCTTAATCCTCATTTAACTTAAACAATTTTCACAAGCAAACACACATTAAGCAAACAGAAATATTAAGAGATTCCCCACTCTTAATACTCTATTAACTCAAACGATTTTCCAAAACAAACATTAAGTAAACAAGACATTAAGAGATTCCCCATTCTTAATACTCATTTAACTTAAACGATTTTCCAAAACAAACATTAAGTAAACAACACAGTAAGAGATTCCCCATTCTTAATCCTCATTTAACTTAAACGATTTTCACAAACAAACACACATTAAGCGAACATAAATATTAAGAGATTCCCCATTGTTAATACTCTTTCAACTCAAACGATTTTCGAAACAAACATTAAGTAAACAAGACATTAAGAGATTCGCCATTCTTAATACTCATTTAACTTAAACGATTTTCACAAAACACACATTAAGTTAACAAGACATTAAGAGATTCCCCATTCTTAATGCTCATTTAACTTAAACGATTTTCACAAACACACATTAAGTAAACAAGACATTAAGAGATTCCCCATTCTTAATACTCATTTAACTCTAATGGTTTTCAAATTCCACACAGAACAAACTCAAACCTATTATCAGATCCAATCCACAACTCACACCAAAACACATCAATTCATTTCTCCATAAATTCCAACATACACATATCAAATTTCACAAGCATCAATTATGATTACATCAAATATGATGAACACAATCAACACTACATAACATTCAAACCCAATACATTTCATTTACTTAAAATCATACATAAATGAGTTAAGTTCCTTTTTTCCGCGAAACATCCATCAATATCACCAAAACACCACATTAGAATTTCACCCATAAAGCATTAAATTCATTTTCCCCAAATCAACATTCCAACCCTAACAAATTCTTTTCCACACAACCACAAATAAGTCCCTAAATGCAAACTAAAAGTTTGGAAGGAGCCCTTACCTTCACGTTAGCTTTAACGTGGGATTACGGTACCGCGAGTAAAACCGGTAAAATCTCCGCTCGCAATGCCGCTTCCAAAGTTGGTTCCCTGGCACCGTAGCGTGGTAGTGAACAACTTTCCCTTCTATCTCTTTGCGAAACGAAGCTTAGATCTAGATGAAACGGGGAGGTTTGTGTTTGACGGTTTTGAAATCCCTAATACCATTTTCGAATCCGGGAGAAAGGAAGAAACTGGAAACTTGATCTTTCTCACCCACTAGCCTTGGGTTTCAATTTTCGAACTCAAAGGAAGAAAAAGAAAGCAAAACAAGAAGAATGGCGGAAGAAGGATGATGCGTTTGCGAGGAGGGGAGCGATTCTGCTTCCGCTGTTTCTTTTCTTTTCCTCTTTTCCTTTCTAACCACATATATATATAGATATAACTTGTATTAATATATATATATATATACTTATAATAATATATATATGTATATATATATATACATTTATATTATATTTAAAACCAAACTCAAATGAATTTCTACCAACTCTTACACACCTCACTTCATTCATCTAATTTAATCAAATATCTATTCTCGTCGCAACTCAATTGAAAGATAGATTTTCAGCAACGAGTGATATTTTTAACTAACTGTCTGGAATTTTATTCTTCATAATCTAAATAAATTATTTTCTGACAAAAATTTTAATCCAATTTTTAAAAATATATTTTTGGCATTTAACTCACTTCATACCAAAAATTGGGCTAACAGACTAAGAAATTGCACACAAAATACCCTAAAATTGTATAATTTAGGATTTAAAAACTACGGGTCTTACATTACTACCCCCCTAAAATTAGTTTCGTCCTCGAAACTTAAAGTACGAGTAACAATCCACCCTAGGTTTGTACTCAAATTCAACATACAAGTCACAACTTGTTTCACCCGGCCTTCTCGAAGAAAGTGTTGCCAACCCCTTTTCATAGGGTGCTTAATAACTCTGCACCCATTCATAGTCGGTAAGGCTCGTGCGTTCCATTCAACATGGTTTTGTCTACTATCGACAAGAGATTAAGGATGATCAGTCCCTCAATTTGTCAATAAATAACCAACAACCATGATAGTGGCTTAGACTATCTTAACCGAACTGTAATAGCGCTCCTTGCAAGCTACAACTGAGGTTATCTTAATGTACAAGTAGTCAACAATCTTCTCAAAGTCCATTGAGTTTCCCTTATTTTCCTATAACTTTGATCCTGTCGACGAAGTAAAATATCCCACACCTATGTCACGTAATCTCATTTGCATCCACTTGGTACGAAACATCCATTTGGTACCAAACTGAAACACTTAGAATGACCCCAACACACTGAGCACAGAACAATCACTACATTCGAGAACTCCTAAATTTCTCCCTTGTCCACAAATCCTTGATTTTTCTTAAGTCGTACAACTACGTCAACTGTAGAGTTCTTATTAGTATGGTATTCTAGTTATAAATTTAATAATTCCATCCCCACATATGCTTGGTGATCAATGCTTCCTCAAATATTTTCGAAATCATGCCAAAGACTATACCACTTGGGACACACAAACTTCCTTTCAGTTTAGTACTTCATTTCAAGAGTCACGTTTTCCATTAAGATCCAACTTGAATTTAATTCACAGATCAAGGTCTACATTTGTCTCATGCCTGACACCTCAAATTCACGCTTCACTAGAAAATTTCTTACATACTTTGCAATTATGCACAAACTCGAAAATAATCCTCCTACCTCTACTGCCAACATTCATTCTGATACTTCTTAATTTCACTATGTCCTTCATTTTCAACTTGATGATTATCCTTTCATTATGACTGGTCAACCGCATAGTATTCACTCCATCACTTTTCCATTTATACAAACCTTAAATTTCTACCTTGAACCTTGATACATCTTCATTATATTGATTCCAATAAATCAAGGCTTACTAATTCCCACCAAACTTTTCCATTTCATGTTCAATTGTTTCCTATCAAACAAACATTTAACTCCTTTGATTGACGAACACAATAACAATCCCCAAGACATGCACTCAAGTAATGTCTTTATATCTTGGCATACCTTTATAATAATAATATTTGAATTATAGGTGAGATAATTCCTTTCCTGAATCTTTAATTGTCATAAGCTACATCTCTATGTGCTGCTCCAACAAATTTATTGGCACATTTTCCAATATTTGTTTCACTTGCTGGATTCTTATTCCTTCACAACCTTCACCGAGATATAAACTGAAAGAATTCTAACAATCGAACGTCCTAAAGAATTATTTCTCACACATTCCCCATAAGAATTTCCTAAGAAATAATTATTTATAACTTCATCGTCCAAAATTTTGCAATAAAATGTCTCAAAGACCCACATACCTTTCATTGTTCATCTAGTTACTACAACACTCCTTTTAAACCTCAACGCTTGATTTCCCAAGACCAACAACTAAATCACAAATCATTCATTCCGTCTCTTCTTTTTCACTTTCTATCATTTAATAGGATTCTCAAATTTGATCTTCAAAATCTCCAAACACTTCCATCCTTAACATGAATCATTTATAACTTGCCTGCCTCAACTCCTTCGATTATGAATGTTTTAAGCATTACTTGTCCTCCATCCAACTTTGTGGATATTGAATCATCAACTAATAAAATCAACCATCTTAGGGTCCCAAATCAAATCTCGAATAATCCTTCTAACCTATCTAAATATTAACATCCTCTTAGTAATTTCCATCCTTTAATAGACTCTCAAAACTTATATTACCGTAATCTCGAAGTATTCTCGTACTCGATACTTCAAATTCCACTTAATGGTAACATAGAGTTCAATGCAACAAGGTTTGACTCATTATGTTTTTCCGAACATCGCTCAAAATTCACACTTACGTGTCTATAGTTTCATCCAATATCACTATCCTTACTTACTATCTCTTAAACCACAAAGAGATTTGTCACTTATCAACACAATATATAGTCTCACTCCTATACTCATCATGAGATTCATACTTAATAATCCAAGTTGCAAATCTAGTCTAACTCGAATGCTCGACTTTGTCCCTCAAGGTATTGACTGTTCCTCAAAGCGTATTTTATCTAACCAAGGGAGTATTTACTCCTAATGTGCAACGCTCCCTTAACATCAATATCAGTCTCTTTCATTGACACCTAAGCATCAAATGTTATTCCAAATGGAAGCTTTATCTTCTCAACAATTACATGATGTTCACATCTCCTTGATGGTTGTCAAACTTCATCCAGTTTCATCCTGAAATCTACTTGGAAAACATCTAATACTTTTCTTAACAAGAGTCCTCAACTTAGATCTTTACTTGAAATCCCTTATTAGTCTAATGTTAATCCATCCATACTCATCATCTTCGAGTTTACACCAACACATAGCTTCCGTGTCCTTGGAACCATTTTATAAATTCCATGCTGTCATAATTTGCTTCAGGTCTATTGGACAATTCGTCATCTAGAAGATCTTTTCCATTTCTTGAATCCACTAATCATCTCTTTTCTTGAGTTCTCATCACCCTTGAACTTTGGAGGATTGTAATGACGAAAATCTTTCAATCCTCTTGGCTTAATAGCATAAATCCCTCTTTCCCTCTTCTCCAGATCCCGTCGAGTCTTTGCAGCAGTTCGTGCAACAACAAAACATCCATGTTATTTGTAGCTTCAACCATTTGATCATCCCTACTGACATTCGTCCGTGCAACATCGTTCCCTCTTGGAGGTAGTGTTTCCGAAAAACCAACATCTGGAAGAAGTGTTAACACCACTTTGAATAATTTCAAAACTAAGTTTTGAATATATCAACACGTAATAACTACCCCTGATCTGACAACTCAGACCAATTACCCTGATGCATGATCAGATAACGACTCACAACCAACAGTTTGACCTACAATCTATAACCAAAGGTTCCACAGCCCCCAAAGAAAACCAAACCAAAGCTCTTATACCACTATGCAACACCCTGATTTCAAAGCGAGGGTGTATTTTTTGTTTTTTTTTAAACAAATTAAAATAAAATAGAGAAATAAATAAGGTAACACCTTTGGATAAATAATTAAGTCATTATAATTTACAAGCAGCAAAAAAGTTTCTCCAAATATGAATACAAAATATTTACATATCAAAAAGTGGTACAGTCTTCTTGTCAATACCTTTATTGTTACTCTGATACTTCTTGAAATCTTTTCTTAGGAAATGATATCTTTGTGTGCCATATGCATTGAATTCTCCTTAAAAATAAGGATAGTTCCTCAGCTTCTAAATCATCATTCTAACTTTCTAAATCATCCTCTGATTCTTCATTTGCTTGCAAGGCTTTCATATCTCTAGTTTTGAGAGGAAAATACTTTTGCTTCTTCTTAGGCTCATCCTCTAATAATTCAATTTCATGAGACTAGAGGAAGCTCATCAGTTCTTACTGAGGCATATTGTTTAGGTCTTTAGCTTACAGCATGGCAATGACTTTAGGTCTCCACTATTGGGTAGACTTCTAAGAATCGTTTTTACATGGTACATTGTTGTGTAGCTCTTTTATAGTACCTTCAGCCCTAAGACCATAGTTTGGAGTCTGGAGAACATTTTCTCGATGTCTTCATCATCCATAATCAGAAAAAGCTCAAACTTCATGACTAAGAGGTTGTCCTTTCCTTCATAGACATGTTTATCTCCTTCATATGTTAGAATGAAACAATCATAGATACTCTTATGTAACACCCCGATTTTCAAAGCGAGGGTGTATTTTTTTTTTTTTTAAACAAATTAAAATAAAACAGAGAAATAAATAAGGTAACACCTTTTGATAAATAATTAAGTCATTATAATTTACAAGCAGCGGAAAAGTTTTTCCAAATATGAATACAAAATATTTACATATCAAAAAGTGGTACAGTCTTCCAATTTAAAATAAACACAATACAAAAGAAAGACATATGTTCCCTCTATGTCAACCTAATCTGATCATTCTACCAAAAAGCTATACACCATGAGTAATCACCACGCACCCCGTAGGATCCTCCTAACATAGCTCCAGTCAAGCATTCCAATCTACATTCCCATCCACATGGTACGAACCAATATGATTGTCTTGGCTCTCATCTGAGGGCAAAGCCCAGATTTCCACAATAGTTGTAAAGGGTCACCAACCGAAATTAACAGATAACACATAGCATTTAAGTTTTTAAATGCACAAACAACCTTTCAACTTAGCATGCACCTTAAAAGGGTTTCCATATGCTAAACATGCATAAACAAAGTCGAAAATTGAAGTTTTTAACAAAACAGCATTGTTGTATTCGAATACAGTATCTCTGTATTTGAATACAAGGCTATTTCAACATTCAACAGCAAAAACTGCATGTCTGTATTCGAATAGATAACACTTACGCACATTCCAAAACATAACACTTAGCATTTTCAACACAATCACCACGCGGACAAGATGAACCAACAAATCACATGGAATCATCTTGACGCGACAATCCCCACACAGACAAAATGAACCAACAAATTACAATTTACCAGGGTGTAGTCTCTCACGAACAAACACCTGTGTAGTCTCTCACGGACAAACACAATTTACCAGGGTGTAGTCTCTCACGGACAAACACCTGTGTAGTCCCTCACGGACAAACACCTGTGCAGTCTCTCACGGACAAACACAATTTACCAGGGTGTAGTCTCTCACGGACAAACACCTGTGGAGTCTCTCACGGACAAACACAATTTACCAAAAATGTTAATCGTAAACGTACCACCTATCACGGGTCAGTACTATTTACCGAGGTGCCACCTATCACAGGTCAACACGATTTACCAAAACAAATATTAAGTAAACAAGACATTAAGAGATTCCCCATTCTTAATACTCATTTAACTTAAACGATTTTCCAAAACAAACATTAAGTAAACAAGACATTAAGAGATTTCCCATTCTTAATACTCATTTAACATAAACGATTTTTCAAAACAAACATTAAGTAAACAAGACATTAAGAGATTCCCCATTCTTAATCCTCATTTAACTTAAACGATTTTCGCAAACAAACACACATTAAGTAAACAGAAATATTAAGAGATTCCCAATTCTTAATACTCTTTCAACTCAATTGATTTTCGAAAGTAACATTAAGTAAACAAGACATTAAGAGATTCCTCATTCTTAATAATCATTTAACTTAAACGATTTTCCAAAACAAACATTAAGTAAACAAGACATTAAGAGATTCCCCATTCTTAATCCTTTTTTAACTTAAACGATTTTCACAAAACACACATTAAGTAAACAAGACATTAAGAGACTCCCCATTCTTAATGCTCATTTAACTTAAACGATTTTCACAAACACACATTAAGTAAACAAGACATTAAGAGATTCCCCATTCTTAATACTCATTTAACTTAAACGATTTTCACAAAACACATATTAAGTAAACAAGACATTAAGAGATTCCCCATTCTTAATGCTCATTTAACTTAAACGATTTTCACAAACACACATTAAGTAAATAAGACATTAAGAGATTCCCCATTCTTAATACTCGTTTAACTCTAATGGTTTTCAAATTCTACATAGAACAAACTCAAACCTATTATCAGATCCAATCCACAACTCACACCAAAACACATCAATTCATTTCTCCATAAAATCCAACATACATATATCAAATTTCACAAGCATCAATTATGAATACATCAAATACGATGAACACAATGAACACAACATAACATTCAAACCCAATAAATTTCATATACTTAAATCATACATAAATGAGTTAAATTCCTTTTTTCCGCAAAACATCCATCAATATCACCAAAACCCCACATTAGAATTTCACCCATAAAGCATTAAATTCATTTTCCCCAAATCAACATTCCAACCCTAACAAATTCTTTTCCACACAACCACAAATAAGTCCCTAAATGCAAACTAAAATTTTGGAAGGAGCCCTTACCTTCACGTTAGCCTTAACGTGCGATTACAGTACCGTGAGTAAATCCGGTAATATCTCTGCTCGCAACACCGCTTCCAAAGTTGGTTCCCTAGCACCGTAGCGTGGTAGTGAGCAACTTTCCCTTCTATCTCTTCGCGAAATGAAGCTTAGATCTAGATGAAACGGGGAGGTTTGTGTTTGACGGTTTTGAAATCCCTAATACCGTTTTTGAATTCGGGAGAAAGGAAGAAATTGGAAACTTGATCTTTCTCACCCACTAGCCTTGGGTTTCAATTTTCAAACTCAAAGGAAGAAAAGGAAAGCAAAACAAGAAGAATGGCGGAAGAAGGATGATGCGTTTGCAAGGAGGGGAGCGATTCTGCTTCCTCTGTTTCTTTTCTTTTCCTCTTTTCCTTTCTAACCATATATATATATAGATATAACTTATATTAACATATATATATATATATATATACTTAGAATAATAATAATATATATACATTTATATTATATTTAAAACCAAACTCAAATTAATATCTACCAACTCTTACTCACCTCACTTCATTCAACTAATTTAATAAAATATCTATTCTCGTCGCAACTCAATTGAAAGATAGATTTTCAGCAACGAGTGATATTTTTAACTAACTGTCCGGAATTTTATTCTTCATAATCTAAATAAATTATTTTCTGACAAATAATTTCAATCCAATTTCTAAAAATATATTTTTGGCATTTACCTCACTTCATACCAAAAATTGGGCTAACAGCCTATGAAATTCCACACAAAATACCCTAAAGTTGTATAATTTATGATTTAAAAACTACGGGTCTTACATCTTACATGTTTCCGTGTTGGTGCACTTATCAAACTCTTTGAACGTGATTGAATTTATCATAAAGGTTCAAGCTTTATTATGCATCTTATACTATTTTTTTCCCAACATTCATTTCTTTTTTGGATAGTTCAGTACCATCAGTATTTGTAGGAGTAGTGTCCACATCTATAATCAAATTCCAAAGTTCAGGATCTTGGGATATGAAGAAACTTATGAGTCTATCCTTCCAGTTCTCAAAGCATTTCCGATTAAACAGATAAGGTCTATTGACGTTTCCTCCCATTGCCTCATCACCATAGTTAGACATACTTCAAAGGTGGATAATTTCTCAAACATTGTAAAGTGCTCAGACTTTGAGATTGAGCTCTGATGCCAATTGTAGATGGAAAATACATAAGAAATGGGGGGATTTGAATACCATTTATAGATGTCAAGTGTTGGAGCTTTTAAAATTGCTTCTTCTTCTTCTTCTAACATTCTGATTCCAACATTCAAATTATTTAATTTTGGATTCTTCAATCTTCTAATATGCCCATTGCATCAAAATTATAATGATCGTTGCTTTGATTTATGGACGTTCTATCTTTGGTTGTGCAGATCCATTGTTGTGAATTTGAATTGGATCGTTTCTATTTGATGAGACATTTAATTCGTGTAATTTAAGAATGTAATTGATTGAGCACTTTAATCCATTTAAGTGTAAACAAAAGTAATCGCTTTGACATTTCAATGTTCAATATCAGAATCAGAGTTAGCGAGCCTTCATCATATTATGTTTATGAGTCGTGTGTAGAACGTGTGTCTTTAAAGTCAACTTTTAAGAGTCATTAACTTTTTTTAACCTTGAAAAATGATATGCTGACTTTTTCATGTTACATTGAGTTTTCTTGTTGTGTTGACTTTTTCATCATAGCCACACGTAGTATGAAGTTTCGAGTCAGACCCAATCATCTTCTAGTGTTGAATTACTGGCTAGAGGAAACTTAGTAGAGGTAGAGTTAGCATTGCACAACAGAGTCAGATGATTGCCACTGTTACTTTGTTGGAGGCTGTAACATCTCGCTTTTTCGAGACATTAACTAACAAAAATCTAAACGTAAAGATACAATTTTTTTTTTATAAGATTATCTTAAGAACTCATTTACTTTAAAACCAATTAATAAATTTTTCAATTGTATTTTCAAAAATAATGAATCAAAGTATTCACAATTACAAAAGTAAAGATAATGCGTAAGACAAAAGAAACTCCTAAAGACAAAACTCTTGACATTTTACTACCCAAAAATAAATCCTAATTGGTCATAACTTTGGACGCTTGAGAAAAACTCTCCCAACAAGTCTAACACCAATACAAAATTATGTCAGGGACTTCAATGGCATGATATTGTACTTCCTCGCATTTCTCCTACTTGGTTGGCCGCGACATTATTCGCTCAAGTAATATTATATGTGACATCATGTCAAATGTAAGGGTCATCTCCAAATAATAAACATATAGCAAATAAACATGCATATATAGTTGTTATAGCAAAAGTATAAATAAATTATACATTTTGTTTAACAATTAAAAATCACAACAGGACAAAGATACAAATCAACCAAAGTTCATAAATCTTATTTGTTAGACTATACTCTTCAGAGTTTCATGTTCAGTACTCCACCGTTGGACAAATACTCTTCAAAGTTTCATGTTCAGTACTCCACCGCTGAGTATTTTTCTAAATCACGTTGCCTTTTGAAGGAATTTGTCACGTACTCACGATTAGTTCCAGGCCAGTAATCCATGCATGAATGTCATCACCTTAGTTAGTAACAAAATAGATCACTCAACCAGAGCAGCTAAAACCATTCACGTATCATATAATGTTTTTTTTTCCACAATTTGAACATGTCAAACACAAACATTATAACAACATATCATATAACATTTATTTTGAAGATAACACACAAATATAACCAATACTTATCACAACCTCAATAAGACCCAATAAGTTTCAACCACATTTCCATCGCACCACTTTGATAAATCTACGAAGATTAGGATTCATGTTCTTTGCAATAAGCACACAATTGTTAGGTGAGAAAATATTTCAATTAACCAGCACTTGATATTGGCATATCTCCAACGGCCCCACTAACTCATTAATCTCACTCCTAAGCCCGCTTTTGAACCTCTCACACATGTATTCTTCATCTACCTGATTTAGGAAATAGCAGACATGCTTTGCTAGGGACTCAAACTTTGCCGCATAGTCTAGTATCCTGAGATTTCCTTCATACCACATCAGAAAGTGGCTCTCCTTCTTAACTCTAGCACTTTTTAGAAAGTATTTGTCTATGAACTTATCCCTGGAAGCCTCTTAGGTCAGCTCTTCATGATTTGTCTCCATCATTTTCTTCGCACCTCGCCACCAGTATTATACTTCACCAATCATAAAATAGGTCGCATAATCCACTTGCGTCATTGTAGCGGCCATAGCATCTCGTTGAGTCTGGACCGCAACTTGTTGGGCCATTAAAGCGACCATTGCTTTCATGGCTTGGAACTCTTAAGTCATGTGATTTCTTCCTTTGGGGGACCGATCAATTTGTGCGATGAGCCATAACGCATCCTATAATTATCTACTTAGGAAAATATTATGACATAACTTTAACTTTAGGATTGTACGAAAGTCTTTTATTGAACACTATATAGAAGGTTCGGGTTTTATACAACAAGATGTTCTTTGGAGGGGTTCCCAGAAAAGAGAGGTGGGTCTATGGACCACTTAATAACCATGTCTTTCCTTAGCCAGAATCCCTCCAATACAATTTTTTATATATCATCCTTTCCTTCTATTTTGAGGATCACACAATTATACATAATTTAGAGTTTCAAACATTGTCTTAATTACATGTATTTAGATCACATGATGAAAGCTCAACAATTACTTTGTGATTTAGATTGATATAATTTTAAATCCTGATAATAAACTCATCATTCACAACATCATACACCCATAAATAATTACTGCTTGATTAAATTAAAATTATTTCTAGTCCTATGATGAAGAATTTAACACATATTTTTCATCATAATTATTTGAAAAAGTTAGACAATTAATTCACATAATTGGAATTTAAGTCATTCATGACATGAAATAGTTAGAAAATGAAACATTTAGTATGAATAAAAAGTATAGAGTCTAAAATTAATAAATTAATAAATAAATAAATAAATAAAAATCATACGATGAACAAGTAGAAAAATCATAAAGATTATGAATTGTAACAACTTAAATAGAAATTTTATTAAAAATATAAAAGGCAATGCCAATAAAAATATACAACTAGACATAAAGATTTCAGATTTGAAAACAACTAAATACACAATAAAATAACACTATTAAACCAAATATTTAACGCATATATTTAATGAAAAATTCATGGTGGTTACACAATTAATGATACATAGTAGAATTTTAAGTGAAATTCAATAATTAGAAAACCAAACAATTAACATATTTAATGAGACTTAATAGGAATATAAGTAATTCGTAAAAATTCAAATTCAAGGAGGTTACACAATTAAAAACACTTAATAGAAATTTAAATAATTAGTAAAATTTCAAATTCAAAAAGGTTACACAATTAATGACACGTAATAAAAATTAAAATAATTAGTAAAATTCAATTTTAAGGAGGTTACATAATCTATGACACATAATAAAAATTTAAGTAATTAATAAAATTCAATTAACAGGTGCAACATCAGAAAAACATGCGACATCTTCAAAGCGCCCAACCCCACTAAGGTCCGAGAATTAGTGCTCTCTTACCACAATGTAACACCCCGAATTTTGATCATACAATCACGAATTAGAAATTAAACTCATTGATAGAATATGTGATAGGTCTGAAACTCAAATTAGTGGATTAATCGTTTTGCTCATATGTTAAAAAAAAAACCATTTCTAATTTCAACTTTCAATTTGATTAATATTATTATAACTGAAGTCGTTGCAAAACGACTCGAGTTATTAACTCTATTTACACTTTATCAATTGTATTTAAATTGTGTGCAACGGCGGATCAAATTAAGATATTATTGTTATTATTTTTCCAAAGATAATTTGCTAATTGTAGAAAATGTTCACTTACGTCTTCAAATAGAATAATTCAGGTTTTTCCTAGCAGAAGGACCCCACCTCTGCATTTCTATTTAAAATCAACCATGGAAAGTAAATAAACTTAAAAAATGTACCACATCAGTAACTTCAACACCTCAAATGTGAAAAATATCTCATAAGATGTCAAACTTACATTCTTATGGATGTTCATAGTTAGAACTCAATAACTTCAACACCTCAAATGTGAAAAATATCTCAAAATCATCACTTTCATTTTAATAATCCATAAGATTCGAATTGGCTATGTGTCATTGATAATAATCAAAACTCATATCACCAAGCATACAATAACAACACAAATTTTATTCCTTTCACTATAAAGTTTTCCGCATCATAAAATGAACTATTCATTAATACATCTCAATAATCAATTTTCTCATATTGATAAAATTAAAAGTATAAATTTCTCATCAATTTTTGCAAGGCACGTATATTGTTTAAAAGTCAAGTTTTAAATTTAAAATACTCAAAAAGTCAAGACTTAAAATCAAATACATCATAATAAACATATTACTAATTATATCATCATAAAAATTATAATTTTATAATTGAGTACTCTAAAACACGTAAGGCGTTAAACATTTTCACTACAAACATATTTATCAAGGTGTAATAATAAAAATAGAACTTTAATTAATTTCATCAAGATAAAGGTATTACTCAAAAGAAACAATCAAAACATTATAGTTAGTTTATTTACGACAAAAATAAAATCAATATTTTTCTTTTTAAAACATCCAGACATTATATCAATATCTTACGAATCGCTAATTTAACATCTAGCCTAACTCTACATGAGGAAAAAACCCTTACCTTGAGTGCTTTCCTTCCAATTGACACTATACAACCCTCAAAAATCTCACCAAGATGAAGGAACGAAAGTTTAGAACTTCGATCAGAATGCGAGGGAATATGATGATGGTTGTTTGAGTGGCTTATAAATAAATATAATATTGGTAATGGCGAGTGGGTGATTTGGACTTCTTTTTGTTTACTGCAACTTTGTTGTATTTTGTGTTGAATTGTTTAGGGTATTAGCCGAATTTTTTATTTATGAAATTAAGTACCAAAAATATTTTTTTTACAGTTAGTAATATATATATATATATATTGGAGACTCGATTAAAACTATTTGTCATTCATTTATGTGTTTGTGCTTGTTGTTTGGTATTTATTATCTATTATAATATATTAAAGTAAAATTCCAAGTCTATTGAATGACACATCATACACTTATGTGCCACATTATAACATTTGTATCACATCGTTTATATTTTTATGTGGCACCCTTCATATGTCTCTACTATTCACTTTATATCTTCTATGACTCAATTTATCTTTTCTATCTCACACATCATATACATAAGTTAAAAACTCTTTAAAAAAAGCTCATCATAAAAATAATTCTACCATTTCCTCACTCCAATCAACTGTTGCGGTTCCTCTAATTCTAACTTTCAATATCCTAGATTAATTGAAATTTTCAAGTATGAATCCGATCTCACGAAGCCATATTTGAATCTGATCTCACAAAGCCATATTTGAATCCAAAATCACAAAGCCATCTCTTTTCATTTCTTGGAAAATTTATGTCATTGATACACTTATATTCGCCTATGTAACTAACTATAAATTGTCTACACAACTACATAAAATACTATTATTAATATATATGTATATGTTGTTTTGTGTTCTAAGATATTTTATCGGTATCAAAAGACAAAAAAATAGGAATTGGAGTATCTCGACACATTTCAAAGGACATATTTTGAGTTTGAAAACATAAATTTATATGTTAGAAAAAATTGAGTTATTAGATTTTTATTCTATTTGGATGATAATGACGTCTTTGGTATTCTCTATATGTTAGAAAGAATTCAATTATTCGCAGTTGTCTTTCATTTGTTTAGATTTTCATGACATATTTAGTATTGTCTATAACAATTTGTAGCTTATATCCTTTTAAAAAAATTGTAGCTTATGTCCTCAAATAAATAAATAAACTATTTTCATCTAGAATATTGATGCGACATTCAAACATAACCTCTTTCCTGTTTAGTTGATTCAATATTGGATGGTTCAAATTCATCTTGCATCTCACCCAACCATGATAAAATGAACTTTTAAAATAATGATCTTAATTTTTTAATTTTAATAATAAAATTTAATCAATAACATTTTACTCTTTAACACAAAATATTGCAAATTTTTATGTTTTTAATAGTTAATAAACAATTTTTTTATAAAATTATTTAAAATTAGTTTAAATTTACTTTAAACAAAACATTAAAAGTTTCAACATAGAAATACATAATACTAATGACATATTCAACCTCATTCATAATCACTGAAAACATATTTCTTTTATAATTAAATTTTAGTAAATTAGTACTTCTATTAGTTTTATCAAATTTTAAACCCAAAACCTCATGGAAAATATTAAGTGTTCCTCAACAACCAAGCTATAACTTAATTCAGATATGTATTTATGGTAATTCATTACATATAAAAACATATGTTTTCATTGTAATTCATTATATATAAATAAATAAAAGTATCGTTTAAATTGCACCAACAAAAAATTAATAAAATTTCAACAAAAAATTGATAAACTTTCAACGAAAATATTATATCCCTAAAGTTTCAAAAAATTAATACACACTAATACTAAAATTAATTGAAAAATTAAGTTATTCTAAAAGCTACTATCTTACTTTCAATTTTCCTTCGAAAAAATAATAATGACATATTCAATATCATTATTAATAGATGAAATATATTTGTTTATAAGTAAATATTATTAAATTAGAAGTTATATTAGTTTGATCAGAATTTAGACACGAAACCTCATTCTTAAAACTCTTCAGGTGTCCCTTACTTAAATTGCCCTAACAAAAAAAAATTAATAATTTTTCAATAAAATATTAACGTAAACGAAATATTACATCTCTAAAAAAATAACTCTAAAAGTCATTACAAATCTCTTGAGCATCATTATATGAAGATCTTAATATAAAATATTATGGTTGGCTTATTTCTGCTACAAAAAATGACAAAATACAAGTCATTTTTGAAAGTGATGTTATATGATACGTTTAAGAAATCATACACTTATTATTTAAAAGTAATATTTTTTGTTATGTGAATATGATATCTTCCATGCATAATTGCAAAAATTAATCTCTCGAGTGAAGTTGGACCACAATGGACGAATAAACTCTTCCTGAAAAGAATTAACATTATTGTATGCACATAAAAATAAATATATATTATAACACACTTCCATATTTACAATTTAAATAAATTATATAATTGATTTTATTTTTTTAATGTGTTAATGCTAGCATGTGTTGGCAAAGAAAAACATACAATTTAGTTAATTAAATTTAGAAAAGTGTTATTATAATGATTCAATCTTTTACTATTTAGAAGTTTACTTCATTTTCACATGAATAAATAGATTATTCAAAATAAGATAATTTTAGTATAATATAAATAAATACATTATTCGAAATAAAATAATTTTAGTTATTTTCTCCCTCTATTATTTTGTTATTGGTCTTTTAATTTTATTAATATTATACTTAGAATATCAAAATATTTATAGGTAAATGGAAATGTCAATACAGTTGACATATCAATTAATTATGATTATATCTATACACTTTCATATTTTCTTTAACAAAAGTAATTTGATTCCGACTCTCTAATTTCAAGTTTATTATGTATTTGATTATATCATATTAATAAATGATGTAACATTATTAGTTCTAATTAATGTTCAAAGATTCTTCAACAAAAACAGTGTTGGTTAATTTTTCAACTAAAATCATTGAGGAGCAACAATGGTGAAAGTAAATCAAAATTTAAAGTGTAAGTAAATAAAAAAATAACATTGTTTATGAAAACAAAAGTCATTTTCATTTCATGTTAACATATTTAAAATGTTAGCATTCTCCTAAATTTTAAGATTACAATTAATTGAATCGTTAGTTATACAAAACTTTTATACATTTATTTCATATATTTTTATAGTGAAAAATAATTCTATATTTTAATAAAAAAATTTAAATACACATAAAAATATATATTTGTTAAATACTTTTGTAATAAGACACATACATTTTATGCGAGGAGAAATTGAGAATTTCAAGTATGAATTTAAACGTTTATCTATCAATATAGTTCTAGCTACCAATTTATTTGTACTTATGGAATTTATGTGTATAAAATTAATTTTGATTTATCATACTTCAATGCAATTAGAATATTAATTATATGTTTATTTGAAAAAAATAATAAATGTATATTACAATACGAAAATAAATGTACGTTTGGAAATAATTTTTTTTCCTAATATATGTTTGATATAAAAAAATCAAATAGATACGAACCACAAAAACAAGGTGAACAGACTGGTCAATTTGATCATAATTTTATTATTATTAAATATGATAAAAATAATTTGACTCTTTTTATTATGTGCATAAAATTTGACTCGTATTATTATTAAATATGTTAAAAATATATGTAGACTATATAATGATATTATTTAGAATAAATTATTTTCTTTAAGTAAATTTGACAATAAAGTAAAAAGATTTACTACTTTATAAGATTATTTTAAATGTTTTACTTTTTTTATATTTATAAATTTTATTTTGTTAAAATCGTAATATATATGTGTGAATGAATACAACTATATATAACATTCATAATGAGTGGTGTTTTTTAAATAAGTTTATCTTGTTTTTTTATAGAGAAGATGAGAAACACTATTATGTTTGTGAACAAAATCCAGCTTTATTGTGTTACTTTTTATTTCATGCTCACAATTTTTACAGCGGTCTTCACTAATACTACAGCCTCACTCAATGTAAATATTAATCAGGTATATCATATTAGTTATATTTTATCTAATCTATTACATATGAAGTATTTTTTATTAGCCTCTTTTTACTCACCGATTTGGATGTACACCATTCCGAAGAAATGTAGCTACTATGTTACACATTATTAACTTATTTTTTATCTGTCTGTTACATTATAAATATTATTTAACATATTTCATATTCTCAAAGAGGTAAAAAATAGTAGACCACCAAAATGTTTATGGGAACCTCCAATTCGGTTTATAAAAATTAATTATATATTAATTATTTAATTTTGAATTAAGTTAAAATAATTCAAATAGTGGCACAAAGGAATATAATAATCATCATCAATAACATATACCAATGTTTAATATATAATTACTTAAAGAAGACTTAAATAAAACTATTATATTTTTCAATTATCATAGTACACTTGTGTGTGTTGGAAATGTGTATTACCATATTGTTTTATCATTGAAAAATGTATTAATTGTAAGGTTAAAACTTTTTTTATTGATATTTATTTAAAAAATATGGATTTATTTTTAAATATAGTAAAGAAATTTATGTATAAATATTTTTATTTTTCTAACAAAAGAGTTTTAAATTTATCTCCAAAGTCATAAAATTCTCAAATAATTAACAAATAAACCGTTTTAACTAACATTACAAGTAATTTGATATTTTATAAATTTTGAATTTAAGTTACACAAAACTTATAATTTAATGATAAAAATTGATAATTTAGTCATTATAACAATATGACATATCATGTGCTTTATATTAAAATTAGTATTTTATAAACAGAATATGATAATTATTGTTCTATTAAACTAAGCATTCTAACTAATAATGATATGTTTGGTTAGAATCTTAAGGAGAAAGTTGGAGAAGATATGGTGTCTATAGTTTTGTCAAGAAGGCTTTTTGAAAAGTTGATCGGGTCAAGTCCTCCAGTTTGCAAAAACAAATGTGCGAAGTGTCCAAAAACCTGCCATGCTACCCTTGTGTACCTTATGGTTCTTTGATATGGAGTTGTAAATGTGTCAAGAATTTATCTATCCCGTGATAATATTTAATTTTCTGTTTGTATGAAGTTACTCTCATTTTAAAATAAATGATAAAATATAAATTTCACTCAAATTTGATTACATACTTAATTTATGGAACAATTTTTATATTTTACAAGAGTTATTTTTTTGAATAGTACACATATTTATCATTTATTAAATAACTAGTAATAATTTTGAATCATTATTATTATATAATTTATATAAATTTGAATTTAATTTTCACTACAAAAAAAATGATCTACTGTGACACTCAAGTTTTAGTGATATTTTTTTCAATGGTGACATCCAAGAGGAAGTGTTTGTTAGTCAAACACTTGGTTTTAAAAATCCTGATTTTTCTAATCATGTGTACAAGCTAACAAAGGCCCTCTATGGGTTGAAACAAGCTCCAAGAGCTTGGTATGAGAAGCTAAGCACTTTTTTCATTCAACAAAACTTTGTAAGAGGCAATGTTGACAAAACTCTTTTTATAAATACTAATGGAAATGATATATTGCTGGTCTAAGTTTATGTTGATGACATAATCTTTGGATCAACCAATAACAAGCTATGCAAAGATTTTGAAAATTTAATGAAAGGTAAATTTGAAATGTCAATGATGGGAGAACTCTCCTATTTCTTGGGATTTCAAATTAACCAAAGCAAGCTTGGTATTTTCATTAGCCAAGTAAAGTATTGCAATGATTTAATAAAGAAGTTTTGCTTTGATAAGTACAAGTCCATTGATACTCCAATCAGCCAAGCTTGTCACCTAGATAGGGATGAGATAGGAAAACCTATAGATGTCACTAAGTATAGAGGTATGATAGGGTCTTTACTTTACCTTACTGCAAGCAGGCCAGACATTATGTTTAGTGTCTGCATGTGTGCTAGGTTTCAGTCTAATCCAAAGGAGTCTCACCTTAGTGCAGTAAAGAGGATTTTTAGATACCTCATAGGAACTAGAAACCTAGGTTTGTGGTATCCTAAGGGATCTATCTGCACCTTAGTTGGCTTCTCAGATTCAGACTTTGCAGGGTGCAAAATAGATAGAAAAAGCACCTCAGGTACTTGTCACTTGCTAGGTAACTCCCTTGTTTCTTGGTATAGCAAGAAACAAACAAGTATTGCTTTATCCACAGCTGAGGCTGAGTATATTGCAGCTGGGAGCTGTTGTGCTCAGATCCTCTGGATGAAACAACACTTGTGTGACTTTGGAGTAGACTTAGGGACAGTGCCTATCATGTGTGATAATACAAGTGCTATTTGTATTACCAAAAACCCTATCATGCATTCTAGAACTAAGCATATAGAAATAAGGCATCATTTCATAAGGGATCAATTTCAAAATGGGAATATAAAGCTTGAATATGTCAATACAGCTCACCAGTTGGCTGACATATTCACCAAAGCTTTACCCAAAGAAAGCTTCCTTCATATTACGATGAAACTAGGAATAGTTGATCAGAATGAAATCTGATACAGGTGCCCAATCGATTGTAAAATCGATTATCCTGTGGGTTAACATGAATTGTGCTTCACAAAATCGATTGATTATAGCACAGTGTCTAATTTGAAAAATTAGATAACTTGAAATCGATTGGTAAATCGATTTGGTGGTTCTTTGTATCCTTCTGTGCCTTTCTATTCCTAAAATCTAATCGATTAGGAAATCGATTCCTTCTGTTTAAAGAATTGATTTGGTAATCGATTTGTTTGGTTCCAGACTTCTGACTTGAGAAAATCTTCCTCGAAATCGATTTGGAAATCGATTGAATCAGTATTTTTTTTATGGATGAATCGATTAGGACATCGATGCTGAGATTAATAGGTTTTTGGACTGATATGAGAAACTGTTTGTACTGATATGGAAATCGATTTGGCAATCGATTGAGTAAATAAAGGAAATCGATTGACATTATTATCGTTGCCTTTTTTTACTAGCCGTTGAAAGGTAATTATGGCTCAATCGATTTCACTTCCCCAGCAACGGTAACCCAATCGATTAGGCAATCGATTGACCTATGCCCAAACTTAAAACAATTGATTTGGGAATCGATTGTGCACAGTGTTATATAAACCCTGCTTAAACCCCAAATCGATTACTTCACACTTTTTCCAGAAATTTTCTCACCAAGTCTCTGACTTTCTACAAAAATTCATCTCCCAACCTATCTTTGATACCCCTCTTCGTCTCAATATCAAATCTTTCTTAATTATGGCTTGTGTTAAGCAAGTTAATTCCAAAACTCCATCTCTCTCCTCTTCATCATCTTCAAGTGGAAGAACTCCTACTCCCCCACCAACTTCTAAACGTGTGTCTATTCCTACACACAAGATTCTTGCCAAGGACAAAGGCAAGGCCATTGCTATAGATCAAGGAAAAGCTAAGAAGAGGAAGGAGCCTCCTACGGAAAAACTTATGGCTGACGCAATGAGGACTCCAGCTCTCAAAAAGAAGAAGGCTGCTCCTTCTCCTCAGCCTAAACAAGCTCCACCACAGAAAGATAAACAAACTGCAAATGTTGAGATACCAACTGCCTTTCTCAAAAGAAAAATCCATGAAGCCATAACCATGGATTTCACTTATTTTGATGCTGATGGCTTTACCTTCCAGAACCACTTGAGGTTTCATGGTCTGGAACCATTTCTGTCTTCATCATTTGATAGTTATCCGAAGCTTATTAGAGCTTTTTACTCTACATTCAAGCTCACAGATGACGGGTTCAAAGCTGAAGTCAAAGGGAAGAGAATTTCAATGTCATTTGAGGAATTCTCCACACTTTCTGGACTGCCCTTCCACGGCAAATCTATTGATGGCAGTTCAGAAGCTGACACTGCCGACGAAGGATGGGAAGCCTCCGTTGACAGACACACAACTGTTCAGGACTTGATGGTAGAAGGTTTTATGGAATCAGTTGCACTACCTATCGGCCAGATGAAAGTCCAAGAACGTATGCTAATGTACGCTCTCACACGGATGCTCGTTCCCCGCTCTGGGAATCATGCAGTTGTCCAAAAGTTGGACATTCTACTGCTTTGGGGACTTTGCAAAGAGCTCAAGATGAGCTCGGCGTGGATAGTGCTCAAGCACATGCAGAAAGCTGCATAAGGAAAGTTGGTTCTTCCATATCCTCAGCTTATCATAAGGGTTCTAAAGCATTTTAGAATCCCTTTGGCAAAAGAAGAATGCTCCAAAACCACCCTCACTTTTGGAGAATCAATTGTGAATCAGATGCAATTGAAAAAGGTGAACGGGATTTGGACACACCCTCAGCCTACTGCTGAACCAGTTCAGCCTGCTGCAGAACAACCAGTTGAGCAGATTGGAGCATCATCCGGAGTTCTAGCAAAGTTGCTGGAGTTTATGGAAACTCAAGCAGCTCACAATGCTAGAGTTGAAGCTGCAACTTCAAGGATGGAAGCAGCTTTGGTTAAGCTTCGGGAGCATTTGATCACGGTTGCACAGGATGTTGCTGCAATACAAGATCATTTTGGCCTCAAACTGTCTTTCAGCGACATTGCTGATATTTGCCGACAAGCAACTGTTGAACCTTCCCCCACACCCTTAGCTAGCCCTGAACCTCATGTTGAGGAGACACCTGCTGAGGATAATACAACGGTCTCTGCCTCTCCCTTAGATAATAATGAGGATCAGCCCAGTTTAGGAGTTTAGTTGTTTATGTTCTTTGTTGCTATGTATCTTTTTTTGTTGTATTGCCTTGTATTGATCAGTTTATATATGAATACCATTTTTCCCTATATATCTCTTTTTCTCTTGTTTTGTTATGCCTTTTTGCATGCAGTAACAAAGGGGGAGAAATGTGTACAAATTTAAACTTGTTTCCTGTGTTTATGCTAATATCTATCATTTCTGAATCAATGAACCATTCTGATACAAGTCACAATCATCCTTGTCTTGCTCTGATACTTTTTTTTTATCCGCTGCAAATGAATTTGATAGTATGACTGATGTTGATATTGTTTATAACATTATAACTCTGATATTGTTTATAGCTCTGCAACTATGTTATTATGATGTTTTGCATGTGTGAATTTGAGTGATTCATGTATGCAAAAACTCAGGGGGAGCTTTTACCGTGATATGCTCTGATAGTATGTTTTATACCGTGAAATGTCAAAATCAAGTTAAACTTGTATGTTTGTTACTTACGCAAAAAGGGGGAGATTGTTGGACATAAGTCACCCTGATTTTAGTTTTGACATAATTAACAAACATACAATGCCTTGTGATTAAGCTAACTATTTGAATCAAGTTGCATTTCAGGTAGAAACACATACACACACTAAACATATGGACATAATGCTTGGAACGCAAGGAATCAAGCTTAAAGTGAAGCATGTGCTGGACAAAGTCAACTATGTTTAAGTGTCATTAGTGATTGTGTTTATTAGGCTTTAGACTTATCATATATGAGTTCATGCATAAATTTTTGCCAAGATAAAAATGTGTTTTTAATTGAACCAAGTAAACCAAATCGATTGACTAATCAATTGATACATCTATTGGGGAATCGATTGATTGACTCATGAGTAAAGTTATCACTGATCCAATCAATTGATAAATCGATTCTGTGAAGGATCTCAATGAAACTTGAACTCTGGGTGCAACGCAATCGATTGGACAATCGATTAATAAATCAATTGAGAAATCGATTGTGTGAGTTACAGGGGCAAGTCACATGTCTTTTAAATCGATTGGCAAATCGATTTTGAATTTACTTTGCATCAGACTTGACCACCATAACATACAAATCGATTGGACAATCGATTGGAACATCAATTGATGAATCGATTGAGTGAGACACAGAGACAACCATTTCTAAACCAAATCGATTGGAAAATCGATTGGACAAAAGTTTTTCTAAGTCAGTAGCTCTGTGACAAATCCAATCGATTGAGACATCAATTGAATTTTGTTTCTTGACTTGCAAGACATATACTAATCGATTGACAAATCAATTGGGTGTTGAAAATGTTTAATCATACATCAGAAACCACGGTCTTAGTCGATTGGAAAATCAATATTTTCAAAATAGCTAAGTCCCTATAACAATTCAAATCGATTGGTAAATCGATTGGAATTAAACAACTGAAGCACTGGGACAAAGCAAATCGATTGACGAATCGATTGGTGCAATTTCTGGAGTCCCTGTGATCAGTCCAATCGATTGGAGTCATTGTTTTCAGTTACAGACCAATTGCCAAATCGATTATGATGAACTATCAGTCGATTGTGGAATCGATTGTTTTGATCTCGTTGTTTGAACAAAACATTCGAAATCGATTACTCAATCGATGTTGATATGAACTTGTCTCAGTTTTCTGATTTATGAATTAAGACAATCGATTGGCAAATCGATTGCTGCATATGTTTTCAAGATTCAAGAAAAACATGAAACACGAGCATCGATTGACAAATCGATTGGAGTGTTTCTATGCTTTATAAAATCAATCGGGAAATCGATTTGTATGTGTTTTTTCTGAAACATATATAAGCTGTCTCAAAACTGTTTTTCAAAATAACTTTTTGATATGATATAGAATTGAAATTTTTCAAAAACAGAACCTTTGAGACCTTTGACCTTTTGATACACATAATACTTTGAGAAAACTAAACCACTTGGCAAACACTTATAGTTTGAACATCATTGTGTGATCAAGTCGCTTTTATTAGAAAGATCTTTTGATCTTCTTTGTTTTCAATTTCTGTAAAATTACATTGAAACCAAACTGTGTAAAAATCCAGTAGCTAAACTAGTGGTTACCATTCGTTGATGCTTGTGATCATCAAGAAGGAACCTCATTGCGATCTTGTGTGAGTTTACCGGAATAACTCAAGAGATGCGATGATTGTATGTTAGAATCAATATAGTTGGATAGATAGGCTAGGAGCTAGCTGGACAATCTGTAAAACGTTCTATAGAAGATTCTAGTGAAAAAGGCTAAGATCAAGTTGATCTTGGGACTGGATGTTAGTTGTCTTACAGACGATCGAACCAGGATAAATTTCTGAGTATCATTCTTCTATCTCTTATCTTTTACTTCATTGTTTGATTGATTATTGTTGATACATGTTCTATCTGTTATTGCTTGAAAGATTAAATATACATGCTTGTATCTATATTGAATTGTTGAACAATTACTGTGTATGTTATATTGTTAGTTTGACATTACATGTAATTGTGATCCTTCTCCTAGAATCAATTCATTGGGACCTTGTTTCATAAACTGTTTAATAAATTGGTATTTTGTTAAACTTTTTGGCATTCTTGTGAATATTCATTTGATTGTCATATAGATAATTCTTGCATTAGAAGTCACATATTCCTTACAATTGGCATCAAGAGCCTGTACTTGTTTTAGAGAAAACTCTCATATAAGTCATGACTTCTGTAGAATTCTTAGGTGAAGGTGCTTCACTTGCAAGGCCCCCTGCTTTTAATGGTGCGGCCTATATATACTGGAAACAACGCATGTTAATTTTTCTTGAAGCTAGTGGAATTGATATTCTTGATGCTGTTGAAAATGGACCTTTTGTGCCAACCTTAGCTGGAATTGGTGAATCTGCTATATTGAAACCTAAATCTGACATTACATGTAATTGTGATCCTTCTCCTAGAATCAATTCATTGGGACCTTGTTTCATAAACTGTTTAATAAATTGGTATTTTGTTAAACTGTTTGGCATTCTTGTGAATATTCCTTTGACTGTCATATACATAATTCTTGCACTCGAAGTCACATATTCCTTACAAACATCTTCATCATTATTGTTATCATCACTTATTTTATTGGTCGATAGGACAACATACCATTTATCATCAGAAGGATCAGTGACATAAAACACTTGTTGAGCTTGCGACGCTAAAATAAAAGGCTCGTCTTTGTATCCCACCCTATTAAAATCAACAAGCAAGAATCCTGACTCATCAATCCGAACGCCATTATTATTATCGACCCACTTGCAACCAAATATGGGAACACGAAACATTGTGTAGTCTAACTCCCGTATGCGCTCGATAACCGCAAAATATGACAGATTTGCATATATTGGGTTTTTGTCTTTCGCACTTGAGACATGCATCGCTTCAGTTACGAGAGTGACTCCGCTATTTTGCATAATGGTCTGATCATCTTGTTCTTTGGTATAAAATGTGTAGCCGTTAATAACATAACCAGTGTAAGAAAATACATGTAAGCTCAGACCATTTGCTAGCCACCTCAATCTCTATGAAATTGATCCGGGGTCTATATCAAACTTTGACTTTATGTGATTTTTTAACCATGTTATAAAACTTCGATTGTGCTCTCGAGTTATCCAATTTTGATTCCGATTCATGTTCAAACGAGATAATTGATCCATGTGTACTGTAACATACGGTTGAACCTCATCATCATTGTGCAGAACATACAATTGTGCCTGCTCCCATTGTGTCCTTGATATAGTTAGTAATCTCCTTCCAATTATCCCTTCTCTTGATATTCTTCCCGAATGACGAGACATGGGAAGCCCTATGGATTTAACATTGGACAGATATTCAGTACAAAATTCAGTAGCCTCTTCAACAATGTACCGTTCAGCAATACAACCTTCTAGTCGACTTCTACTTTTTACGTACCCTTTTAATATTTTCATATATCATTCTATCGGATACATCCATCTCATATAAGCTGGCCCACAAAGTTGTGTCTCTTTAACCAGATGAACAATAAGGTGAACCATTATATGAAAAAATGATGGTGGGAAATACATTTCAAGCTTACACAAAGTAACAACAATTTCCCTCTGCAATGTCGGTAATTTCTGAGGGTCGATCACTTTACTACAAATTTCCCTGAAGAAGAAACATAATCTAGTTAAGGCTAGTCGAACTTTTTCAGGTAAAATGGAACGTATGCCTATTGGTAGCAAATGCTCCATTAGAATATGACAATCATGGGTCTTCAAACCTTTTAACTTAAGGTCTTTCATACAAACCAAATTTTTAATGTTTGAAGAGTATCCTTCTGGAACTTTAACTTTGTGTAGAAATTTACATAAAATAATTTTTTCCATTCTAGATAGAGTAGGAGCGGCTTGAGGTAGATATATACGATTTCCTTTCTTTATAGGACCCAATTCATTTCTTATTCCCATATCGACCAAGTCCAATCTTGCGTTGATGCCATCTTTAGACTTTCCTGGAACATTGAGTAACGTAACAATAACACTATCAAATACATTTTTTTCAATATGCATCACATCGAGGAAATGTCTTATATACAATGACTTCCAATATGGCAATTCAAAGAAAATCGACTTTTTCTTCCACCTAGTTTTTACTAGCTCTCCCGCAAAAGGTTTTCCAAATTTATTGGTCAAACCTTGTACTTTTTCAAGTATTTGATATCCAGTCGGTGCTAAAGGAGCTTTACCTTCCTCTGATTTTCCATTGAATGCATTTCTCCACCCACGATACTGATGACTATAAGGTAAAAATCTACGATGTCCAAGAAACACATTCTTCTTACAATGTTTCAACCGCATCCAATTTGTACTCTCTTCACATATAGGACATGCACACTAACCTTTAATGCTATATCCTGATAAATTACCATATGTTGGAAAATAATTAATTGTGCCGAACAACATAGCCCTCAAATTGAAACATTCTTTCTTATACCCATCATAAACTTCCACACCTGTCTCCCACATACATTTTAAATCTTCAATTAAAGGAGTCAAGTATACGTCGATATCATTCCCCGGTTGTTTGGGTCCCGAAATTAACAAAGACAACATCATAAACTTACGCTTCATACATAACCATGGAGGTAGGTTATATATTACCAAAATCACAGGCCACGTACTATGTGAGATGCTTTGAAGACCATGTGGATTCATTCCATCAATAGAAAGTGCAAGTCTTAGATTTCTTGACTCTATCCGAATTCAGGATACTCGTGATCAATTTTTGCCCATTGTGGGGAATCTATAGGGTGTCGAAACATTCCATCTCTAATTCTTTCATTTGCATGCCATGTCAAGTGTTTTGAATCTTCTTCACTACGATACATGCGCTTAAATCTTGGTATTATAGGAAAATACCACACGACTTTTGCTGGAGTAGATTCTTTCTTCTTATATCAACAGACATTGCATTTCGGACACGCCTTAAGTAGTTCATATTCGTTTCGAAATAAAATGCAATTGTTAGGACACGCATGAATCCTTTCGTAATTCATGCCAATAGAACACAAAATCCGTTTAGCCTCGTAGGTTTGACTGGGAAGTTCATTATCATCTATTTGTTCTTTTTAAATATACCTTTTGTCTTATAGATATTGTAAATTTGTGATTTTTGTTCTAAATATTCCAATTTGATCTTCTACCTTGATTTGGTCCTTCCAAAATTTCTTAATTTGGAATTTACCTCTATTATATGTATTTAATATTCATATTAATTTTTATAAATAAATAGTTTTGGAAAAAAATATAATGAAACATTAAAAAATATTACAGTCATTAAAATAAAATAACATGAATTAAAAGTTAAAAATCATATATTTACAAGGATTAATAAAAAAAAATTTATAACGACTAAAAAGGAAAAATTTGTTATATATACGAAGATAAAGATATACTTAAACCTATATAAAATATTATATCAGTGCCTAACCCTTAAAATATATTCTTTAACTTAATGTATATTACACTAGTGGTAATGATATTACACATGTTTTATGCACACAAAAATGTGTTAAAAGTTAACGCAATAGCAATTTGTATATAACATGAAAAGTATTTCTTTAGCGCGTTAATTTTGACCTTGATTTTATGATATTTTCTAAATAATTTTATTTTAAGGCGTACGTTTAGACATTAGTTATTAGAAAACTAGTGTCAATTGTGCTCATAATTTTGAAAACGTAAATTTTACATCATTTGTGAGAGAAAATGAATGTAAAATACTTCATGCGACTCCTTAATTTAATTTCAGGTAACTATTCAGTCTTTTTATCTTCTTTTTTCTCGATTTGATCACATAAGTCTTAAAATGTCAATAATATTATCTTTTTCACATAAATCCATAAAATTTATCATCTTTGAAAGAAACTCAAAAACTTAGTAATTCTGTTCAACAAAATCTATATTTTTATCCAAGTCATAAACCAAATATTCAAATAAACTCATATTTTCATATCCAACAATATGAAATTCATCAAATAAACAACTCACATTTTAAGATTTATGTTAGTGATTTGATTTGGAGAAAGATATAAAGGAGAGGAAGATATTGTCTTCGTCATTTAGGGGTTTAGAGATTTGATTTGCAGAAGGAAAGAAAGAAGAAGAAGATATTGTCATGGTAATTTAGGGATCTAATCTTAAAGTGTGAGTTCATTATTTGATGTTTTTGAAGACAAAAATATGATTTTATATGATGTATTAATATTTGATAATATAAAACATGTAGTGTAAAGTTTTAAGGTGGTGGAAAACTGGTCAATCACAAGTATAAGGAGTTGAAGTATATCTAGGTAACTCTCAGTAAAAACACTAATATTATCTCAAGAAAATATTTTCTCTTTTTTGTATGCAAGGAATTTGTTACAGAAACGTTTTACTCAATTGTTGTGCTTTTTGAGTTATTGCTCACACTTCTTTATATAGAGAAATATGACGCAATTAGGGTTTCTAACTACTGTAGGAACTTTTGCACAATTTTCCTATGAAGTGGAAGAATCGAACAATTAGTTAGATGTCTTAAATCCCCACGTTAATTCTATCTTGCTGCACTAGCTTCTTCATCACTGTGATCCGTTTGTACATCTCACTGAGCCTAGACCATAACATGTCATTTCTTCCTTGGGGGACTGATCAATTTGTGCAACAAGCCATAACGCATCCTAAAATTATCTAATTAGGAAAATATTATGACATCATTTTAACTTTATGGTTGTACGAAAGTCTTTTATTGAACACTATATAGTACGTTCGATTTATACAACAAGTCGTGCTTTGGAGGGGTTCACGGGAAAGAGGAGTGGGTCAATGGACCACTTAATAACCAAGTCTTTCCTTAGCTAGAATCCCTATAATACAACTCTTTATGTATTATCCTTCCCTTCGATTTTGGGGATCATACAATTGTACATAATTTTGGGTTTAGAACATTGTCTTAATTACATATATTTAGATAACATAATTTTAATTCGTGGTAATAAACTCCTAATTCCCAATATCATACGGCCATAAATAATTAATGCTTGATTAAATTAAAATTGTTTCTATTCCTAGGATCAAGAATTTAAGACATATTTTTCATCATAATTATTCAAAAAAGTTAGACAATTAAATTCACATAATTGAAATTAAGTCATTTATGACTTGAAATAGTTAGAAAATCAAACACTTAGTATGAATAAGAAATAGAGAGTGAAAAATTAATAAAACAAAAACAATCATACGACGAACAAGTAGAAAAATCTTAAAGATTATAACATGTAGTAACTTAAATATAAATTTTATTAAAAATATAAAAGACAATGCGAATAAAAACATGCAACTAGACATATAAGGCGCCTTAAATAATAATGATATGTTTGGTCAGAATCTTAAGTAGAAAAATATCTAATTAATAATGCATTCTAACTAATAAAATGTCAATAATATAATCTTTTTCACATAAATCCATAAAATTTATCATCTTAGAAAGAAACTCATAAACTCAGAAAATTAGTAATTGTGGTCAACAAAATTTATATTTTTATCATATTCATAAACCAAATCTTCAAATAAACTCATCAAATAAAGAACTCACATTTTAAGATTAATGTTGGGATTTAATTTGAAGAAAAGATAGAAAGAAGAAGAAGATATTATCTTGTCATTTAGAGGTTTAGAGATTTGATTTGCATAAGGAAAGAAAGAAGAAGAAGATAGTGTCTTGGTGATTTAGGGATCCAATCTTAAAGTGTGAGTTCTTTATTTGATGTTGTTGGAGACAAAAATATGAGTTTATATGATGTATCAACATTTGATATTACAAAAAATCTAGTGTAAAGTTTTAAGGTGGTGCAAAACTTGTTAATCACACGTAAAAAAGTTTTACTATTTGATATATGCAACACTAGTGATGTTTGAAAAAAAAGCAGTTAATTCTTATTCACCAACAATAAGATAGCAACTGCAAGTCCCTTCACTCTAAAAGGTTCAATCCATTAAATGAAACTGATTTTCACCACCACTAAATCAAACTGATGTGTTAAACTTATCAAACTTCTAACTTTGTAAGCTCAAACTTTTTGAGGTTGCAATCACTAATCAGCTAGATAACAAATATAAGGAGTAGAAGTGTTTCTAGGTAACTCTTACAAGATAATATTGCAATATAAACTCTCAGTAAAAACACTAATATTATCTCAAGAGAATATTTTCTTTTTTTTTTGTATGCAAGGAATTTGTTGTAGAAAAGTTTCACTCAATTTTTTGAGTTATTGCTTACACTTCTTTATATAGAGAAATATGATGCAATTAGGGTTTCTAACTATTGTAGGAACTTTTGCGCAATTTTCCTATGAAGTATAAGAATCATACAATTAGTTAGATGTCTTAATCTCCACGTTTATTCTATCTTTTCTTAGCTTTGTGATGATTGATTATTAACTTAGAAACATCAGAGGATGTAAGCATCATAGGATCACACTTATGTCAATGGTTAAAGTAGAGGATACCTTCCATCAGAGAATAATAGATGATTTGACTTCGATCAGTTGAGAGATACTGAATGTTGAAGTGTTGACTTTTCTAATAGTGTTGACCAGAGGATCAAATAGTTCTTAAGTTGCGTTTAAAAAATACATACATATTAGAGTAAGCATTAAGGCACGTTAATTAGAGTCACATTGAGGTGCATTGAAAACCTTGTAAGCTCTTCTTTCTTCCCAAACTAAGAAGGGTCAAACGATGTAGGGAGAAGATGAAGGGGCATCAATTTCAATAGAGGAACTAGAGCTTGAAGCAATAATTATCGTTGGGACCTCTATAAGTGGTATCTTAACTTGAAGAATGAACACAAAAAACTAAAATGGTTTTGGTGCAACAACCACTAGAACTTCTAGATGATGAGTTTCAGTGGGAGAGGAAGTTGCACTAGTTGTTCCTTCTAGTGTTGCACGTATTGTCCTTTTAGTTTGAGTTTCTAGTGCCATCTAGAAGTTCATAACCTAGAGGTATACAATCTTTGAAGTATTCTGAATGACAACAATGTATTCTCACACAATTTTGAGTAACACACACACACCCTAACTCTACCAACCAAGTATTCTCACACAATCTGACAACCTCAGATTGTTGAAGGCACACTAACACCACTATCGGGTTTGAATACAAAGGTTTGGAACTTGGGTAGTTACTTCTACAAAGATGATTATAACAATGACTATCACACTCTAAGAAAAACAGTTAGAAAATATTTCTCATTCGAGCAAGTGTTTCTCTGTTTGAACTCTAAGATTAATTTGGAATTTTGAGATTGAGTTCTTCTACTCTTTATTGATTTTTCAATAATCTTCTTCTTGTTCAACCTTCCATATCTATTTATAGATAAAATCATAGCTTCAATTTAGTCCTTGTTTAATTTTGAATTGTATATTTATTCCTAGTTTGGCCAACAATGACCTTATTCAAAAATAATTCTAAACAAGATGTTTTTTTGATAATATATTATTTAGCCATTATTTATTTCTAAATCCAATCTAAGCAGTTCTTCTAGATTGACTACGTTTTTATTTTGTTCATATTGAGTTTGTAAATTTTTCTGGTTGATATCGTTTGTATTTTGTTAAGATTGTTTTCCCAAATTCTTTAGATGAAACTTTCTTCTCAATGCTTGCTTTGATTTGAGCAGGAACATAGTGTTGGATCGGTTCTTGAACTTTCAAAAGTAGGAACATGACTAAGTCCAAATCAATATTTTTTCATTTGTCAAAATTCGAATCATATCTTTGCAAATAATAAATGTATTCTTGTGAGTGTTTCTTCTTGTAAACAATTCTTAATCATATCTTCTTGTAAATAATTCATATCTTCTTGTAGATAAATCTTGATCAAATATTCTTGTAAATAATTCATATCTTCTTGTGATAAATCATGATCAAATATTAATACATATCTTCTTGTAGGTAAATCTTGACCAAATCTTCTTGTAAATAATTCATATCTTGTGATAAATCTTGATCAAATCTTCTTGTAAATAATTCCTATCTTCTTGTGATAAGATGTTGATCATATCTTCTTCAAATTTTGACTATATCTTTAAAACACAAATCTTCTTTCATATTCTATGAAGTCAAATATTTTCTTCTTTTAGAATACTTTTGTTAACATCAAAACTCTACGTATAAAACCAACTTGGTTCCAAAAATCATCCCCTTTTTGATGATGACAAAATTATATTTTTTATAACAACTTTTCTTTTAAATACTTTTATTCCCCCTTACTTAAGGCTCCATCTAATTCTAAATTTGTTTCTCTCCACATTATCATCAGACAAAAAGACTTGAAAGTGAAAATTGCTTCTATTTTTTTTTTTTTAATTTAATTTTCCGTTTTTTGAATATAATGAAAATAGCATAAATATAAAACATAAAATTTATCCTAAGTACGAAATTAAAATACTCTAAGGTTGGCATAATACCAGTTAGGTAAATTAACAGGGTTTATGTTTTTCTTGATGTAGTCAAACTTATATTTAGCTAGTGGTTTGGTGAATATGTCAGTCTATTAATGTTCTATGTCCAAAATCTGGATATTAAGCACACCTTTTTGAACAAAATCCCTAATGAAATGGTATTTGATTTCTATGTGTTTAGCTCTAAAATGAAGAATACGGTTTGGATAAAGAAATAACACAAGTGTTGTCACAATAAATGGGAATGTTGGATTCTAGGATTTAGTAGTCTTCTAGATTTTATTTCATCTAAAGTAGTTAAGAGCTACAACCAACTATTAAAATGTACTCAGCTTCTATTGTTGACATAATGATTGTGCTTTTTCCTTTTCTTTACTAAGAGATTAAATTGTCCAGCATAATCAAAATCACAATACCCACTTAGTTTGTACTTATAAGATTTCTTGTAGAACAAGGTAATGTTGGTAGTGCCTTTTAGGTATCTAAGGATTTTGTTAGTTGTAACACCCCGTTTTTTAACAGCGAGAGTGTATTTTTTTTACAAAACAAATTCATAAAACAAAGAAATAAATAAGGAAATACCTTTGGATAAATATTTAAGTCAATATAGTTTACAAGTAGCGGAATAGTTTTTTTCGAAATATGAATCCAAAGTATTTACACATCAAGAAGTGGTACATGGAACCCATCGAAAATAACATGTCATGCTGACAATATTAGTGTAGGTACAGTCTTCCAATTTAAAATAAACACAATTCAAAAGAAAGATATCAGTTCCCTCTATGTCAACCTAATCTGATCATTCTACAAAACAAACTAAACACCCCGAGTGATCTCCACGCGCCCCGTAAGATCCTCCTAACATAGCTCTAGTCAGGCATTCCCATCTACATCCACAGGGTACGAACCGGTAGGATTGTCCTGGCTCTCATCTGAGGGCAAAGCCCAAATTTCCCACAATAGTTGTAAAGGGTCACCAACCGAAATTAACAGTTAACACATAACATTTAAGTTTTTAAATGCTCAAAATAACCTTTCAACTTAGCGTGCACCTTAAAAGGGTTTTCCATATGCTAAAAGTTCATGTAACACTTGCCAAATAAAAATGAAATCAAAATAAGGTTTTTAATCAACCAAGTAATATATAACTGACCAATCCATTGATGAATCAATTGAGCAATCGATTATCTAACTCAGAGTAAGAGTTTCTACTAAGCAAATTGATTGGGAAATCAATTTCTTGAAGGTTTTTAGTGAAACCTGTACTCTGGGCTTAAATCAATCGATTGGGAAATCGATTGAATGAATAGCTGAGCCCTTGTAACAAATTCAATCGATTGCCAAATCGATTTTGTCCAAATAGCTGAGCTACTGTAATGGCCAAAATCGATTGGCAAATCCATTTTGTCAAAATGGTTGAGCTCCTATAACCCATCCAATCGATTGGCAAATCGATTTTGAGAAATAACTTTTAACAAAATCGATTTGGGAATTGATTTCTCCGAATGTTTTTCTAAAACTACATAAACTAACTCAATCACATTCACACACAACTCCAAAACATAACACTTAGCAATTATAACGCAATCACCACGACAACTTAAGTTTTGAAATGGTTTTGCAATCAGTCACGCTTTAGCAATTATAACACAATCATCATGACAACTTGAGTTCAAACACTCAATCATAATCTTGAATCAAACACGACTCGCATGCCAAACACCCTAATGTGATGCGTATATGCAAAACGCATGGACTCGAAATTCAAATCAAACTCTTCGGGAGTAGAAAATCGTAATTGTACAGTCTCTCACAGACCATCACTTATTACCAAGGTGCCACCTATTACAGGCCTGCACGATTTATTAATTTTTAGCCTATCACAAGTCTTAGACCTCAATTCCACACAAAATCCTCTGCGAGAGGCGTAAATCCTAAACGTATAGTTTCTCACGAACGAACACCAGTGCAGTCTCTCATGGACAAACACGGGTGCAGTCTCTCCAGGACAAACACGATTATCAAGGGTGTAGTCTCTCACAGACAAACACCAGCTCTCACGGACAAACACAATTTACCAGGGTGTAGTCTCTCACGGACAAACACCTGTGCAGTCTCTCACGGACAAACACAATTTACCAGGGTGGAGTCTCTCACGGAAAAACACCATTAAGTAAAGCCAGATATTAAAAGATTCCCCGTTTTTAATACCCATTTACCTCTTACAATTCGAACGACAATCATTAAGTAAACGTAGATATTAATACATTCCCCATTCTTAATACTCATTTAACTCTAAAAATTTTCAGTACAAACATTAAGAAAACTGAGATATTAAAAGATTCCCCATTTTTAATACTCGTTTAACTCTAATGATTTTCACAATAAACATTAAGTCAACAAAGATATTAAGAGATTCTCCATTCTTAATACTCATTTAACTTAAACAGATTTCACTACAAACATTAAGTAAACAAAGATATTAAGAGATTCCCCATTCTTAATACTCATTTAACTTAAACGGTTTTCACAACACACATTAAGTAAACAGAGATATTAAAAGATTCCCCATTTTTAATACTCGTTTACTATAATGGTTTTCACGATAACATTAAGTAAACGTAGACATTAAGAGATTCCCCATTCTTAATACTCGTTTAACTCTAATGGTTTTTAAATTCCACATAAAACAAACTCAAACACAAAAAATTTCATTTCCTCCAAATCATACATAAATGAGTTAAATTCATTTTCCGTGAAACATCCATCAATAACACCAAAACCCCATAATAGAATTTCACCCATAAAGCATTAAATTCATTTTCCCCATATCAACACTCCAACCCTAACAAATTCTTTTCCACACAACCACAGATAAGTCCCTAAATGCAAACTAAAAGTTTGGAAGGAGCCCTTACCTTCACGTTAGCTTTAACGTGCGATTACGGTACCGCGAGTAAATCCGGTAAAATCTCCGCTCGCGACGTCGCTTCCAAAGTTGGTTCCCTAGCACCGTAGCGTGGTAGTGAGCAACTTTCCCTTCCGTCTCTTCGCGAAACGAAGCTTAGATCTATATGAAACAGGGAGGTTTGTGTTTGACAGTTTTAAAATCCCTAACACTGTTTTTCTTCGTTTTCAAATCAAAGAGGAAGTATGATGCTGAGAAATCCTTGCCTTCTTACTCACTAATCCTTGGGTTTCTATTCTTGAAGCAAAATAAGGAAAAGAAAGCAAAAGAGGAAAAAATGGAGGAAGGGTTCTCGCGAGGCAGAGGAAGAAGAAGAAGTTTTATTTTCCTTTTGTTTTTTTTTTCCTTCCTTCTCTTTTCTTTTCTTTCTAGTTCCTTCTCTTCCTTTTCTATTTCCTTTCCTTTTCCCTCCAAACAAATATATATATATATATATATATATATATATATATTAATATATATTAATTACTTTTAAAAAATATCTCAAAATATCTAGATATTTATTAAAATTACCATTTCACCCATAACCTCTCCAAACCATTTTTTGTTAAAAATATCTACCATCATCGCAACTCAATTGAAAGATACAATTTTTAGCAACTCGAGATATTTTTAACAAAACTCCCCAGAATTAAATTCTTCGTAACCTAAATAAATTATTGTTCGACAAGTAATTTTAATCCTATTTCCAAAAATATGTTTTCGGCCTTTAACTCACTAAATACCGAAAACTGGCTAAAAGCCTAAGCAATACAACACAAAATACCCTAAAATTGTATAATTTAGGATTTAAAATTAAGGGTCTTATATTAGTAGTAGTTAAATGTGATCCCCTATGGCAAGCTTGCAATCTTGCACATACACATAACTAGCATAATAACAGGTTTGGAAGCATTAAGGTAAAGTAAGGATTTCATCATTCTTCTATAGGTTTTCTGATAAACTTTTTGGCTTGATTCATCTTTTTCAAGTAACCAGGTATGGTGCATTGGTGCAGTCATATGTTTGCAATCACTCATCTTAAGCTACTTGAGAAGCTATTTTGTATATTTAGTTTGATGAATGTATATAGCTTTTTGACTTTGTTGAATTTGTATCCCTAAGAAGAACTTAATTTCTACCATCATGCTCATTTGAAATTCAAGCTACATCAATTTAGAAAATTCTTGGCAAATAGTGTCATTAGATTATCCAAAAATAATGTCATCAACATAAATTTGAATAATAAGAATGTCATCTCCTATTGATTTTCTAATAAAGTGTATTATCTACTTGTTATGTTTCAAAGTTATTTTTAAGTAAGAAGTAACTAAGTCTATCATACCATGCCCTATGTGTCTTTTTTTTCAACCATACAATGATTTCTTAAGTTTAAAAATATGATTTGGAAATTCAGAACTTTCAAAACCTGGGGGTTGTTTAACATATACTTTTTCACTAGTATAACCATTTAGAAAAGTACTTTTAGCATCCATTTAAAATAATATAATGTTATTATTTGTAGCATAAGAAAGTAAGATGCAAATAGCTTCTAACATGGCCACTAAAGCAAATGTCTGAGTGTAATCATTACATTCTTGTTGATTGTAGCCTTGTGCAACAAGTCTTGCCTTGTTCTAGATCACTTCACCTTTTTCATTTATTTTTTTTTATGAAAACCCACTTGGTTTGAATAATGTTCTTCTTTGGTCTAGGTACTAGATCCCAAACATCATTTCTCTTAAACTCATTTAACTCTTTTGCATTGAAAGAGTCCACCCATCATCTTCCAAGGCTTCATCAACAGATCTACACTTAATTGATAAGAGTAAGCCAAAAAAAGTGGTATGTTTTAGTGATGATCTGGTCCTCAAACGATCATTTGCACTTCTAGTGATTAAATTTTCAAGATGAGATGACTTCTACTTCCATCCAGATCTTACTTCTAACTTATACTAATTGTTTCTTACTTGATCAGATTCATCCTTTGAATATTTTCATCTTCTTTTGATTTGCTTGCATCATATGATTTTTTAGGTTATTCTGGTTTTTCTGTACTTGCTTCCTATGGCTCCGATAAACCTGCACTATCATGATCTTGCTTTGACTTTACAAGGCCAATTTGTTTGTCATAAAATTTAACATGAAATCTAAGTTTCCCTATTAAATAATTTATAAGCCTTAGATCTATTAGAGTATCCAATGAAGGTACACTTTCTAGATTTGGAATCTAATTCACCAAGGTTATCTTTTGTATTCAATATATATCAAGTACAACAAATTTTTTTAAAGTAAGATATGTTAGTCTTTTTACCTTACCAAAATTAATATAGTGTTTTAGTCAATATAGACCTAATTAAGACTCTATTTTGAATATAACAAGTAATGTTAATTGTTTCAACTAATTTTTTTTAAAACATTCATCTCATTTAACATGGTTCTGCCCATTTATTGGAGTGATATATTCTTTCTTTCTACAACTACAATTTTTTGGGGTGTTCTAGGAGAGGTGAAGTTGTAAGAGTTCCATTCTCATCACAAAAACTTTCAAAAAGCTTGTTTACAAATTCTCCTCCATAATAACTTATAATTGTTACAATCTTAAGACCCTTTTTGTTCATTGCATGTTTGCAAAATGTGATAAATACTTTGTGGAATTCATCGTTACTTCTTAAGAATTTTACCCATGTCAACCTAGTGTAATCATCTACTATAGAATAAATTTCTTTCCACATAGAGAGACTTTTTTCACTGGCCCAAACAAAACTATATGTAAGAGCTCAATGGGTTTTTAGGTAAAAACTGAGTTCTTAGGGGTAAATGAGTTCTTTGTTTGTTTTTCCTTTTGACAAGCTTCATGCTTAATTTTAGTTTTGTAACTAAACGTAACCTTTATTTTTATTTCATTTTTTGGCGTGACAATTATTTCCTAAATGGGTTGTTGTCTTAAAAAAAGGAAAGAGAAAAGGACTTCGCGTGAAGCCTTTACAAGCCTTGAAGATAGGAAAAATAAAAAGACATCACATGTGGTCTTACTAGCCTTTACAAGCCTTAAGGAAAGGAAAAAGAAAAGGACATCACATGTTCAAGTTTTCAGAAAATCTGCAACCTCGTACTAGAGGATGGACTGCATTTGTTAAAAGACAATTGGATGGTAGGTTTGTAATTATAAGGAAAGACCTTGGGCTTTTTGAATTTACTTTCCAACAATCATAAAGAGCTTGGCACATGAAAGGAACATCATAAGACTTCTATAAAAGGCAGCAAGCTCTTCATCAATGAAACACAACAATATTGCATAAAAAAGATCAAGCATCTTAAAGCTATCAAGAGCAATACTCATCCTATCTTCATACTTTTTATAATCCTACATTAGATCTTTGAAAATTCTTTGAGAAAGTATTTAGAATCAATCACTCTCATATCACTCTGTAATTTCCACGTGAGATACACTTGGAAATATTTGAAACTTGATTGTAAGCTTGGTGAAGCTAAAGAATACACAATTTGTAATCATCCTCAATGAGATGTTGATCTGTTTGAACATTAGTGAAATCTCACAAGAGTGTGAGGATTGGACGTAGCCTTCATTGGATGAACCATTATAATATTTGTGTGTTTCATTCTCATATTTTTCTCTCAGTCTTTTGCTCAGATCAAATCTAAAGGTTTGAAAAACCCATCCTCGGGCTTGCCATCCTCTGCAATGGATAGTTTCAAAAACACTTGAAAATTATTTTTAATAGAAAAATCCCTATTCAAGCCCCCTTCTAGCAAGGTTAGCTACATCCAACCGACCTCCCTACTTTGATGATACAAATTACTACTGCTGGAAAGGTAAGATGAGACTATTTCTCATATCACAAGACAACAACATGTGGTCTGTGGTGCAAAATGGGGATCACGTCATCAGAACCAACAACATAGAAGCAAACTCCGATGAGAAACCTCAAGCACATTGGTTGGTAGATGAAAATTCAAAGGTACTCCTAAACTCTAAAGCTCATTTATTTCTAACGTGTGCTTTGAGCAGGGAAGAGTATGACAAAGTTGAAGAGTGCAAAAATGCTAAGGAGCTCTGGGACACTATAAGGATCCATCATGAAGGATCATGCCATGTAAAAGAAGCGAGGATAGACATAAGAGTATGAGATTTCGAACTATTTGAAATGAAGGAGGAGGAAACTATTGATGAAATGTTCTCAAGGATAACAATCATATTAAATGACTTGATATCTTTTGGAAAAGTATACTCCGTTCAAGAAAGGATAAGAAAAATCCTAAGAAGTTTACCAAAAGAATGGAGGCCAATGGTAACTGCCATTACAGAAGCAAGAGACTTGACCAACATGAAATTAGAAGATTTAGTTGGAACTCTAAGAGCTCATGAACCGTTATTGCTGTCAGACAAACCAAGCAAAATGGGATGAATGATTGCTCTAAAAACTAGCCAAATAGATAGTTCATCCTCCAAGAAGAATGAAGATGTCATAAAGAAGGAAAACATAGAATATCCTCTATTTGAGAATGAGGATGAACTCGCTCTGATTTCCATAAGAATTCAGAGGATGATAAATAGAAGAGGGCAGAATAAAGGATCTCCTCAAAAAGAAAAAACTAACAAAAGTTAGATCACTTGTTTTGGATGCAACAAGATGGGACACTACAAAACTGAGTGTCCTCTCAACTAAAGAAACTCGAAAAGATTTCCCTACAAAAACAAATATATGATGATTACTTAGGATGACAGTGACGAGTCATCCTTTGAGTAAGAAAAGGAAGAAGAGGCCAACCTCTGTGTAATGGAAAAGTCAGAAACTAAAAAGGTAAACATTTCAGAACTATGTCCTTCTTGTGAACAGTTAGAAATTGAATTTTAGAATCTTTTAAATGAATCAAATACTTTATATCATAAATGTGGTTTTCTCAAAAATCAACTTTATGAAATAAAAAAAGCTCAATGAGGAACTTCAAGCTAAGAATGAGAAATATGAAAAAATCATTCTAGATCTGCAGTTATCTCATGAGAAATTGTTTGAGCAGCAAGCACTTTTAAATAAAGAGTGTCAAAAGTCATCCTCCAGAAAAGGATATTTTGAAAATAGAGGTTAAAGAACTAAAAAATGACATTTCCAACTTTGTCAAATCTACTAAAACATTTCAAAAGATAATGGGATCTCAATCTGGAATATTTGCCAAGGCTGGTATTGGTTTTAAAAGTTCTCAAAAACAAAAATTGTATGAAATTTTTTTCTTGCCTAAAAAACAAGAGGATAGGCCAAAATGCACTTTTTGCAAAAAATTTGGGCATACTTTCAAAATCTATCATGCTAAGAATAAAGCTAACAATATAAAGAAAACATGTTCATTCTATGTTAAAACACAAGCACCATGATTCTATGTGTTATCACAAAAGGAAAATCCTCACAAGATGAAAAACTAACTAATAAGGACCCAATGCTATGTGGGTACCATAGTCACTTTTAAACTATAACGTTGGTTCATCTCTGATCAACAAAAGAAAGCCTTAGTACTTGGACAGTGGTTGCTCAAGGCATATGATAGGATATAAGCAACGCTTTATGTCATTGGAGATAAAGGATGGAGGATCAGTCACATTTGGTAATAATGATAAAGCTCAAATAAAAGGAACAAGGATTATTGGTAAGAATAATTTTGCGAAAATTGAAAATATTTAGTATGTGGATCGCTTAAAACTTAACTTGCTAAGCATTAATCAATTACGCGATAGTGGATTTGAAGTTATTTTTAAGCCTACTCTATGTGAGGTTAAACACTCATCCTCGGGTAGAGTTTTCTTTTCCAGTTTTAGAAAAAAGAATTTGTATGAACTTTATATGGATGATTTAACTATTGAATCTTGTTTTGTTTCCATTAAAAAAGATAAATGGATTTGGCACAAACGAGCTAGTCACACGAGCTTAAACACTATTTCTAAATTAGATAAATCATAATTAGTAAAAGGTCTTCCAAAAATATGTAGTTTTCATTGAAAAAGACAAAGTATGTGAAGCTTGTGTCAAAGGAAAACAAGTTAAAAGCAGTTTTCACACTAAAAACATTGTTTCAACAAATCATCCTCTTGAACTTATTCACATTGACCTTTTTAATCCTATCGAAACTCCAAGTTTTAGTGGAAAAAGATATGGTTTTGTAATTGTTGATGATTTCTCTCGTTTTACTTGGGTTCTATTTTTAAAACATAAAGATGAAGCCTTTAAGGCATTCCACCATTTTTGCAAAAATATTCAAAATGAAAAAGGATCAAAAATTGTCTCGGTGAGTAGTGACCATGGAGGTGAATTTGAAAATGAATCCTTTAAAAATCTTTGTGAAGAAAATGGTATTTCTCACAACTTCTCTTGTCCAAGAACTCCCCAACAAAATGGGGTTGTTGAAAGGAAAAATAGAACTTTACAAGAAATGGCTAGAACTATTTTAAATGAAGCCAACATTGAAAAATAATTTTGGGCCGAAGCCCTCAACACTGCTTGTTATGTTTCTAATTGTGCATCCATTAGAAAAATTTTAAACAAAACTCCATACGAATTATGGAAAGGGAGAAAACCAAATATTTCCTATTTTCATATATTTGGGTGTTATTGATGAATTTGATGATTTGTGTTTAGAAAAAATGGATAAAAATGAAGAAGATGAACATTCATCCTCTCAAGTACCTGGTCCTCACGAAGAGGATGAGTCTGACTGAACCTCTCAACAACCTCCAAGAGGATGGAAAACAGTCACACATCATCCTCTTGATCTCATCATTGAGAATACTGAAGATGGTGTTAGAACCATAAATTCTCTAAGGGAAAACACTACCAACATGGCCATGATATCACAAGTTGAACCCAAAACAATTGATCAAGCTATTGGTGACAAATCATGGGTTGAAGCTATGATGGAAGAGCTTTCACAGTTTGAAAGAAATAAGGTATGGAATCTTGTACCCCATCATCTAAATAAATCTATTATTGGGACTAAATGGATATTTAGAAATAAACTAAATGAAGATGGAGGGGTCATTAGAAATAAAGAAAGATTAGTGGCACAAGGGTACAATCAACAAGAGGGAATTGATTATGATGAAACATTTGCACTTGTAGCAAGACTTGAAGCAATAAGAATCCTCTTAGCTTATGCTACTCATAAAGGTATTAAACTATTTCAAATGGATGTCAAAAGTGCCTTTTTGAATGGGTTCTTAACTGAGGAGGTGTATGTTCGTCAACCTCTTGAGTTTGAGGATGAGAAGAGGCCTAACCATGTATTCAAACTCTCAAAAGCTCTTCATGGTTTAAAGCAAGCTCCTCAAGCTTGGTATGAGAGGTTAAGTTCTTTTCTAAAAGAGAATGGATTTATTAGAGGACAAATTGATATCACTCTTTTCAAGAAGACTCTTGAGGAGGATTTATTGATTGTTCGAATATATGTTGATGATATAATCTTTGGATCCACAAATGAAAAGATGTGTAATGATTTCTTTAACCTCATGCAAAGTGAGATTGAGATGAGTATGATGGGTGAATTAAAATTCTTCCTTGGTTTGCAAATTAAACAACTAGATGATGGCATTCTTATATCTCAAGAAAAATACACCAAGGATTTACTTAACAAATATAACATGAGTTCAGCCAAGAGTATGGGAACTCCTATGCACCCATCCTCCATACTCCACAAAGATGATGAAGGAACTCCAATATCTAAAAAGGAGTGCAAAGGGATGATCGGATCCTTGTTGTATTTAACAGCCAACAAACCAGACATAATCTTTGCAGTCGGTCTTTGTGATGCCGACTATGCGGGAGACAAATTTGAAAGAAAAAGGACAAGTGGTGCTTGCCAATTTCTTGGTAAATCTCTAATAAGTTGGTCATGCAAAAAACAAAGTACCATTGCTCTTTCAACTACAGAGGCATAATATGTATGAGCTGCACAATGCTGCTCACAATTACTATGGATAAAAAATCAACTAGAGAATTACTCTCTAAGGTACGCAAAAATTCCCATCGTTTACAAGTGGTGCTTGCCAATTTCTTGGTAAATCTCTAATAAGTTGGTCATGCATAAAACAAAGTACCATTGCTCTTTCAACTACAGAGGCATAATATGTATCAGCTGCACAATGCTGCTCACAATTACTATGGATAAAAAATCAACTAGAGAATTACTCTCTAAGGTACGCAAAAATTCCCATCGTTTGTGATAATACAAGTGCCATTAATCTTTCTAAAAATCCCATTCAACATTCAAGATCTAAACATATTGAAATTAAACATCATTTGATAAGAGATCATGTTCAAAAAGGGGATATAGAATTAATTTTCATTGATACTGAAAATCAATTGGCTGATATTTTTACCAAACCTCTCCAGGAGGATCGGTTAAAATACATCTTAGAAGAACTCTCCATCATAAATTTTCCAAAGTAATTTAAATATTTTATTTCTGTTTTTCTCTGTTTTATTTTTACTTTTTATTTTTATTTTTTATTTTAGTCAAAATAATCTTAAGGCAACATCAAATCTGATCCCTCAAATAAATTCTAAAAATCAGAGGACAGGAAAACCAAAAGAAAACTCAACGTATTCTTTGGTGAAACTCCCTCTTATTTCCCATTGGTCCGCCTGGTGAGTCAGACAAGGCATGCGCATGCCTCATATTTCCCATTGGTTCGCCTGGTAGCACGCCTTGCATACTTCCCATCTCACATTTATTGAGCATACGACATTAAATGAAATTCATCATGATTCTCCTAACCTACTCTAGTCAGCATCATCACGCCTCATCAACGGCTCTCTCTCTCTCTTTTAATTTTTTCTCTTTCTCTCTTTTAATTAGTTTTCTTTCTCTCTCTTCTCCACGAGTTAACCATTTTACTCCTCTATCAGTTTTCAAAAACCCACCTTCTTCTCAAACATATTTCTCATCCTCTACTCACCAATCGCACGCATTAAACATATTGCCAAGCGAAAAATCTCGTCTCTTGATCTTGAAAAAAATTCTAAAAATTATTCAAGCTCTATGTCTGCTGATCAAGGAATAGGTCACACTGTTGTCTCTCCTCCTTGGGCACCTTCTCAACATCCTTCACCAAAATCCAAAAAGCTCTCCTCTTCAAACAACATTGCCTCAACATCGATTAGAAGATCCTCCAGAATTTTTGTATGGGGTTGTATCTTCAAAGAAAAAGGTTCCTCGGGACTTCACTATCCATGTGGTTGACTTAGATGATTCAAAGGAAATAACTTATGCAACATCCATCCTTAAATCATCTTCTAAACTTTCTACTCCAAAAAGAGTAAACCTCATTCCAAAAAATCATGTTCATCTTCATCCAAAACTACTTCTACTGTTTCTCTATTTGATTCTCCAAATTTGGAGACACATTATATTTCAAAATGGCAAAATAAATCTGTGGTCAATGGAAAGCTCATTGACCTTGATGACTTGAAAAACGATGGTTTCAATGTTGAAGAAGTTTTTGATCAATTAGGATGAACTTCTTTATTTTGGATAAATGAACCCCAATACCCACACCTCGTAAAAGCATTCTACACTGCGTGTAATAGCTCTAAAGGAAGCTCTGGTTTCAGCTTCGTACTCAAAGGAGTTCACTTGGAAGTCAATCCCACTACTTTATGCGAAATCCTTGATCTTCAGGATGCTGGAGCTTACTGCTTTTTTGAAACATGGTATGCACAATATACAATCACTCGATCCTCTATCATTAAGAACATTCTGATAAATCCTCCTAAACCTCTCGTGGCTTCAAACCTTCACCCTCTATGTCAGATTCTTCACAACATTTGTGTTCACTCGATAGTGCCTAGAGCTGGAAGTTTTGAAAAGGTAACCGAGCTTGATATTTTGATTATCCAACACCTATTGATTGGAACACCTCTCCATTTGGGTAATATAATTTTTAGCTACATGTTGAATGCTGCTGTTTTGGGTCGATCAGCTCCCTATCGGATGATCTTGACCAAAGTTTTTCAGTTTTTTAAAGTACCTCTTGATGATGAATAATGTGTTCAGTTTAATAACTCCTTCTCTATGAAAAATATCAAACAAATGCGAATTGATATGCCTGAACAAACCCCCAGTTCAAGAACCAAAAACAACTCATCATCTGCATCACAAACAGCTTCAAAGAAAAATAAGTCTACTTCTCCACCATCTCATCCTCGCACTCCCACTCCCTCATTTGACTCAGCTGGCTCAACTCTTCCTCAATCTTCACAACACAGTAACAATACCTCAACACATACTGCCACTCCTTTAGTTGAGAATGCATTTGATGAAAATCCTGTACCACACGCAAAGGATGATAATTTAAAAGAACAGTTCCAACCTCTTCAAGAGGTTCCTGTGCATTTTAGCTCTTTTGATTCCCGTTTGGCTACACAATTTGACAATTCTTCAAAGGATAAGGTTGGAAGCTCGCACACAAAAAGTGTGCATGATGGATCAAATCCCAGCAAGAAATTAGTAGGAAATATGAAAAACAAGCAATTGAAGCTACTAACGACCATTAGGAAGGATCAAAGGAAATTGCTGGCTAAATTCACTCACTTCCAAAATACAATTGCTCAGTTTGGCCTCATTTTTAAATGGGTCACCAAACATTTGGTTCCTTCTGTTGCTGCTGTTGATCGCCCTCCTATGCTATCGGCCCAATCATCCTTTGTCCCAAACTCTTCATCATCATCTGAAGAAACTTTAGGCGGAATTAGATTTTCCTACTTTTTGCTGCAGACTTAATTCAGGGAGAATTAGATCACAGGAAATAATTTTTTGTCATATGTTGGTTGTATGCTTTTGTTAATTGTTTGATATTATGTTGGAAGTTCTGAACCTTTTGTTATATTGTTTATGTTGCTGGATCTTATTTAATCAATTATGCTTAGTATTAATGAAAGTTCTACTTACCTCAATATTGCATAATTTCAAAAAATTGCTTTTACTTGAATGTTAAAAGGGAAATTTTTCCAAATTATCACTTGTACGATTGAGGGGGAGTTTAATTATTTTTCCTTACACATAACAAAAATCACAATCTAAATAATTTTGTCATCATCAAAAAGTGGGAGATTGTTGAGACAAAATCTCTCTCAAATGGTTTTAATGATAAACAAAATTATTTAAAAGATTATGATTGTGGTTAATGAATAATCTATGTTTTTGAGTGTATTCTTATAAGAAACCAGGTTATTAATCATTAAGACAAAAAGGAGAAAAATTTAATTCAAATCTAGAGGATTAAAATTCCTGAGGATGGCCTCGCGAGAGGATGACTGTTCAAATCTGTAGAAACAAATTGTTTTATTCATTAAATAAAGAAAAAACAATATTAAAGAATGAATAAATAAAGCTTTTGATGTAAAGAAGTAAGATGGCAAAAGAAAGGTACGACGAAGGATTACACTAGAATGAAAGCAACCCATCATATCATCTGCAAAGGCTACCAGCAGACCTATAGATCACTCTTGTGTGAATTAAAAACAATATAAAGTCAATCTTCAAAAAGGAAACATTACACATGCTCAAAATGAAAGTTTTCACATGTCTTAAAGAAAGGAAAGAGAAAAGGACTTCGCATGAAGCCTTTACAAGCCTTGAAGATAAGAAAAAGAAAAAGACATCACATGTGATCTTACAATCCTTTACAAGCCTTAAATAAAGGAAAAAGAAAAGGACAACACATATTCAAGTTTCCAGAAAATATGCAACCTCGTACTAGAGGATGGACTGCATCTGTCCAAACACAGTTGGATGGAAGTTTTGTAATTATAAGGAAACAACTTGGGCTTTTTGGATTGACTTTCCAACGGTCATAAAGAGCTTGTCACATGAAAGGAACATCATAAGACTTCTATAAAAGGCAGCAAGCTCTTCATCAATGAAACACACAACAATATTGCATAAAAAAGATCATCTCTTCATACTTTCTATAATACTACATTAGATCTTTGAAAATCCTTTGAGAAAGTATTTAGAATCAATCACTCTCATATCACTCTATAATTTCCACGTGAGATACACTTGGAAATATTTGAAACTTGATTGTAAGCTTGGTGAAGCTAAAGAATACACAATTAGTGAAATCTCACAAGTGTGTGAGGTCTCGATGTAGGCTTCATTTGGTATATGAAAAATTTGTTGTAGTGATGCTACAATTTTTTTGCAAAATTAAGATCCAAATATTAAACGATATAATCCATCAATAATGCATCAAATCCATAATAGTACATATGAAGTAACAATGTCAATCACAGTTAAATGAGTTTGAATTGTGATTTCCTTTTAAAATTAATTCTTGATTTTAAATTTAAACTAACTCAAGATTAATCTTGGTTTCAAAACAGAAATGTAGAACGTTCTTGGTTAGTGAAAATAAATGAAATGGATTATTTCCACGTGACTGGTCCTTGTGAATGAAAAATAATTAAGGATAGGAATAAGAGAATCATACAATGATGTATCCTGGTTCACCCAAGGTGGGCTATGTCCAGTCTTTATCATTTGTTAGCTTTCACACAAACGATCTTGATTAGTTGCAATTTTCACCTTTTAACCATGAAATAATTTCTTACAATTACCTTTCATTCCATAAAGGGTTTTTACATTTTACCTTTTAATCACAAAAAAGAATTTTATGACCCACTCAAACTATCTTTAAGAATATAGTCTTGAGTTTCAAATGAAATTATGAAAGAAGGTTGATGGATCAAGTCTACTTAACACTTGTTTGAGATTGATTTTCAGCTTAAAACCCAGTAAAAAGATCCTTGATTTTAAAGTGATGACAATTCATGTAGTCGTTAATAACCCAACTGTTTAGAGTGATGTTTTAATAGATATGTGTTATTTTTTATCTAGAATGTTCCTGCTTTGAAACTAGAACGTTCCTGCTTTGAAACCATAATGTTCTTCGTTGTGCTTGAATGGTTACTATGGCTGAGATCATTTGACAGTTATTTGCTGTTAGTGTTTCTGCTTTGTACGCAAGCTGAACTTTTTGTATAGGTGTAACATAAGTGTCCTTTTATCCTTGGTGTCCTACTTGTACTTGTATATAGGCCATCAATTTGGAGATTGATCTTGTTAATGTTCTTGATGTTGTTTTGCTTCTTTTAATCTTTTGGGCTTGAACATGGTTATGAGTATATTTGTTTCAGTTAATATCAATATTTTGGGAATTGATTCTTTTCATTTTTATTTTTACAACGAATTGTCCAGAATGATCTTGTTTGATAAGGCTGGTATTTGCAAAAATTAGAGTGATCTTGGTTTGACTATGTTGATTCTGTCAAAAACCAGAATAATATTAGTCTGTCAAGACTGATGTTCTTATGAATTAGAATAATCTTGTATACACCAAAATGATAGTGTTTATGTATAGTTGTATATGATTATCTATCTTCGAATAATACATTCAAAAACACAGGTTAAATAGCAACATAATTAGAAATTAATTAACTTGTTTGAATATATCCTTTTCATATCTACACTAAGTTCATTACACCCAATACAATTTGGATTTGTTCAAACCACTCAATATAATTATTCCCATTGAACTTACTCATTTTATCGTGAGAAGTAAATAGATTACTTTCAAATGCAAACATTCATCACAAATTGACACTTTAATGCTTTGAGTAAATTTCATATATTCAAACCAATACAAACTTTAATCATGTGTAAGATCACTTTTGGGCAATACATAAATACATTACAAAAACCATAATGATGGTTAATACACATGCATTACTTGGTAAACAACCATACTCAAAACAACATAACATGCATGATTATAAGCAATGACCATCTTTGGATGATCTATATGTCTTGTAATAATCACTCTCAATGAACCTTAATATGTTATTCACGTAGCATCGACATTTATATTCCAATTATATAATTTGGAATAATAACCTTAAAGAGTAAGAAAGCTACAAACTTAAGTAAATAATATTAGGGCCACATATTTTCTTAACTCTATTTTCCATATTAATTTCGAAACAAAATAAATCTACATAAGTAAAATGGTGTGCCCCATTACAAAACAAAAACCATTTCAATTGAACCAACACTGCTTCCATGTGGAAATCGTTTTCTCCTCTTTATATTTTCTTTTCTTGTATTTTTTATGGTGAATATACTACCCATGAGAAAAATAATAGAATCACTTCCTTCAAATTTATATGGCTCGTATATAGTTACAACAAGTTTATAACTATCTATTCAAAAGAGAGAGAAGAGACTAATTTTGAATTTCAAAATAAAAGTCAAATTGACTTTAATTAGACTAAACGACCATCACATTAGACCATCTTTTATAAATGACATAAGCCACACTAATAATCTAACACTACAAACCCATCTACCACCAGAACATATATATTTTCTTTTCTTCTCTTTACAGATTTGTATCGTTTTTGTTTCTTTCTCGCCTTTCGAAACTAATGCATCTGCATTTTCAAACGATTGATTTTATTTCACTTGTTACCACAATATGGGCCTAGCCCATATACCAATTAACACACATGCACTTACACTTTTTTTATTTCTTTATAAATGATAATAATAACATTAATTATAATAAAATTATTGGGTCTCACTTAGGTAGTGAATTCACCTAACAAATCTCTCCCTCACGACTCAGGTGGAAATAAACTATTCAATTATATTTGTCTTCTTTCTATAACAAATCATCTTTGTCAAATATAAGTTCTTCGTCATCATATTTAAACCATTCTCATTTATATGAATCTTCTCTATTGAAAATGAATTCATCTCTAATGTATCTCGATTCAATGATATTGCACCTCAATGTGCTTGACTTTGCATGAAAGTAAGATTTGTATTGTGATGGATTGCCCTTTGGCTGTCAGAGAATAACACAAACTTTTCATGCTTTAGGGCTGACCCATGTAGGAATTTCTTCATCCACAAAAGGTCTTTAGAAGCTTCAGTTGTGCAATCTATTCTTCCTTCGTAGTAGATAACGCAACAATCTTTTGTAAGCTTGATTGTCAAGACACAACTTCCCATGCAAAAGTTATCATATAACCATAAGTAGATTTTCTAGAATCAAGATGACCTACCATATCTGCATTTATGTAACCATCTAACATAGGTTGATCACCTCCAAAGAATTAACACATTTTGGAAGTGCCTCTCAGGTTCACTACCTGCCATTGATCTTTACCAGGATTAGAGAGAAATTGACTAACTTCTCCAACGACATGAACAATATATGGGATTGTGTATACCATAGCATACATCAAACTATCAATTGTTCATGCATAATGAACCTTCACATCTCCTTTGTCTTATCCATTTTTTGAACATTATTCAAAACTCAGTTTGAATCGAATAGTAAGTGGAGTACTAATAGGTTTGCAATTGTTCATATTAAACCTCTCTAACACCTTCTCAATGTAATAATGTTGTGACAACCACAATTTATCATTCTTCCTATCATGAGTAACTCTCATGCACAAGATTTTCTTGGCATAACTCACGTCTTTCATAGCAAAAGACTTTCTCAAATCTTTCTTTAGAGATTGAACTTCTTAGTAACAATAAAATCACTATTAGATAATTTATGAACAAACACGTAATGATCAAAAATAGTTTTACTGTACTCATGCTTCTTCATGAAAGAATGAAATTTCTTGTACCATTGTAACAAGGCTTGTTTGAGCCAATAAACAACTTTTTTTTTCAATTTTCACTCAATTTGTATTTTTACCTTTGACTTTAAAGCCCTCAGGTTGCTCCATATAGATCTCTTCCTTTAAATTTCCATTCGGAATGTTGTCTATACATCAAGTTGTTCAACTTCAAGGTTTAAACTAGCTATTAACCCAAGTATAAATCGAATTGAGGATATTCTCACCACTGGTGAGAAATTTTCTTCAATTCCAATGTTTTTTCTCTCATTTAAATCTTTCATAACCAATCTTGATTTGTATCTTGGTTGGAAACTATTCTCTTATGTATTTATCTTATATACCATTTCCAATATGCAATTATCATGCAAAGGGTCCATCTTTTCTTGCATTGCCTTCAACCACTTTTCATTATCAATATTTACAATGACATGATGGTAGTATTATGGCTTTCCACTATCAATGATAATCAGATACTCATTTGGAGGATATCTCTGGGAAGGTTGAGATTCTATAGCAGATCATTTCAATTTAGACTCAATTAATGGCTCATCTGAAACTTGGTAATCATGTTCAGATACATGATCATCAATTACTGTAACACCCCAATTTTTAACAGCGCGAGTGTATATTTTTTTAAAATAAAGAAATAAAGAAAGAAATACTTTCGGATAAAATATTTAAGTCGTAACACAACGACAAAAGTCAACAATATTTACAAACAGCGGAAATAGTTTTTGAAACAAAATCCTTAGTATTTAAATAGCAAAATACAACGGGGCTATGAGATCTCTCAGACATAGCTCATACCCTTGGAGTATTCTCGGCAGACACCTGCATAATGATTGTTAAGGTCACCAACTGAAATTAACAAACATCACATAACAAAATTCTTATAATTTCAAATGCTCAAAAGAACCTTTCGTCTTAGCATACTCCTCGAAAGGGTTTTCATATGTCCAAAAATGCATAAACGATGTTGAAAAATGAAATTTTAACAAACTGCATTGTCGTAGCGGAATACAACTGAGAAAATGCAGATTTTCAGTTCTAAAATGGCTCTGAATCAATCAACACTTCAAACATTAATATTATCAATTATGAACACATAATTAACACCAAGTTAATCTCCACAAATTCACACCTCAATTACAATTGAATATTCATAACATCAATTACACATTGAATCCAACTTCACAACTCTAAGCAATTACGACAAATCAAATCAACAACCGAATATGTATATACAATCATCATAGTATAACAAACATGACTCGGGTGCCAAGCACCCTAATGCAATGCATATATGCCAAAATGCATGAATTCCGGAATTCGAACCAAAACCCTCCTCGAAGGGGCGTAGATCATAATTGTACCGCCTATCACAGATCCATACTAATTAACGAGGTGCCACCTATCAAGGGTCAACACGATTTACTAAAAAGCGTAAATCGTAAATGTACCGCCTATCACAGACTAGTAATGTTTACCGAGGTTCCACCTATCATGGGTCAACACGATTTACTAAAAAGCATAAATCGTAAACGTACCGCCTATCACAAACCAGTACTATTTACCAAGGTGCCACCTATCACGGGTCAGCACGATTTACTAAAAAGCGTAAATCGTAAACGTACTGCCTATCACTTACCAGTATTGTTTACTGAGGTGCCTCCTATCACGGGTCAACACGATTTACTAAAAAGCATAAATCGTAAACGTACTGCCTATCACAGACCAGTACTGTTTACCGAGGTGCCACCTATCACGAGTCATCTTTTTCTGAGTTCTCATCACCCTTGAACTTTGGAGGATGGTAACGATGAAAATCTTCAAATCCCCTTGACGCAGCAGGACATATCTCTATTTCCCTCTTCTCTAGCTCTCGCAGAGTCTATGCAGTTGTTTGTGCAACAAAAGGAACATCCATGTTATTAATAGCTTTAACCATTTGATCATCCCTTTTGATGTTCACTCTTGTAGTGTCGTTCCTTCTTGGAGGTATTGTTTCCTCAAAACCAACATTAAGTAGAGTCTTAACACCACTTCAAATCATTCCAAAACTAACTTCTGACTACATCAACACATAACAAGTACCCCTGATCTAACAACTCAAACAAATTACCCCCGACGCATGATCAAATAACGATTCCCAACCTACAGGTTGACCTACAATATATAACCAAAACTCCACATCCCCAAAGAAATCCAAATCAAGGCTCTGATACCACAATGTAACACCCCGATTTTTAACAGCGTGAGTGTATTTTTTTCTCTTTCAAACGATAATTGTCATAATTAATTACATCATAATTATAACAAACTGAAATAGTTTTGAGGCAATAAACCAAAATATCTAAATATAAAATATGTCAGAGCTATGAGACCTATCATACATCGCTCATACCCCTAGGGTATTCTCGACAAACACCTGTACAAGTACTGCTCAAAGAAATACTAATTCCCCATGGTCACGTCCAAAAAAAATGGAACATGGACCCACAAAGGCAGAAGTCATTTTGCTGTATAAGTATAGTTACAGTCATCCCAAAATGAAATAAGTACAACCACCAAAAGAAAGATATCAAGTCCCTATACAACAAAACTAATTTGATCATACTCTAGCAACTACAATAACATGGGTGACCTCCACACACTCCACAAGTCTCCTTTGACGCACCATCCATCTTCGAGGTAACCTCCTCCTCATCAACATCCATAGACGAATTGCTCTCTTCAGAAGTCAGATCCACCCACGAGATAGGTGGCTTCAGCGAAATTAAAATTAAAACTAAACTAACAAATATCTAACAACTCTTACACACATCTCTTCTCCAATTACTTTTTCAAAAAAATATCTACTCTTGTCGCAACTCAATTGACAAATCAATTTTTTTAGCAATAAGTGACATTTTTTTAAAAAATATGCCCAATATTAAATTCTTCAAAACATAATTAAATTATTCTTCGACAAATAATTTTAACCGGGTCTCAAAATATATATTAAAATATATATAAATATCCAACATATTGTTAATTCTAATAAAACAATATTGTTGATATTTAATTCACAAAATTAAATAACATTGGCTAAATGCCTCATCAATTCAACACAAAACACACTAAAATTTGCATAAATTAGAATTTAAAATCTAAGGGTCTTATAATTACATTCTCATCATATACTTGTATATCTCCCCCATCAACAAAAGCTTCAATCGAGGGTTCATGCACAACATCAATCTAATTTCTAGAATGGTGATCTATTGATGATTACACTTGAGTTTTATTTAAGAAACAAGAATCACTAGAAACCACTCATATCAACAAGTTCATATTTAGTTATTAAAGAATCAAAGTATCATCAAAAGATTACAAAAATAGTTACATAAGCTTCTTGAAGATATTAAAAGGTTATATTTTGAACGTCAAGAGAATCAATTGTGAAGATAAGAAACTTATAATATAAAGTATTCCACATCTCATGAATGTTCATATATAAAGGATAATTATAGAAGATCTTTTATCCCAAGTTACACAAGATTATTCTTGAAATAGTGTGACAAAACTCACATTGAGTTTTGTATTAAGGTTTGAGGTTTTAGAATGATCTTGAATGAATTATTAAAAGAGCTCATGCAATACACAAAGAATGGTATAAGGATAAGGAAATTTGTTTATGAAGAAGTCCTTGATCCAATCAGCTCATGCGGTTTTTCTCTGATCCAACCCACTTCCTCTGATCCAAGCAGCTTCCTTTTAGGGGTTGTTTAAAATTGTTCTAAAAATATTACTCTCCTACTTTTTGTCATATGACAAAAGGAATGAATCTGTCAAACTTATTTCACAAACACACTTACATAAATATTTCAGAGTACACCAGTAATTGGAGCATAGCATATAGCTTAGAAATTCTAAAAGGCATAAGCATATCAGAATCATTATTCTAATATAGAAACGATATTCAGATTTTCTTTTATAAACTCAAACTTGTCTGCAACAAGGGGTTTTGTTAAAATGTATGTCCACTGTACTTAGTGTAAACAAACTAAATATCTAAGTTTCTTTTTTTCATAAAGTCATTTATAAAGTGATATTTTATTTCTATGTGCTTAGTCGTAGAGTGCAAATTTGGATTTTTAGTTAAGCATATAATAGAGGTGTTATCATAGAATATAGGAATTTTACCCCCATGAAGGTTGTAATCTTTTGGTTGATGCTTCATCCATAGGAGTAGAGTACTACATCCTACTGCTGAGATATATTATGCTTTTGTCGTTGACAGATCAATGGTGCTTTGTATCTTACTTTACAATGGGATCAGATTGCCACCTAGGAAAGTGCTGTTTCTACTGGTGTTTTTTCTTTCAAGTATGACTCTTGCATAGTCAGCATCATATTATCCCACTAAGTTGTACTTAGAAGATTGCTAATAGAATAAACCAAGGTTAGTAGTGTCTTTCATGTATCAAAAGATCCTCTTAACTGATGTTAAGTGGGATCTTTAAGATCTTCCTCTAACATGGCGCAGACACGCACACTAAACATAATATCACGCCTAGATGTAGTTAAATAAAGTAAAGAACCCATTATGCCTATGAAGGTTTTATGATCAACCTTTTTTCCTGAGTCATCTTTGTCTAGTGAGCAAGTTGGATACATTGGAATGCTCATTTGTTTGCATTCATCCATCTTGAACTTCTTGAGAAACTCTTTTGTATACTTAGTTTGATGAATCAAAACTTCATTATGATTTTGTTGAATATAAGTTCCTAAAAAGAACTTCAGTTCTCCCATCATGCTTATTTGGAATTCCTATTTCATTAACTGAACAAAGTCTTGGCAAAGCTTGACATTAGTGGATACAAAGATAATATCATCAACATAAATTTGAGTTATAAGAAGATCATTTTTAACTGATTTTCTAAACAAGGTTTTGTCAATTTGCCCTCCTTCAAAACCATTTACTAGCAAGAAATTGTTTAGTCTATCATACCAAGCTTTAGGTGCTTGTTTCAAACCATACAAAGTTGATAGAAATTGGATCACAATTTAGAAGTTTATAGAATCTAACATAGGTCTAAAATTCATGAACCAGTGGATTAGTCCCTATTGACGGTCATTCTTGCAATGTTGTTCCCTCTTTCAAAACAAACATTAAGTAAACAAGACATTAAGAGATTCCCCATTCTTAATTCTCATTTTACTTAAACGATTTTCAAAACAACATTAAGTAACCGAGACATTAAGAGATTCCCCATTCTTCACGCCTAGTTAACTTAAACGAATTTCACAAACACACATTAAGTAAACAAGACATTAAGAGATTCCCCATTCTTAATACTCGTTTAACTTAGTGGTTTTTAAATTCCACACAGAACAAAATCAAACATACTTTCACATTCAATCCATAATTCGCACCAAATCATTTTCCACACAAAACACATCTCAAGTCTCATCAGTATCAATTAAGAATACGTCAAAAACAACGAACGCGAATCAACATAATCCACCACTCAAACACACAAGTTTCGTTCATTCAAAATCATACATAAATGAGTTTAAAATTCATTTTCCACGAAGCATTCATCAATATAACCCAAAACCTAACACTAAGGTTTTACCCATAAAGCCTTAGATACATTTTCCCCAAATCAATACATCAACCCTAACAAAATTCTTTTCCACATAACCACATATAAGTCCCTAAATGCAAACTAAAATTTTGGAAGGAGCCCTTACCTTAACGTTAGCTTTAACGTCGATTTACGACACCACGATCAATTCCGGTAAAAACTTTGCTCGCGACGACGCTTCCAAAGTTAGCTCACTAGCACCGTAGTGTAGTGGTGAGCAACTTTCCGTTCTATCCCTTCGCGAAATGAAGCTTGGATCCAGAAGAAACGGCGAGATTTGTGTTTGACGGTTTTGAAATCCCTAAACCGTTTTCCTTCGTTTTCGGATCAAAGAGGAAGAGTGGAGTTGAGAAATCCTTGTCCTATCACCCACTATCAATTTTCGAATTCAAAGGAAAGAAAAGGAAGCAAAAACGAGCAACAATGGAGGAAGGGAGAAGAATGGGTCACGCGAGGCAGAGGAAGAAGATGGATTTCCTTTTCTCTCCTTTCTTTTGCTTTCCTATGTTTTTCCTTTCTTTCTTTTTCCTTTCCTCCTATTTCTTTCCTTTCCTTTTATATATATATATATATATATTAATTATATTTAACAAATATCTCCAACTCTAGATATTCATTAAATTTATCACTTTACCCATAACGCATTAAATTCTTCGTAAAGGATTCACCGCAGTTAATTTAATTTATTTGTCGACGAGAAATTCTAATCGGGCATCAAAATATCTTTTTGGTCATATCAACTCCAAAATATTAATAACTTGGCTAAAAAGCCCCTGAGTCCAATACCAAAATCCATTAAAATACATAAGGTATAATTTAAAATTACGGGTCTTACATTACTACCCCCCTAAAATTAGTTTCGTCCTCGAAACTATGCGTCGATAAATAACTCTGGGTGTTGTTCTCTCATCTTGCTCTCCAGTTCCCAGGTCGCGTCTCCAGTAATTGGGTTCCAAATCACTTTAACCAAAGAAACATCCTTGGTCCTCAATCGCTTAATCTTTCTGTCATCAATCCTCACAGGTGGTACTTCAAATGACAAGTTATCCTTTAGCTGGATTGTGTCTGGTTCGATCACATGAGATGGATCCGCAAGATATTTCCTCAACTATGACACATGAAACACATCATGAATATTGGACAGTATCGGAGGCAATGCAATCCGATAAGCAACAGGCCCAATTCGTGCAGAAATCTAATATGGCCCAATGAATTTCAGAGTCAACTTCTTCGACTTCAATGCTCTACCAACTCCAGTAGTAGGTGTGACTCTTAGAAACACATGGTCACCCTGTTCAAATTCTAACAGTCTGCGACGCTTGTCCGCATAACTCTTCTGACGATCCTGTGAAGTCTTCATTCTCTCCTTGATCTTCCTTACCTTAGCTGTAGTCTGTTGCACCATCTCTGGTCCGACAATCATATTTTCACCGTCCTTATACCAACACAAGGGCGTTTGACACTTGCGCCCATATAAAGCTTCATATGGTGCCATCCCAATACTTGCGTGGAACCTATTGTTGTAGGTGAACTCAATCAACGGAAGTACATCATCCCAACTTCCTCTATCATCTAATACACAGGCTCTCAATAGATCTTCCAAGGACTGATTCGTCCTTTCAGTCTGTCCGTCTGTTTGTGGATGGTAAGTTGAACTCAATCGTAGTTTCGTTCCCAACGCTTCGTGCAATGCTCCCCAAAAATGTGATGTGAAATTTGGATCACGATCTGATACAATACTCGATGGTACCCTGTGTAGCCTCACAACTTCAGCAATGTAAATCTCTGTTAGCCGGTCTACCTTATAAGTGGTCTTTATTGGTAAGAAGTGTGCGGATTTAGTCAGTCGATCCACTATCACCCATATAGAATCATTCTTTCTCCTCGTCTTAGGCAATCCAATTATAAAATCCATGGAAATGATGTCCCACTTCCATTCAGGTATATCTAAAGGTTGCAACATCCCAGCAGGTCGCTGATGTTCCACCTTCGCTTTTTGACAAGTTAGGCAAGTCGATACATACTCCGCTACATGCCTCTTCATTCCTGGCCACCAATAATTCTGCCTCAAATCCTGATACATCTTTGTCACTCCAGGATGAATACTCAACTTACTCTTATGAGCCTCTTCTAAAATCGCTTTCCTCATATCTGCAATCTCTGGTACACAAATCCTACCGTTACATCGCAAAATATTATCTGAACCAATCTTGAATTCTGTGGTCTTCCCTTGCAATATTAGGTTCCTTTTCTCTTGAATTAAAGCGTCATCTTGAGAATTTGCAATGTCTTCAAGTAGTCCACTCGAAATCTTAATCATTCCGAATTTCAAAATTCTCAGTGCAAACTCTACGTTCAAGTGTAGGTCTCTAAAAGCTTCCCACAACTCTTGTTGTCTAGCCATAATTGTCGAAGACACCGACACACTCCTTCTACTCAACGCGTCAGCCACTACATTGGCCTTCCCAGGGTGGTACTGCAGTGTAAAATCAAAATCCTTGAGAGTTTCCATCCATCGCCTCTAGCGCATGTTCAATTCCTTCTGATCAAACAAATATTTCAAGGTTTTATGGTCACTGAACACTGTGAACGTGCACCCATATAAATAGTGCCTCCAGATCCTCAATGCAAAAACAACCGCCGCAAGCTCCAATTCATGAGTAGGATAGTTCCTCTCATGATTCTTCAATTGCCTTGAGGCATAAGCCACAACTTTCTTGTGCTGCATCAGAACACATCCCAATCCTTGGTGAGATGCATCACAATAAACTTCATAGGGTTCATCTGATTGCGGTAACACCAGCACTGGTGAGGTCGTCAATTTTCTCTTTAGTAATTGAAAATTTTCCTCACACTTCTCCGTCCATGCGAACGATTGATCTTTTCTGGTAAGTTGTGTCATTGGAGTCACAATCTTAGCAAAACCATCAATAAACCTCCTGTAGTACCCTGCCAGTCCGACAAAACTTCGTATGTCAGTGACAGTCTGAGGCTGTTTCCAAGCAAGAACTGCCTCGATCTTAGTCAGATCTACCGCGATTCCTTCCTTGGTTATCACATGTCCTAAGAAGTTCACTTTCTCTAGCCAAAATTCACACTTTGAAAGATTGGCATACAATTGCTTCTCGCGTAAAATCTCAAGAACTTGACGCAAATGTTCTCTATGCTCCTCTTCAGTTCTTGAATAAATCAATATATCATCAATGAACACCACAACAAATTTATCAAGGAATGGATTAAAGATTCTGTTCATGTAGTCCATGAAAATTGTTGGTGCATTGGTAACTCCAAACGGCATCACGAGATATTCATAATGTCCGTAACGGGTTCTGAAAGCAGTTTTCTGAATATCTCCTTCTCTTACTCGAATCTGATGGTAACCCGACTTCAGGTCAATTTTCGAAAATACCGCGGCCCCCCTTAATTGATCCATTAAATCATCAATGCGTGGCAAAGGATAACGATTCTTAATAGTTGCCTTATTAAGCTGTCTGTAATCCACACATAACCGCGAGCTTCCGTCTTTCTTCTTAACTAGTAAAACAGGAGCTCCCCATGGCGATACACTTGGTCTAATAAATTTCTTCTTCAACAAATCTTCAATTTGGCCCTTGAGCTCATTTAATTCCGATGGTGACATTCGGTATGGCGCAATCGAAATTGGTCCCGTTCCTGGGTGCAAATCAATGAAAAACTCCACTTCTCTTACCGGTGGCAATCCTGGAATTTCTGTTGGGAATACATCTCGGTACTCATTGACAAGAGTCACATCTTCTATGTTCACATTTATCCTTGCCTCCACATTAGCCAGAGACAAAAACTCATGAGTCCCTTCACTTAGCGACACTTGGAGTTTGTTAGCGGCTAAATACTTAACAACTCCTGGTTCGGGAAAAAGAACCAATTTACGAGCACAATCCAAGATCACATAATGATAAGACATCCAATCCATACCGAGAATGACCTCGAGTGATTGTAGAGGTAAACAAATCAAATTAACCAAGAAATCCCTATTCTGAATAGTCATTTGACAATGTAAACATGCAGAATTTACGGTCAAAGTCTTAGCAGGTGTGGCCACAACCAAATCAAAAGGTAAAGCAGATACAGATAACTTCAACCGATTCACACAATCCATAGCAATGAAGGAATGGGTGGCCCCCGAATCAAAAAGTTCATTCAGAGTGTTACCTGCAATCTCACAGTCACGTTGAATCAGATTGCCAGATGGATTCCCCTCTTCAGCACTCACACAATAAATGCGTCCTCTAGCAGTAGGACGAGTAGCCCTAGCTACATTCACAACAGGTTCCACCTTTGGAGCCGTGCAATCCCTTGCCACGTGCCCTGGCTTCCGACAATTGTAGCAGGTGAAAAAATTAGAGGTACAAGTACTAGCATAATGTCCCTCTTCCCCACATCGGAAACATCGAAGCACTTGTCCCAATTGTCTTCCAAAATTCTGGTTTCCCGAGCAATTCTGCCCACTGTTGTTATTTTGTGGTCGGTTATAGGGTTTAGCAACTTGTTTCCCCTTGTTGTTCTGATAATTCACCCGACTGGGCCCTCCAGCACTAAAATTTCCTCCTCGGCTAGCCCTCTTATTCTTCATATCCTCAACTTCCCTACATTTTTCCACAAGGACTTGGAAACGTTGAATTCCCAAGGGAACGACGGGGTCTTGAATCTCATACTTTAGTCCGTCTTGGAAACAGTGACACATGAACGGTTCATCAATCTCTTCACGGAAAAACCTAAAGTGTCTTGATAGGGATTCAAACTTAGCAGCATATTCCCCCACGGTCATGTTTCCCTACTGCAGTTTCAGGAAATCATCACCCAGTTTAGTCCTGGTGCTCATCGGCAAGTATTTGTCTAAAAACTTCCTTTTGAACGATTCCCAATTCACCTCCTCGTGGGCCGACCTCATCAACAAACTTGTACTCCTCCACCAGTACTCCGCATCCCCTAATAGCATATAAGTGGCATAGTTGACCTTCACTACCGCCTGATAGTTAATCATTTCGAAGATCTTCTCCACTTCTTGGATCCACTGATCCGATTTCTCCGAATTCTCATCCCCCTTAAACTTCAAAAAATTCTAAAATTAGCTTCCGACCACATCAACACATAAAAATTATTTCGGACTTGACCACTCAAACCACCTAAACCGACGCATGATCAGACAACAACTCCCAACCTATAGGTTGACCTACAATCTATTCCACAGCTCCCAAAGAAAACCAAACCAAAGCTCTGATACCACAAATGTAACACCCCATTTTCCAAAGCGAGAGTGTAGTTTTTTTTTATTAAAGAAAATAAAATACAATACATAATCAAATAAGGTAAAACCCTTGGATAAATAATTGAGTCATTATAATTTACAAACAGCGGAAAAGTTTTCTTTTTCAAAAAAATAAATCCAAAGCATGCCCTAATGCCAACATTAGTACATGTACATCCTTCCAATATAAAATAAAAGTAGCCCAAAAAAAAGACATATGTATCCCGAGTGACAACCTAGTCTGATCATTCTATACATAACAAAAAAAAACTATACACCTCGAGTAATCTCTACGCGCCCCGTGAGATCATCCTAACGTAGCTCCAATCAAGCATTCCCATCCGTAGGGTACGAACGTGTAGGACCGCCCTAACTCTCATATGAGGGCAAAGCCCAGATTTCCACAATAGTTGTAAAGGGTCACCAACCGAAATTAACAGTTAACAAATAACATATAAGTTTTCAAATGCACAAAACACCCTTTTCAACTTAGCATGCATCTTAAAAAAATTTCCATATGCTAAAAGCTCATACAATGCTTACCAAATGATAATGAAATCAAAATAAAGTTCTCAATCCATCAAGTAATACATAACTGACCAATGCATTGATAATCAATCGAGAAATCCATCATCTAACACAAAATAAGATTTCCTACTATGCCAATTGATTGGGCAAATTGATTTCGTGAAAGTTTTTAGTAAAAATTGAACCCCAGACTTGCCTCAATCGCTTGGGGCAATCGATTTCGAGAAGGATTGAGCCCTTGCATTGTCCAATCGATTGCGTAAATCGATTTCGTGGAAGACAGAGTCCCTGTATTGGATCCAATCGATTGGGAAAATCGATTTTGAGAAAGACAAAGCCCCTGTGTTGAATCCAATCGATTGGGCAAATCGATTTTGGGAAAGACAAGGCCCCTGTGTTGAATCCAATAGAATCCAATCGATTTACCAAATCGATTTCTCAAATCGTTTTAAAAAAAACATATCACATAATCAATTGGATAAATCGACTTCAGGAAGGACAGAGCCCCTATAACTCATCAAATCGATTGGGTAAATCGATTTCCCCGTGTATTCTTTCAAAAATTCATAATTCAACTCAATCACAATGTGAATCAAAACACACCTACACATAATTTCAAACCATAACACTTAGCAAAATCAACACAATCATACTTTGAATCGAAACACACTTACACATAATTTCAAACCATAACACTTAGCAAAATCAACACAATCATACTTTGAAGCAAAACACACTTACACATAATTTCAAACCATAACACTTAGCAAAATCAACACAATCATAATTTGAATCAACTATGACTCGTGTGCCAAGCACCCTAATGCAATGTGTATATGCCAAAATGCATGGACTCAGAATTCCAAACCAAAACCCTCCTTGAAGGGCCGTAAATCATAATTGTACCGCCTATCGCAGGCCAAAGTACCAATTACCGAGGTGCCACCTATCACGGGTCAGCACGATTTACTAAAAAGCGTAAATCGTAAACGTACCATCTATCACGGGTCAGTACTGTTTACCGAAGTGCCACCTATCACGGGTCAGCACGATTTACTAAAAGAAAAAGCGTAAGTCGTAAAGGTACCGCCTATCACAGGCCAAAGTACTATTTACCAAGGTGCCACCTATCACGGGTCAGCACAACCTACCAAAAAGTAAATCGTAAACTTATCACCTATCACGGGTCAATACTGTTTACCGAGGTGCCACCTATCACGGGTCAGCACAATTTACCATAATGAAATGCATAAACATACACTGACTCCATCCACAACAATCGTTAAATAAATGCAGATATTAAAAGATTCCCCATTTTTAATACTCATTTAACTTAAACGAATTTCACGCCAAATATTAAGCAAACAGACATATTAAGAGATTCCCCATTCTTAATATACTTTTGACTTAAACGATTTCCACCACAAAACATTCAATAAACAAGACATTAAGAGATTCCCCATTCTTAATACTCATTTAACTGAAACGATTTTTTTTTTTCAAAACAAACATTAAGTAAACAAGACATTAAGAGATTCCCCATTCTTAATTCTCATTTTACTTAAACGATTTTTTCAAAACAAACATTAAGTAAACAAGACATTAAGAGATTCCCCATTCTTAATTCTCATTTAACTTAAACGATTTTCAAAACAACATTAAGTAACCGAGACATTAAGAGATTCCCCATTCTTAACGCCCAGTTAACTTAAACGAATTTCACAAACACACATTAAGTAAACAAGACATTAAGAGATTCACCATTCTTAATACTCGTTTAACTTAATGGTTTTTAAATTCCACACAGAACAAAATCAAACATATTTTCACATTCAATCCATAATTCGCACCAAATCATTTTCCACACAAACCACACAAAACACATCTCAAGTCTCATTAGTATCAATTAAGAATACGTCAAAAACAACGAACACGAATCAACATAATCCACCACTCAAACACACAATTTTCGTTCATTCAAAATCATACATAAATGAGTTTAAAATTCATTTTCCACAAAGCATTCATCAATATAACCCAAAACCTAACACTAAGGTTTTACCCATAAAGCCTTAGATACATTTTCCCCAAATCAATACTTCAACCCTTACAAAATTCTTTTCCACATAACCACATATAAGTCTCTAAATGCAAACTAAAAGTTTGGAAGGAGCCCTTACCTTAACGTTAGCTTTAACGTCGATTTACGACACCACGATCAATTCCGGTAAAAACTTTGCTCGCGACGATGCTTCCAAAGTTAGCTCACTAGCACCGTAGTGTAGTGGTGAGCAACTTTCCCTTCTATCCCTTCGCAAAATGAAGCTTGGATCCAGAAGAAACGGCGAGATTTGTGTTTGACGATTTTGAAATCCCTAAACCGTTTTCCTTCGTTTTCGGATCAAAGAGGAAGAGTGGAGTTGAGAAATCCTTGTCCTATCACCCACTATCAATTTTCGAATCCAAAGGAAAGAAAAGGAAGCAAAAACGAGCAAGAATGGAGGAAGGGAGAAGAATGGGTCATGCGAGGCAGAGGAAGAAGATGGATTTCCTTTTCTCTCCTTTCTTTTTCTTTCCTATGTTTTTCCTTTCTTTCTTTTTCCTTTCCTCCTATTTCTTTCCTTTCCTTTTATATATATATATATATATATATTAATTATATTTAACAAATATCTCCAACTCTAGATATTCATTAAATTTATCACTTTACCCATAACGCATTAAATTCTTCGTAAAGGATTCACCGCAGTTAATTTAATTTATTTGTCGACGAGAAATTCTAATCGGGCATCAAAATATCTTTTTGGTCATATCAACTCCAAAATATTAATAACTTGGCTAAAAAGCCCCTGAGTCCAATACCAAAATCCATTAAAATACATAAGGTATAATTTAAAATTACGGGTCTTACAGATTGATTGCAAAACCTTTTCGAAACTTAAATTGTCGTGTTGATTTTGTTATAATTGCCAAGTGTGGATGTTTTGGAATTGTTGTAAGTGTGATTGATTGCAAAACCATTTCAAAACTCAAGATGTTGTAGTGTTTGCGCTATAATTGTTAAGTATGATTGTTTGGATTTGTGTGTAAGTGTTGATTGGTTTCGATACCCTTTAAAAAGCTGAAAAATGCTGAATTTTGCTATTTTTCTGCTGCTGTCATCTGTGTTTTCGAATACAGGAAGCTGTATTCGAATACAGACATCTTGTTTTTGCCACTGACTTACTGTGTAGTGGAATACAGAATGCTGTAGTCGAATACAGAAATGCTGCTTTGCTACTGACTTGCTGTGTAGTCGAATACAGACTGTTGAATTCGAATACAGACATGCTGTTTTTGCTGCTGAATGCTGAAACAGCCTTGTATTCGAATACATAGATGTTGTATTCGAATACAACAATGTTGTTTTGTTAAAAACTTCAATTTTCAACTTTGTTTATGCATGTTTAGCATATCGAAACCCTTTTAAGGTGCTTGCTAAGTTGAAAGGTTATTTGTACATTTAAAATCTTAAATGTTATGTGTTAAATGTTAATTTTGGTTGGGGACCCTTTACAATAATTGTGGAAATTTGGGTTTTTCCCTCAAATGAGAGCCTAGACAACCCTACCGGTTCGTACCCTGTGGATGGGAATGCTTGACTGGAGCTATGTTAGGAGGATCCTACGGGGCTCGTGGCGATTACTCAGGGTGTTTAGCTTTTTGGTAGATTGATCAGATTAGGATGACCTAGAGGGAACAGATGTCTTTATTTTGAATTGCGGCTTTCTTTTTAAAATTGGAAGACTGTGTCTTTACTACTATTGTTAGGATGACATCTTATTTTGACGAGTCCATGTATCATTTATTATTGTGTAAATACTTTGGATTCATATTTCGAGAAACTTTTCCGCTGCTTGTTAAATTATAATGACTTAATTATTTATTCAAAGGTGTTTATCTTATTTATTTCTTTCTTTTATTTTAATTTGTATTGAAAAAAAAAATACACCCTCGCTTTGAAAAACGGGGTGTTACACTGTGGTATCAGAGCTTTGGTTTGGTTTTCTTTGGGAGCTGTGGAGCCTTTGGTTATAGATTGTAAGTCAACCTGTAGGTTGTGAGTCGTTATCTGATCATGTGTCGGGGTAATTGGTCTGAGTTGTCAGATCAGGGGTAGTTATTATGTGTTGATATATTCGAAACTTAGTTTTGGAATTATTCGAAGTGGTGTTAACACTTCTTCTTGATGTTGGTTTTCTTGGAAACTCTACCTCCAAGAGGGAACGACGTTGCGAGGATGAACGTCAGTAGGGATGACCAAATGGTTGAAGCTACAAATAACCTGGATGTTTGGTTGTTGCACGAACTGCTGCAAAGACTCTACGGGATCTGGAGAAGAGGGAAAGAGAGATTTGTGCTATTAAGTCAAGAGGATTGAAAGATTTTCTTCGTTATCATCCTCCAAAGTTCAAGGGTGATGAGAACTCAGGAAAAAGTTGATTAGTGGATTCAAGGAATGGAAAGGATCTTCGGGATGACGGATTGTCAGGCAGAGTTGAAGCAAATCATGACGGCATGGAATTGATGAAATGGTTCCAAGGACACAGAAGCTATGTGTTGGTGTAAACTCGAACATGATGAGTATGGATGGATTAACATTAGACTAATAAGGGATTTCAAGTAAAGATCTAAGTTGAGGACTCTTGTTAAGAAAAGTATTAGATGTTTTCCTGGTACATTTCAGGATGAAACTGGATGAAGTTTGACAACTATCAAGGAGATGTGAACATCATGAGAAGATAAGGCTCCCATTTGGAAAAACATTTGGTGCTTAGGTGTCAATGAAAGAGACTGGTATTGAAGTTAAGGGAGCGTTGCACATTAGGAGTAAATACTCCCTTGGTTAGATAAAATACACTTTGAGGAACAGTCGATACCTTAAGGGATAAAGTCGGGAATTCGAGTTAGACTGGATTTGCAACTTGGATTATTAAGTATGGATAGTAATATCGGATGAATATATAGACACGTAAGTGTGAATTTTGAGCGATGTTCAAAGGTGTTTATCTTATTTATTTCTTTCTTTTATTTTAATTTGTTTTCAAAAAAAAATACACCCTCGCTTTGAAAAACGGGGTGTTACACAATTCATCCCACAACAAAATTAAACAAAATAATAAGTTAACAACAATAAAATATGAATATAAAATCTTTTTGTAATAAAAGATTCGGAGAAATTGATTTTTTAATAATTCGCAAATGTGTATCAAAAGTTATAAAATGTATCTAAATAACTCAAGTAGCAATTCAACTTAGAATAAACAATTATTTCAAAATAAAAATGACCATAAAGTGTATGCAAGTTATGCCTGCTCCTAAACATATATGATTCGGATATAGCAAGCCATTAAGGCATCGACACAGAAGTCACTCATACTAATAGGGAAAATTAAACCAAACACTAAGATGTCCACAAAGATGCATATGGTATGTCATGACAATGATTATGATGCTTGAAATGTACAAGTCACTAGCCACTTAGGCAACCACAAAGAAAAAAAAACATAACACAAATAACCAGTCACTTAGACAACCACAAAGAAAGTATATTGTTTATAAAAGTCAAGTTTATAAAAGTCAAGTTTTAAATTTTAAATGCTCAAAAAGTCAAGACTTAAAATCAAATACATCATAATAAACATATTACTAACTATATCATCATAAAAGCCCTTACCTTGAGTGCTTTCAATTCCTTCCAATTGACACTATATAGCCCTCGAAAATCTCACCAAGATGAAGGAACGAAAGTTTAGAACTTCAATCAGAATGCGAGGGAATGTGAGGATGGTTGTTTGAGTGGCTTAGAAAATATTTGAGATAAATATAATGTTGGTAATCGTGTGTGGGTGATTAGGACTTCTTTTTGTTTACTGGAACTTTGTTGTATTTTGTGTTGAATTCTTTAGGTTATTAGCCGAATTTTTATTTTATGAAATTAAGTACCAAAAACATATTTTGCTAGAGTTAGTAATATATATATATATATTGGAGACTCGATTAAAATTATTCATCACTTACGTGCTTGTGCTTGTTTGGTATTTATTATCTATTCTAATATATTAAAATAGAATTTCAACTCTATTGAATGACACATCATTCACTTATGTGCCACATCATAGCATTTGTGTCACATCGTTTATATTTTTATGTAATAACTTTATATCTTCTATTACTCAATTTATCTTTTCTATCTCACACATCATATACATAAGTTAAAAACCCTTTTAAAAAAGCTCATCATAAAAATAATTCTACCATTTTCTCACTCCAATCAACTGTTGCAGCTCCTCCGATTCTAACTTTCAATATCCTAGATTAATTGACATTTGCAAGTATGAATCCGATCTCACGAAGCCATATTTGAATCTGATCTCACAAAGCCATATTTAAATTCAAAATCACAAAGCCATCTCTTTTTATTTCTTGGAAAATTTGTGTCATTCATACACTTATATTCGCTTATGTAACTAACTATAAATTGTCTACACAACTACACAAAACACTATTAATATATATATATATATATGTATATTTTGTTTTGTGTTCTAAGATATTTTATCGGTATCAAAAGACAAAAAAATAGGAATTGGAGCATCTCGACACATTTCAAAGGTACATACTTTGAGTTTGAAAAATTAAATCTATATGTTACAAAAAAATTGAGTTATTAGATTTTTATTCTATTTGGATGATAATGACATCTTTGGTATTCTCTATATGTTAGAAAGAATTCAATTATTCGCAGTTCTCTTTCATGACATATTTAGTATTCTCTATAACAATTTGTAGCTTATATCCTATTAAAAAAATTGTAGTTTATATCCTCAAATAAATAAATAAACAAACTATTTTTATCTACAATATTAAATGTGACATTCAAACAAAACCTCTTTCTTGTTTAATCGATTCAATGTTAGATGATTCAAATTCATCTTGCATCTCACCCAACCATGATAAAATGAACTTTTAAAATAATGACGTTAATTTTTTTAATTTTAATAATAATATTTAATCAATGACATTTTACTCTTTAATACAAAATATTGCAATTTTTTATGTTTTCTAATAGTTAATAAACAAATTTTTTATAAAATTATTTAAAAATAGTTTAAATTTACTTTAAACAAAATATTAAAAGTTTCAACATAGAAATACATAATACTAATGACATATTCAACCTTATTCATAATAATTGAAAACAAATTTCTTTTATAATTAAATTTTAGTAAATTAGTAGTTCTATTAGTTTAATCAAATTTTGGACTCAAATCCTCGTGGAAACTATTGAGTGTTCCTCAACAACCAAACTATAACTTAATTCAGATATGTATTTGTGGTAATTCATTACATATAAATACATATGTTTTCATTGTAATTCATTATATATAAATAAATAAAAATATCGTTTAAATTGCACCAACAAAAAATTAATAAAATTTCAACAAAAAATTGATAAACTTTCAACGAAAATGTTATATCCCTAAAGTTTCAACAAATTAATACAAACTAATACTAAAATTAGTTGAAAAATTCAGTTATTCTAAAAGCTTCTATCTTAGTTTTAATTTTCCTTCGAAAAAGTAATAATGACATATTCAATATCATTATTAAAAGCTGAAATATATATTTTTTTATAAGTAAATATGATTAAATTAGTAGTTATATTAGTTTTATCATAATTTAGACACGAAACCTCATTCTTAAAACTCTTCGGGTGTCCATTACTTAAATTGCCCTAACAAAAAAAATTAATAATTTTTCAATAAAATATTAACGTAAACGAAATATTACATCTCTAAAAGTCATTACAAATCTCTTGAGCATCATTATATGAAGCCCTTAATATAAAATATTATGATTGGCTTATTTCTGCTACAAAAAATGATAAAGTACAAGTCATTTTTGAAAGTGATGGTATAGGATACATTTAAGAAATCATACACCTATTATTTAAAAGTAACATTTTTTGTCATGTGAATAAGATATCTTCCATGCATAATTGCAAAAATTAATCTCTCAAGTAAAGTTGGACCACAATGAACGAATAAACTCTTCTTGAAAAGAATTAACATTATTGTATGCACATAAAAATAAATATATATTATAACACATTTCCATATTTACAATTTAAATAAATTATATAATTGATTTTATTTTTTTAATGTGTTAATGCTAGAATGTGTTGGCAAAGAAAAACTTACAATTTAGTTAATCAAATTTTAAAAAGTGTTATTATAATGATTCAATCTTTTACTATTTAAAAGTTTACTTCATTTTCACATGAATAAATAGATTATTCGAAATATGATAATCTAAGTACAATATGAATAAATAGATTATTCGAAATAAAATAATTTTAGTTATTTTCTCCCTCTATTATTTTGTTATTGGTCTTTTAATTTTATTAATATTATACTTAGAATACCAAAATATTTATAGGTAAATGAAAATATCAATACAGTTGACATGTCAATTAATTACGATAATATCTTTACACTTTCATATTTTTTTTAACAAAAGTAATTTGATTCCAACTCTCTAATTTCAAGTTTATAATATATTTGATTATATCATATTAATAAATGATATAACATTATTAGTTCCAAATGTTAAAAGATTCTTCAACAAAAACAATGAGTTAATTTTTCAACTAAAATCATCGAGGAGCAACAATGGTGAAAGTAAACCAAAATTTAAAGCGTAAATAAATAAATAAACATTGTGTGAGTGAATGCAACTATATATAACATTCATAACGAGTGGTGTTTTTTAAACGAGTTTATCTTGTTTTTTATAAAGAAGATGAGAAACACTATTATGTTTGTTAACAAAATTCAGCTTTATTGTGTTACTTTTTATTTCTTGCTCACAATTTTTACACTGGTCTTCACTATTACTACAGCCTCACCCAATGTAAATATTAATCAGGTATATCATGTTAGCCATATTTTATCTAATCCGTTACATATGAAGTATTTTTTATTAGCCTCTTTTTACTCACCGATTTGGATGTACACCATTCCGAAGAAATGTAGCTAATATGTTACACATTATTAACTTATTTTGTATTTGTCTGTTACATAATAAATATTATTTCACATATTACATATTCTGAAAGTGGTAAAAAATAGTAGACCGCCAAAATATTTATGTGAACCTCCAATTCGGTTCATAAAAATTAGTTATTTATTAATTATTTAATTTTAAATAAAATTAAAATAATTCAAATAGTGGCACAAAGGAATATAATAACCATCATAAATGACATATACCAATGTTCAATATATAATTACTTAAAGAAGACTTAAATAAAACTATTAGATTTTTCAATTTTCATGGTACACTTGTGTGTGTTGGAAATGTTTATTACCATATTGTTTTATCATTGAAAATTGTATTAATTGTAAGGTTAAAACTTTTTTTATTGATATTTATTTCAAAAATATGGATTTTTTTTAAATATAGTAAAGAAATTTATGTATAAATATTTTTATTTTTCTAACACAAGTGTTTTAAATTTATCTCCAAGGTCATAAAATTCTCGAATAATTAACGAATAAACTGTTTTGACTAACGTTACAAGTAATTTGATATTTTTATAAATTTTAGTCATTATAAACAAAATATGATAATTAATGTTCTATTAAAGTAAGCATTCTAACTAATAATGATATGTTTCGTCAGAATCTTAAGGAGAAAGATGGAGAAAAGTTGGAGAAAAGGTGTCTATAATTTTGTCAAGAAGGCTTTATGAAAAGTTGGTCGGGTCAAGTCTTCAGTTTGCAAAAACAAATGCGCGCAGTGTCCAAAAACCTGCCATGCTACCGTTGTGTCTGGACCTAATGGTTCTTTGATATGGAGTTGCAAATGTGTCAACAATTTATCTATCCCATGATAATATTTAATTTTCTAGTTGTATGACGTTACTCTCATTTTAAAATAAATAATAAAATATAAATTGCACTCAAATTTGATTACATACTTAATTTATGGAACAATTTTTATATTTTACAAGAGTTATTTTTTAGAATAGTACACATATTTATCATTTATTTAATAAATAGTAATAATTTTGAATCATTATTATTATATAATTTATATAAATTTGAATTTATTTTTGTTCTTTTTAAATATATCTTTTTTCTTATAGATATTGTAAATTTGTAATTTTTGTTCTAAATATTCCAATTTGATCTTTTACCTTGATTTGGTCTTTCCAAAATTTGTTAATTTGGAATTTATCTCTATTATATGTATTTAATATTCATTTTAATTTTTATATAATTAAACATTAAAAAATATTATAGTGATTAAAATAAAATAACATGAATTAAAAGTAAAAAATCATATATTTACAAGGTTTATAAAAATAAATAATTTATAACGACTAAAAAGAAAAATTTGTTATATATACGAAGATAAAGATATACTTAAACCTATATAAAATATTAGATCACTGTCTAACCCTTAAAATATATTATTTAACTTAATGTATATTACACTAGTGCTAATGATATTACAAATGTTTTTTTTAAAAAAATGTGTTAAAAGTTAACACAATAGCAATTTGTAAATAACATGAAAAGTATTTCTTTAGTGCCTTAATTTTGAACTTGATTTTACGATATTTTCTAAATAATTTCATTTTATGGCGTACGTTTAGACATTAGTTATTAGGAAACTAATGTCAATTGTGTTCATAATTTTGAAAATATATATTTTATATCATTTGTGAGAGAAAATTGATGTAAAATATTTCATGCGACTCTTTAATTTAATTTCAAGTAGCAATTCAGTCTTTTATCTTCTTTTTTTCTCAATTTGATCACATAAGTCTTAAAATGTCAATAATATTATTTTTTTCATCAAATAAAGAACTCACATTTTAAGATTTATGTTAGGGATTTGATTTGGAGAAAGATAGAAAGGAGAAGAAGATATTGTCTCCGTCATTTAGGGGTTTAGAGATTTGATTTGCATAAGGAAAGAAAGAAGAAGAAGTAGAAAAACAATCGTACGATGAACAAGTAGAAAAATATTAAAGATTATAAAATATAATAACTTAAATAGAAATTTTATTAAAAATATAAAAGACAATGCCAGTAAAAATATGCAACTAGACATAGAGATTTCATATTTGAAAACAACTAAATACACAATAAAATAACATCATTAAACCAAATATTTAAGGTATATATTTAATGAAAAATTTGATGGAGGTTACCCAATTAATGACACATAATAGAAATTTAAGTAAAATTCAATAATTAGAAAAACAAACAATTAACATATTTAATGAGACTTAATAGGAATTTAAGTAATTCTTAAAAATTCAAATTTAAGGAGGTTACACAATTAATAACACATAATAGAAATTTAAGTAATTACTAAAATTTTAAATTCAAAGAGGTGACACAATTCATGACACAATTCATGACACATAATAAAAATTAAAATAATTAGTAAAATTCAATTTCAATGAGGTTACATAATCAATGACACATAAGAGACATTTAATTAATTAGTAAAACTCAAATAATTAGAAAATCAAACAATTAACATGAACAACATCAGAAAAACATGCGACATACACGAAGCGTCCCACCCCACCAAGGTCTGAGAATTAGTGCTTTGCTACCACAATTTAACACCCCATATTTAGATCATAGAATCACGAATTAGAAATTAAACTCATTGGTATAATCTGTGATAGGTCTGAAACTCGAATTAGTGGATTAATCATTTTGCTCGTACGTTAAAACAACAAAAAATTAAAAAAAAAAAAAATTATATTTTCAACTTTGAATATGATTAATATTATCATATCAAAAGTCCTTGCAAAACGAATCGAGTTATTACCTCTATTTACATTTTATCAATTGTATTTGACCTGTGTGCGACAGCAAATCAAATTAAGACATTACTTAAAAATATTTATTTTCTTTCAAAAATTACATTTTTTTTAACGTAGTTTTTCATATTATCAATAAAATTTCACTAGTAAATAGTTTGATTTCAGTTTTTGAAATAACACAACGCAATTTGTCGGATATTATTGTTATTATTTTTGCAAAGATAATTTGCTAATTGTAGAAAATATTCACTTACTTCTTAAAATAGAATAATCCAGGTTTTTCCTAGCATAACGACCCCACCTCCACATTTTTATTTAAAATCGACGATGAAAAGTAAATAAACTTAAGAAATGTACCACATCGGTCTTATCACTACATACATTTTGTTGTTTTCTTAAAGTACCCCTTCTTCCCACGCGTGTTCGCCAAACAATTGTCATTTATGCAACTATTCGAGATCGTTAGTACCTCAATGTTGGTGTAAGGGGACAATTCATCACACAAGAAAATTAAACCAAATAATAAGTTAACAACCATAAAATATAAATATAAAATCTTTTTGTGACAAAAGATTTGGAGAAATTGATTTTTTTAATTAATAATTCGCAAATGTGTATCAAAAGATATAAAATGTATTTAAATAACTTAAGTAACAATTCACCTTAGAACAAATAACTATATCAAAATAAAAATGACCATAAAGTGTATGCAAGTTATGCATGCTCCTAATCATATATGATCCAGATACAGCCAGCCAGTAAGGCATCCACACATAAGTCACCCATACCTATGGGGAAAATTAAATCCACCACTAAGGTGTCCACAAAGATGCATATGATATGTCATGACAATGATAATGATGCTTGAAATGTACAAATCACTAGTCACTTAGACAACTACAAAGAAAAAAACATAACACGAATAACCAATCACTTAGGCGACCAAAAAAAAAAACTTTTCAAATCAGTAGCAAAGAAATTTATTCAAAAAATATGAATTTTTTGTATATATAATAAAGAAATTTATGTATAAATATATTTATTTTTCTAACATAAGAGTTTTAAATTTATCTCCATAGTCATAAAATTCTTAAATAATTAATGAATAAAGCGTTTTGACTAACGTTACAAGTAATTTGATATTTTATGAATTTTGAATTTAAGTTACACAAAATTAGTATTTTATTTAAAAAATTTGATAATTATTGTTCTATTAAACTAAGCATTTTAACTAATAATGCATTCTAACTAATAATGATATGTTTGGTCAGAAGCTTAATGAGAAAGTTCGAAAAGATTTGGTTTCTATTTTTGAAAAGTTGATCGGGTCAAGTCCTTCAATTTTACAAAAACAAATGCGCGCTGTGTCCAAAAACCTGCCATGCTACCCTTGTGTCTGGACCTTATGGTTCTTTGATATGGAGTTGCAAATGTGTCAACAATTTATCTATCTCATGATAATATTTATTTTTTTGTTTGTACGACGTTACTCTCATTTTAAAATAAATAATAAAATATAAATTGCACTCAAAATTGATTACATAATTAATTTATGGAACAATTTTTATATTTTACAAGAGTTATTTTTTAGAATAATACACATATTTATTATTTATTTAATAACTAGTAATAATTTTAAATCATTAATATTATATAATGTATATAATTTTGAATTTATTTTGTCCTTTTGTAATGTATCTTTTTTCTTATTAGATCACCACCAAATCCTTAAAATATATTCTTTAAGTTAATGTATATTACACAAGTGTTAATGATATTACACATGTTTTATGTAAAAAAATGTCTTAAAAGTTAACGCAATAGGAATTTGTAAATAACATGAAAAGTATTTCTTTAGTGCGTTAATTTAGATCTTGATTTTACAATATTTTCTAAATAACTTCATTTTAAGGCGTAAGTTTTGACATTAGTTACTAGGTAGCTGGGGTCAATTGTGTTCATAATTTTGAAAACATATATTTTACATTATTTGTGAGAGAAAATTGATGTAAAATACTTCACGTGGTTCCTTAATTTTATTTTGGGTAACAATTCAGTCTTTTATTATTTTTTTCACGATTTGATTACATAAGTCTTAAAATATCAATAATATTATTTTTTTTACATAAATCCATAAAATTTATAATCTTAGAAAGAAACTCATAAACCCAGAAAATTATTAATTATGGTAACCAAAATTTATATTTTTTTCAAATTCATAAACCAAATCTTCAAATAAACTCATATTTTCATATCCAATGTAACACCCCGTTTTTCTTAGCGAGGGTGTATTTTTTATTATTTTTTTTAAAAAGAAATGAAAATACAACACATAATTAAATAAGGTAAAACCCTTGGATAAATAATTGAGTCATTATAATTTACAAACAGCGGAAAATTTTTCTTTTTCAAAATATAAATTCAAAGCATGTCCTGATGCCAACATTAGTACATGTACATCCTTCCAATATAAAATAAAAGTAGCCCAAAAGAAAGACATATGTGTCCTGAGTGACAACCTAGTCTGATCATTCTATACATACCAAAAAAAAAACTATACGCCTCGAGTAATCTCTACGCGCCCCGTGAGATCCTCCTAACGTAGCTCCAATCAAGCATTCCCATCCATATTCCCATCTGTAGGGTACGAACCAGTAGAACCGCCCTGACTCTCATCTGAGGGCAAAGCCTAGATTTCCACAATAGTTGTAAAGGGTCACCAACCGAAATTAACAGTTAACAAATAACATATAAGTTTTCAAATGCACAAAATACCCCTTCCAACTTAGCATGCATCTTAAAAGGTTTTCCATATGCTAAAAGTTCATACAATGCTTATCAAATGATAATGAAATTAAAATAAAGTTCTCAATTAATGAATAAATAAAGCTTTTGAAGCAAAATACAAAATAGTATCAATTAATGAATAAATACAAAGTTCTCAATTAATGAATAAATACAAAATAGTATCAAAATATAAAGTTCTCAATTAATGAATAAATACAAAATAGTATCAATTAATGAATAAATAAAGCTTTTGAAGCAAAGAAGTAAGATGGCAAATGAAAGGTACGACGAAGGATTACACTAGGATGTGTCTATAGTCAATATCTTGAAAAGCATCCAACACTTTTGAAAGCAACCCATCATATCATGTGCAAAGGCTACAAGCAAACCTATAGATCACTCTTGTGTGAATTAAAAACAATATAAAGTCGATCTTCAAAAAGGCAATGACAAACAAGCTAAAAATGAAAATCTTCACATGTCTTAAAGAAAGGAAAGAGAAAAGGACATTCTCGTGAAGCCTTTACAAGCCTGGAAGAAAAGAAAAAGAAAACACATGTGGTCTTACAAGCCTTTACAAGCCTTAAAGAAAGAAAAATGAAAAGGACAACACATGTTCAAGTTTCCAAAAAATATGCAACCTTGTACTAGAGGATGGACTGCATCTGTCCAAAGACAGCTGGATGGCAGTTTCGTAAGTTCATATGTTGTTAAGATTTAGTTTGTAAATTCTTCATATTGATACTGCTAGTATTTGTTAAAATTGCTTTTGCAAATTCTTCAGATGAAACTTCATTCTTATTGCTTGCTTTGATCTGAAAGGAACATAATGTTGACTATATCCAATTTAAAGGTACAATTTAAAGATACTTCAATTATAAGTAGGAATATGACTATGTCCAATTCAATATTTTTTCATTTGTCAAAATCTGAATCATATCTTTGCAAATAACAAATGTATTTTTTTATGAGTGTTTCTTATTGTAAACAACTCTTGATCATATCTTCTTGTAGATAAATTTTGATCAAATCTTCTTGTAAATAATTCATATCTTCTTGTGATAAATCTTGATTAAATCTTCTTGTAAATAATTCTTATTTTTTTGTGATAAGATGTTGATCATATCTTCTTCAAATCTTGACCATATCTTCTTTTCAACTTGGTCAAAGATTTTCTTAAATTATAAATTTGAATCAAATATTATTTTAGATTTTTTTCAAAAACACGAATGTTCTTTCCTACTTTGTGATCTCAGGTATTTTGTGCTCGTAAAATATTTTTGTTAACATCAAAACTCTAAGTATAAAACCATCTTGGTTCCAATATATAAAACTCAAAATACGATGATGTTTGTCTTATCACTATCGTATTTGTATTCAATTTTATCATATTTTGTCTCTATCATATCATGCGCATCAAATGAGCTCTAAATGTATATATAGATATATATATGTATTAAAATTTGTCACTAGAACACAAGATCTATACACTTGAAAGGATATTTATAGGTATAGGTCATTTATATCTACGTCTTTAGTTATCATCACTAAAAACTTTCGTTGGTATATGAAAAATTTCTTAATTTTAAATTTTAAACATTATAATCCATCAATAATGCATCAAATCCATAATAGTACATATGAAGTAACAATGTCAATCACATTGAGATGGGTTTGAATTGTGATTTCCTTTTAAAATTAATTCTTGATTTTAAATTTAAACTAACTCAAGATTAATCTGGGTTTCAAAACAGAAATGCAGAACGTTCTTGGTTAGTGAAAATAAATGAAATGGATTATTTCCACGTGATCGGTCCTTGTAAGTGAAAAATAACTAATGATAGGAATAAGAGAATCACACAATGTTGTATCCTGGTTCACCCAAGGTGGGCTATGTCCAGTCTTCATCATTTGTGAGCTTTCACACAAACGATCTTGATCATTTACAATTTTCACCTTTTAACCATGAAATAATTTCTTACAATTACCTTTCAGTCCATAAAGGGTTTTTATATTTTACCTTTTAATCACGAAAAGGAATTTTATGACCCACTGAAACTATCTTTAAGAATATAGTCTTGAGCTTCAAATGAAATTATGAAAGAAGGTTGATGGATCATAGTCTACTAATTAACACTTGTTTGAGATTGATTTTCAACTTAAAACCCAGTAAAAAGATTCTTGATTTTAAAGTGATGACAATTCATGTAGTCGTTAATAACCTAACTGTTTAGAGTGATGTTTTCATAGACATGTGTTATTTTTTATCTAGAATGTTTCTGCTTTGAAACTAGAACGTTCCTGCTTTGAAACCAGAACGTTCTTCGTTATGCTTGAGTGGTTACTATGACTAAGATCATTTGACAGTTATTTGGTGTTAGTGTTTATGCTTTGTACGCAAGCTGAACTTTCTGCATAGGTGTAACATAAGTGTCCTTTTTATCCTTTGTGTCCTAGTTGTACTTGTATATAGGCCATCAATTTGGAGATTGATCTTGTTAATGTTCTTGATGTTGTTTTGTTTCTTTTAATCTTTTGGGCTTGAACATGGTTATGAGTATATTTGTTTCACTTAAGATCTATATTTTGGGAATTGATTCTTTTCATTTTTATTTTTAAAACTAATTTTCCAAAATGATCTTGTTTGATAAGGCTGGTATTTTCAAAAATCAGAGTGATCTTGGTTTGACTATATTGATTATGTCAAAAACCAGAATAATATTAGTATGTCAAGACTGATGTTCTTATGAATCAGAATAATCTTGTTTACACCAAAATGATAGTGTTGTTGTATAGTTGTATATGATTACCTCTCTTCAAATAATACATTAAAAAACACAAGCTAAATAGCAACATAATTAGAAATTAATTAGCTTGTTTGATTATCTTCAAAATATTAATTTAGATTTTTGCCTCAAGGATATATCTTGAAATAAAGAAAATACATCGTTTTCAATCCCAAAATTAAAATTCAATTCATCCTAACTTTGCAAAAGAAACTAATTTTCTACCACATCAGGGTACATAAGATAACTTTTCATATCTACACTAAGTTCATTACACCCAGTATAATCGGGATTTGATCAAACCACTCAATGTAATTATTCCCATTGAACATACTCATTTTACTGTGAGAAGTAAATAGATTACTTTCAACCGCAAACATTCATCACAAACTGACACTTCAATGCTTTGAGTAAATTTCATATATTCAAATCAATACAATCTTTAATCATGTGTAAGATCACTTTTGGGCAATACATAAATACGTTGCAAAAACCATAATGATGCTAAATACACATGCTTTAATTGGTAAACAACCATACTCAAAACAACATAACATGCATGTCTATCTTTAGATATACAAGCACCAAATAACGAGTATGTCAACAAATTTTTTAATTTCGGTGATTATAAGCAATGACCATCTTTGGATGATCTATATGTCTTGTAATAATCACTCTTAATGAACCTTAATATGTTATTCACATAGCATCTCAATTTATATTCCAATTATATAATTTGGAATTGTAAGATATATGCCTCCTTGACTATGATTTTGATATAACTTCCAAACATACAATATATATGCATTATCTGATTAATCTAATAGTTTGGGTTGTGATACATTTCAGGAAAGAACCAAACACTACACTTGGACAAATCTTGGATCTCAAGCAATCAAACAAAGATTGATCATATCATACAAGGCTTGAAGATTATGTGTAAATTTGTCTATTGTTCATAGTGTTTATTAGTTAGATTCATCATTATGATTTCACACATCTAATATTTGCGAATTAAAATTGAAATCATAAAATAAGTGTATTAATCAATCAATTGGTAAATCAATTAATTAATTGATTTTCTGATTCATAGAACAAAGTTTTCACTGAGTTAATCGATTAGCAAATCGATTACTTAAATGTTTTTTATCAGACCTGTGTTCTATGATTAAAAGAAATCGATTGGACAATCGATTGATATGCTTTTCTTAAGTTACAATATTTCTACTAATCAATTAGTTAATCGATTGCATGAATGAATTAATTCATCATTTATTAGAAACATATTGCATAATCGATTGACACATCGATTTTCATTAAATATCTGAGTTACAGGGACAAATCAGTCAATTGGCAAATTGATTTGATTAAGTGTCTGAGTTACAGGGAGAAATTAGCCCATTGCCAAATCGATTATGTTAATGAAAGTGAATCGACTGAGTAATCGATTGTTTGATCTCGCATTTTGAACAAAACAATGATAATCGATTATTCAATCGACTCTGATATGAACTGAGTATCAATTTCTGATATATGCATTAAAACAATCGATTAGCAAATCGATTAGTTCATCTATTTCAAGAATTTCAAGAAAAACAAGAAACTCGAAATCAATTAGGAAATCGATTGCTCTGGTAATACGCATTAATAAAATCGATTTGTCTGAAGTTTTTTTGAAACTATATAAACTGAATGAATCACAATTTTCATAATATAATAGAAAACTGAAAGTTTTTCATTAGCTTTTCGAAGAATACACTTTGAGAAAAATTGTTATAACTCACAAACATCATTGGCAAATACTTAGTGTGAGAATTCATTGTGATTGAATCAAGTGTTTTAGTTTTTTTTTAATGAATCATCTTTTTAAAAGAAAGAGAGTGGAAATCCAGTATTGTGAAACTGGTGGTCATCTTTTAGAGTGTGTGTGATCATCTAAAAGAGATCTCAATCTGATCTTGCTAGAGCTTGGCGATTAGTTCTTAAGGATAGATTGGCTGTTGTTGTAGATTGATATTGAGTTAGATGTATAGGCATTGGAGTGCTGGAAAGTCTTTAAATATACTCAAATCATTTCTAGTAAAGGCTGGAATCAGTAAGTGATTCCAAGACTGGATGTAGACTATCGAATAGATAGTTGAACTAGTATAAAAATCCCTAGTGCACACTTCTCTATCTCTATACTCTTTATCTTGATAATACATGTGTTCTTGAATCTCAGTTTTGAATAAGTTGTGAATCTATTATTGTTAAATTGGAATTAATATTAAACAAGTTGGTTTTAATATTAAGTTCATCACTTAGGAAGGAATTGGATAATTTGGTTAATAATATTGTGTACAACTTGATATTTGAGGAAGAAAAAAGAGAAGAGAATTGGAAATCTTCCATTGTATTGAAAAATCTTCTCTTTTACACTACAAGCTATTGTATATATATTACACCCTATACATCTGGAAACAGAAAAACAGAAAAGCCAACTAACTTTCCATATCTTGAATAACATAAATACAACTAACATCCCCCCTCAAGTTGGACGGTGTAAAGAACACAAGCCCAACTTGGTGATAAACTTCTGAAAAGAAGCAGGAGGCAAGGGCTTTGTGAAGGCATCAACAAGTTGATCAACTGAGGCTATAGGAAGAAGATGAATGAGGCCTTGTTTAATCTTCTCTCGAACTACATGGCAATCTATTTCGATGTGCTTAGTTCGTTCATGAAACACAGGATTGTGGGCTAAGTAAATAGGAGAAAAAGTATCAAAGTAATCAACTCCTTCCATTTGAGTGTATCCTTTAGCAACAAGCCTTGCTTTGTACCTTTCTAAAGTTCCATCAGCATGATATTTAACCTTGTACACCCATTTGCAACCAATAGGGATTTTATTGGATGGAAGGTCAACTAAGGACCAAGTACGATTCTGTTCAAGAGCTAACAATTCATTTTTCATGGCATCCTGCCAACAAGTAATCTGAGATAGAGGCCATTCCACCAACAGGAATAATAACCTTAAAGAGTAAGAAAGCTCCAAACTTAAGTAAATAATATTAGGGCCACATATTTTCTTAACTCTATTTTCCATATTAATTTCGAAACAAAATAAATCTACATAAGTAAAATGGTGTGCCCCATTACAGAACAAAAACCATTTCAATTGAACCAACACTGCTTTTATGTGGAAACCGTTTTCTCCTCTCTATATTTTCTTTTCTTGTATTTTTTATGGTGAATATACTACCCATGAGAAAAATAATAGAATCACTTCCTTCAGATTTATATGTCTCTTATATAGTTACAACAAGTTTATAACTATTTATTCAAAAGGGAGTGAAGAGACTAATTTTGAATTTCAAAATAAAAGTCAAATTGACTTTAATTAGACAACAACCATCACATTAGGCCATCTTTTATAAATGACATATACCACACTAATATATTATTAAATTAATTTAACACTACAAACCCATCTACCACCAGAACATATTTTCTTTTCTTCTCTTTACGGATTTGTTTTGTTTTTGTTTCTTTCTCGCTTTTCAAAATTAATGCATCTGCATGTTCAAACTATTGATTTTATTTCACTTGTTACCACAATATAGGCCTATCCCATATACCAATTAACACACATGCACTCACACTTTTTTTATTTCTTTATAAATGATAATAATAACATTAATTATAATAAAATTATTGGGTCCCACTTAGGTAGTGAATTCACCTAACAAATCTCTCCCTCCCACGACTCAAGTGGAAAGGAACTATTCAATTATATTTGTCATCGTATTTAAACCATTCTCGTTTATATGAATCTTCTCTATTGAAAATGAATTCATCTATAATGTATCTCGATTCAATGATACTGCACCTCAATGTGCTTGACTTTGCATGAAAGTAAGATTTGTATTGTGATGGATTGCCCTTTGGTTGTCATAGAATAACATAAACTTTTCATGCTTTAGGCCTGACCCATGTAGGAATTCCTTCATCCGCAAAAGGTTTTTAGAAGCTTCAGTTGTGCAATCTATTCTTCCTTCGTAGTAGATAACGCAACAATCTTTTGTAAGCTAGATTGTCAAGACACAACTTCCCATGCAAAAGTTATCATATAACCATAAGTAAATTTTCTAGAATCAAGATGACCTACCATATCTACATCTGTGTAATCATCTAACATAGGTTGATCTCCTCCAAAGCATTAACACATTTTGGAAGTGCTTCTCAAGTTCACTGCCTGCCATTGATCTTTACCAAGATTAGAGAGAAATCGACTAACTTCTCCAACGACATGAACAATATATGGGCTTGTGTATACCATAGCATACATCAAACTATCAATTGTTAATGAATAATGAACCTTCATATCCCCTTTGTCTTATCCACTTTTTGGACATTATTCAAAACTCAGTTTGAAACGAATAGTAAGTGGAGTACTAACAAGTTTGCAATTGTTCATGTTTAACCTCTCTAACACCTTCTCAATGGAATAATGTTGTGACAACCACAATTTATCATTCTTCCTATCATGAATAACTCTCATGCACAAGATTTCCTTGGCATGACTCAAGTCTTTCATTGCAAAAGACTTTCTCAAATCTTTCTTTAGAGATTGAACTTCTTAGTTATAATAAAATCACTATTAGATAATTTACTAACAAATACGTAATGATCAAAAATAGTTTTACTGTACCCATGCTTCTTCATGAAAGAGTCAAATTTTTTGTACCATTGTAATAAGGCTTGCTTGAGCCAATAAACAACTTTTTTTTCAATTTTCACTCAAGTTGTTTTTTTACCTTTGACTTTAAAGCCCTCAGGTTGCTCCATATAGATATCTTCCTTTAAATTTCCATTCGTAAGGTCGTCTATACATCAAGTTGTTCAACTTCAAGGTTTAAACTAGCTATTAACCCAAGTATAAATCGAATTGAGGATATTCTCACCACTGGTGAGAAATGTTCTTCAATTCCAATGTTTTTTCTCTCATTTAAATCTCTCATAACCAATCTTGATTTGTATCTTGGTTGGAAACTATTCTCTTATGTATTTATCTTATATACCATTTCAAATATGCAATATCATGCAAAGGGTCCATCTTTTCTTGCATTGCCTTCAACCACTTTTCATTATCAATATTTACAATGACATGATGGTAGTATTATGGCTTTCCACTATCAGTGATAATCACATACTCATTTGGAGGATATCATTAGGAAGGTTGATATTCTATATTAGATTATTTCAATTCAGGACTCAATTAGTGGCTCGTCTGAAACTTGGTAATCATGTTCAGATACATGATCATCAATTACATTCTCATCATATACTTGTATATCTCCCCCATCAATAAAAGCTTCAATTGAGGGTTCATGCACAACATCAATCTAACTTCTAGAATGGTGATCTATGAGTTTTATTTAAGAAACAAGAATCACTAGAAACCACTCATATCAACAAGTGCATATTTAGCTATTAAAGAATCAAAGTATCATCAAAAGATTACAAAAATAGTTACATAAGCTTCTTGAAGACATTAAAAGGTTATATTTTGAACCTCAAGAGAATCAATTGTGAAGATAAGAAACTTATCATATAAAGTATTCCATATCGCATCAATGTTCATATATAAAGGATAATTATAGAAGATCATTTATCCCAAGTTACATTGAAATAGTGTGACAAAACTCACATTGAGTTTTGTATTAAGGTTTGAGGTTTGAGAATGATCTTGATGAATTATTAAAAGAGCTCATGCAATACACAAGGAATGGTATAAGGATAAGGAAATTTGTTTATGAAGAAGTCCTTGATCCAACCAGCTCATGCGTTTTTTCTCTGATCCAACCCACTTCCTCTGATCCAAGCAACTTCCTAGGAAAGTGCAATTTCTACTGGTGTTTTTCTTTCAAGTATGTCTCTTGCATAGTCAGCATCATAGTATCCCACTAAGTTGTACTTAGAAGATTGCTTATAGAATAAACCAAGGTTAGTAGTGTCTTTCATGTATCAAAAGATCCTCTTAAATGATGTTAAGTGGGATTCTTGTAGATCTTCTTGAAACATGGTGTAGACATGCACGCTAAACATAATATCAAGCCCATATGTAGTTAAATAAAGTAAAGAACCCATTATGCTTATGAAGGTTTTATGATCAACCTTTTTGCCTGACTCATCTTGGTCTAATGAGCAAGTTGGATGCATTGGAATGCTCATTTGTTTGCATTGATCCATCTTGAACTTCTTGAGAAACTCTTTTGTATACTTAGTTTGATGAATCAAAACTTCATTATGATTTTGTTGAATATAAGTTCCTAAAAAGAACTTCAGTTCTCCTATCATGCTTATTTGGAATTCCTATTTCATTAACTGAACAAAGTCTTGGCAAAGCTTGACATTAGTGGATCCAAAGATAATATCAACAACATAAATTCGAATTATATTCAAATTATAAGAAGATCATTTTAACTAATTTTCTAAACAAGGTTTTGTTAATTTTCCCTCCTTCAGCGCCATTTTCTAGAAAGAAATTGTTTAGTCTATCATACCAAGCTATAGGTGCTTGTTTCACACCATACAAAGTTGATAGAAATTGGATCATAATTTAGAAGTTGATAGAATTTGACATAGGTCTAAAATTCATGAACCAATGGATTAGTCATTCTTATATGTGATTGTAATTTGTTTCTCAATTTGTCCGAACTTGAATTCAAAACCCCTCTTTATTTTAATTGATTCTAAATTCGGTTAACATTGTCAAAAGTCCTTGCGAGAATAGAATTGATAAATTTAGTTTGAGAAAATTCGGTCTCTAAATTAACTAAATTGTAGTTTTCTGGTGCTTGATTGTTAACTATAATCTATCAATAATGGTGATGCTTAATCCAACTAAAGAAAGAGAATTCACACAGTGTTGATTTATGCTTGCTTGATTATTTCTATAGTCAAACAGAAATATAATCATAATTTAGAAGTTGATAGAATTTTTGATAGGTTTGAAATTCCTGAACCACTGGATTAGTAGTTCTAAAATGTGATTGTAATTAATTTTTCAATTTCTCTGAACCTGAATTGAAAACCCGTGTTTATTTTTATTGATTCGAATTTCGGTTAACGTTGTTAGAAGTCCATGCGAGACAACTCAAGTTGCTGCTCTACGATAATTTTTTTTACTCGTATTTGACCTGTGTGCGATATTAGATCAACCATTATGTTGAGGTGTTCTAGGTGAAGAAACGTTATGTAGGATGTCGTTCTCTTCACAAAAGTTTTCAAAAAAGGAGTTTTCGAACTCACCATTAGATCACTACGAATTGTTGTGATTGAAATGCATTTTTCATTTTACACTTGCTTATAGAAGGTGGTGAGTACCTTATGTGACTCATCCTTGTGTCTTAGAAATTTTACCCATGTCTATCTAGTATAATCATCAACAATAACAAGTCCATATTTTTTTAGCATTGACAAAGGCAGTTTTAATTAGACCAAACAAATCTATGTGTAAAAGCTCAAGGAGTCTTATTATGGAAACAAAGTTTTTTTTAAAAAAATAACTCTTAGGGTGTATTCCTTTATGACATGCTTCACAAAAAACTTGAGATTTATACTTGAGATTTGACATCCCTCTAACTAGTTCTGATTTTCTCAATTTAGAGATTAATCATAAATTAGCATGGACTAATCTCTTGTACCAAGTCAACTGTTCCTCATTAATAGACTAAGACATTTGACGTCTTGTTTTTGTAGATTAAAAAGGTTTATTTTGTTCAAGTTATTATGCCTTTGCAATAAAAAGTACAAGTTTGAATGATTGCCCTATAGGACTTTTGATTAAAGGCAACATAATCATCATCACTTAATTGATTATTTCTCAGTAGGTTATGCTTCAGTCCTTTAAAAAACTAAAAAAAAATTAATATAGGGTAAAACGCCATTACCAATTGTACTAGAACCTGATATCATTCCTTTTTGGTTGCCTCCTAAACTTATTGTTCCCCATGTCTTCAAAATTAAGTATTGGAATATAGACCTTTCTCCTGTCATGTGTCATGGGCAGCCACTGCTAGGTACTATGATTGTTGTTTTAATTTTGATACTAAGGACATAGGAAGAAGAATTATTTTGTGTTTAGGTACCTAAATCTGGTTGGATCCTGGTGTGTTATTCTTTATAGACTTCTTGTATTTCCATGATATTTGTATGGGACGGTTTAATCTATTATGGCCCTTTTTATGAAAATATGCACACATAAAATCATATATAATTAATTTGGAATTTTGCGTTGATTCTACAAACCCAATTTCTATATTTCCATTTCTGCTAACACCATAGATCATTGAAGCTTGCTTGCTTCTAGCTATGCCATTTGCTAGGAAATATTGGAATGTCAATTCATATTTAACAGAGTTGCAAATCTTATCCTCTTATGGTTTCAAAACATTTTTATTCAAAGTTAAGTTTTGTCTTTTTAATTTTTCAAAACTAGTTTGAAGAGAGTTATGTTACTTAGTCAAATCCTTGTTAGCTTTCTTTAGGTTATTTAGTTTTGAAGAGACATGTTGATTTGCATTAAAAAAATTATTTAAGTAGTTATTAATTCACTACAAGTTAGATAAGAAAATACCTCAATTTCCACATCATATTCTAAGCCAGAGTTAAAATCTATGTCAGCCATCAGAGCCAAGTTTGCCAGTTCAACATCATTAGAAGAGTCATCATTAGAGTCATCCCATGTGATCAGACCTTTCTTCCTGGTCTTGAATTCTTTCATCTGGTTCCTTTTCTCAAGCTTTGGACAATTTGCTTTGAAAAGTCCAGGTTTGTTGCATTCAAAACAATTGGATTTCTTCTTATCAGTACCTTTATTGTTACTCTGATACTTCTTGAAATATTTTCTTAGGAAATGATATCTTTGTGTGCCATATGGGTTGAATTATCCTTAAAAAGAAGGATAGTTCCTCAGCTTCGGAATCGTCATTCTATTTTGCTAAATCATCCTCTGATTCTTCATCTACTTGCAAGGCTTTCTTATCTCTAGTTTTGAGAGGAAAATACTTTTGCTTCTTCTTAGGCTCATCCTCTAATAATTCAATCTCATGAGACTGGAGGAAGCTCATCAGTTCTTACTAAGGCATATTGTTCAGGTCTTTAGCTTACATATGAAAATATTATCCTTCTTGTTAAGAAGTTTGGTAAGTTTCTTAAAAATGACAGGACATTCAAAAAGAAAAGCTTCAAGAAGAAAGATAATTCTACATCAAATCAGAACTTCACTTGCTTTGAATGTGGAAAACAAGGACATATTAAAGCAGATTGCCCAAACCTTGCTAAAAAGAATGCCATCAAAAAGAAAGACTTCAAGACTTCAAGTAAGTTCATCTTCAGAAACAGAAAGTGAAGAATGCACCAATGTTGCATTAATGGCCTCGCATCAATTAGATGATGAAGAAGAGGTTAGCAATATAGACTCTCCTCCTTATAATAAAACTAATAGTGATTTAATTATAGAATACAATGATGCTCAAAACACAATAAAAGAATTACTTATTGAATGTAAAAATCTGTGTAAACTAGTGTCAACACAAAAGAAACAAATCTCAAGTTTACAAGAAAAGGTTGACATTATGGAGAAAAATTCTGAAAAACTAAAACAGAATTTTACATGCAATAAATGTGATTCCCTCTCTTTCAAAATTGTTCAATTAAATAGGGTGATTGAATGATACGAAAAAGGACAATTAGGATTGGAAAGTATCTTAAATATGCAAAGATATTCAAACAACAAAAGTGGTCTTGGATATTCAAAATTTGATAAACCAAATTTGAACAAGACTATTTTTGTTAAAGCAAGTAATCAATCTAATTAAGAAAAGACTATAGTTATGAAAAATAATGATTTTTATAAAAAGAAAATTATTCAAAATAAATTTCATACATATGCTACTAATAGTAGATTTAATCCTACTTGCTCTTATTGTGGTCTTCATGGTCATACACCTAATACATGTCATATTAGAAACATTAGTGTTCCAAGTGGGCATTACATATGGGTAAAGAAAGGTACTAACCATCAAGGACCCAAAACACATTGGGTATCTAATAAAGTTTTATTTCAATTTTGTAGGTATGCAAGCAAGATACTTCAAATATGTGGTACTTAGATAGCGGATGCTCAAAACATATGACGGGTGATGTAACAAAATTTTCAGCCTTAACACTTGAGTCAAAGGGACATGTAGTATATGGAGACAATAACAAAGGAAAAATTTTAGGCATTGGAAAAGTCGGTAAAGCACCATCCCCCTCAATTGAAGATGTCTTATATGTTGAAGGTCTAAAACACAATCTCATAAGCATTAGCCAGCTTTGCGACAAAGGATACAAGATAGTTTTTAATAAAGATGAGTGCATCATCCAAAATGAATATACAAATGAAACTCATTTTGTCGGTAAGCGTTTCAAAAACATTTTCATACTTAATCTTGACGATTTATCCTTAAAAATGAAATGTATTTTGGTAAGCGACAATAATGATGCTTGGCTATGGCATAAAAGATTTGCTCATATTCACATGGATCATTTAAACAAATTGGTCAAGCATGATGTTGTTGTAGGCTTACCAAAAATGAAATTTATAAAGGATAAATTGTGTGACGCATGTCAAAAAGGCAAACAAACAAAAAGTTCTTTGAAACCTAAAAATGTCATTTCAACTTCTAGACCACTACAATTGATACATATGGACTTGTTTGGTCCATCAAGAACCAAAAGTCTTGGTAGAAACTCATATGGACTACTCAAGGTTCACTTGGACCTTATTTTTGGCAAGTAAAAATGAAGCTTTTAAGGCATTTAAAAACTATGCCAAGATAGTCCAAAACGAACAATATGCCAAAATTGTATCAATTAGAAGTGATCATGGGAGAGAATTTGAAAATACTTCTTTTGAAGAATTCTGTGAAGAAAATGGCATCTTTCACAATTTTTCTGCACCAAGGACACCACAACAAAATGGGGTCGTTGAAAGAAAGAATAGATCCTTGATAGAGCTTGCTAGAACTATGCTAAGCGACTCAAATCTACCAAAATACTTTTGGGCAGATGATGTAAACACAACATGCTATGTTTCCAACTGGGTAATCATTAGGCCAATTCTTAAGAAAACTCCATATGAACTTTACAAAGGTAGAAAACCCAATATCTCTCACTTCCACATTTTTGGATGTAAGTGTTTTGTGTTAAATAACGGTAAGGACAACCTTGGAAAATTTGATGAAAAAGCTGATGAAGGTATATATCTCGGTTACTCTTTATCTAGTAAAGCATTTAGGATTTTTAATAAAAGAACTTTATTGGTTGAAGAATCAATGCATGTAACTTTTGATGAAACTAACCCCATAAAAGAGGAAAATATTATTTCTTATGATGATGATGTTTTTGAAAGCGATGATCCAAGCAAAGAACTTCAAACTAATCAACCAGAACAAGAAAGTGAAGTCAATATTGAAAGGTAAAGTGATGATCTTCCTAAAGAATGGAGAACCCATAGATATCACCCAATTGATAATATTATAGGTGATATCAATAAAGGAGTCACAACAAGACTAAAATTGCAAGATGCTTGCTTAAACATGGCGTTTGTTTCACAAATCGAACCCTCCAAAATTGGTGAAGCACTTAAAGATGATCAATGGATACTTTCCATGCAAGAAGAGCTCAATCAATTTGAAAGAAGCCAAGTATGGGAACTTGTTCCTAATCCTGGAAATAAACACATCATTGGTACAAAATGGGTGTTTGAAAATAAACTAGACGAAAATGGCATAGTTGTTCGCAACAAAGCTAGATTGGTCGCTCAAGGATACAATCAAGAGGAAGGGATAGATTTTGACGAAACATTTGCTCCGGTAGCAAGATTCGAAGCTATACGTTTACTACTAGCATATGCTTGTTCCATGAATTTTGAGTTATATCAAATGGATGTGAAGAGTGCCTTCCTAAATGGATACATAAATGAAGAGGTCTATGTCAAAGAGCCTCTTGGGTTTGAAGATTCCAAAAATCCCTCACATGTCTACAAATTGAAAAAGGCTCTCTATGGTCTCAAACAAGCTCCAAGGGCTTGGTATGACAGATTAAGCACCTTTTTATGTGAACGAGGATTTGACAAAGGGGAGGTTGATAAAACATTATTTGTCAAAAGAGAAAATGGTCACATTATTTGTCCAAATTTATGTTGATGATATAATATTTGGATCAACCAACAAGGACATATGTGAAGAATTCTCTTCAATAATGCAAGGAGAATTTGAAATGTCCATGATGGAAAAATTAAACTATTTTCTTGGACTTCATATCAAGCAACTTGAGCACGGCATCTTCATCAATCAAGCAAAATATTGTAAAGAATTACTAAAGAAATTTGAAATGGAAAATTGCAAAGAAAGTACAACTCCAATGGGCTCCGGAACATATGTCGATAAAGATGAATCAGGAATTTCTATCGACATATTCAAATATCGAGGTATGATTGGATCATTATTATATCTAACGGCCAGCCGGCTAGATATTATGTTTAGTGTTTGTCTATGTGCAAGATTTCAGGCAGATCCGAAAGAATCCCATCTAGTAGTTGTTAAAAGAATTATGAAGTATCTAAAAGGAACGACAAATGTAGGCCTATGGTATCCCAAGGGTAGCATATATAGCCTAGTTGAATACTCCTATTCGGATTATGCGGGACACAAAACAGACCATAAAAGCACTAGTTTCATGGTCATGTAAAAAGCAAGCTTGTGTTGCACTTAGTACTACTGAAGCTGAGTACATTGCAGCAGGAAGTTTTTGTGCCCAGATTCTCTGGCTCAAACAACAATTACATGACTATGGAGTTGATCTCGGATGCATTCCCTTAAGATGTGATAACACAAGTGCTATAAACATCTCAAAGAATCCAATCATGCATTCGAGAACTAAACACATCGATATCCGACATTATTTTCTACGGGATCATGTGCTTAAAGGTAATGTTTAGGTAACATTTGTTGATACACACAATCAATTGGCTGATATATTTACAAAACCGTTACCTAAAGACTCATTTTATAAAATCCGAAGAGAACTTGGTATTTTGAGTGAAAATGATCTTTAACCATTGAAAGATATACATAGTTTGTCATATCTCTTATTCCTTGTTGATTATTGGTTCTTGATATATGAATTTGTGTATTACATGATGCAATTTTCATAAAAAACTAAGTTTTAAGCAAAAACTGTACCTATGTAGTCGAATACCAATAGCTGTATTCGAATACATACTTTTCCAAAATTCCTGTATTCGAATACATCCTATGTGTAGTCGAATACACATTCCCAGAACAACGTGTAGTCGAATACAAAAAGGTGTAGTCGAATACACCTTCGCGTTTTTGCCCAGATATAAAAGCTGATTCACATGTTTAGGGTTATTTTTATTTGGTATTCGAATATAGCCCCAGTTCCTTCTTTCTTCTCTCAACCAAATTCTTCCATCCTCCTTTCCCTTAGTTACCCATTCACCCAACCTAGCAAAATTAATTACTCTTTACTTCTTTCTTGCCTTTCCTCTTTAGATTTCTCACAAATCTCACATTTTCTCTAAAACCCATTTTCACCAAAAATTTCTTCTCTCACCATGGATGCCCGCAAACGTGGACCACAAACCAAGCATGCAGCGGTAGGTCCCTCACGAAAACGCACCAGGAATCCTAACATCACAGATCTATCCCGGCTTATACACATACCAGAAGAAATTGATCGTTTTCGCACATTCTACTCTGACAAGCGCCTCATTGACCCAAAGGATGGTACTTTAAACTCTTTTTCTGATTTTAAATTTCCTACATTGCACAAAGCACAACATGTTGAAGACTTTATAGGTTACAACGGTCCAGTTTATCCAGATTTGGTTAGGGTTTTTTTATTGCAATCTCATGCAAGAGGGAAAACTGTTAGTTTCTCGAGTTAAGGGTAAAACCATCCGATTAAATACCAAAACCATTGGAGAAATTCTAAATATTCCTTTTAATGGTGAAAAGTTTTATCCAAACAAACTGTGTGAATGGGGTGATATTTCTAAGCATGATGCATATGTTTCACTTTGTCGGTATGATAGACATACCATGGAACAAAAGAGAACTCAGGCAGGTTCCAAATATGCCCAGCAACGGTATGGCGTGGGAAATCTTACTATTGATTATAGGCTTCTGCACTATTTTCTTAGCTACATCCTAGTTCCAAAGGCTAGAAATTACTCCCAAATTTCGGAATTTGAATTACAAATTATGAATTTCATGTATGAAGGTTGTCAATTAAATTGGGCATTTTTTGTGAAATCTATTATGTTTGGATCTCGCGAGGCAATTGGCTTACCCTATGCAAAGGAAGTTTCTCGGATTTTGGAACACTTTGGTGTGGACTTATCTGATGAAGTTATCTTTACCCCCACGAAAGAAAATATGTTAGATTTAGGTGTCTTGCCTAGCATGCGGATAATATGGAATGAAGAGCTTGAAGCCTTTGTGCATAAAGGTGATCATGGTCAACCATCTGATGCTGCACAGGATGACAATGCTGGACCCTCAAACGCTGCTGCTCAAGAAGATGAAGATGGCGAGGAAACTGCGTCTAATGATGATTATATCTCCAATCAAATGATCATGACTCGCCTTGATTCTCTCCAAACCTTCTTTCAAACTCCATTCGACACTTTGACAACTTCTATTGACACTCGCTTTCAGAACATTGAAACTAGTCTTGATCGCAATCATAACACTCTTTCTCAAGACATTAGTGATTTATCGGACAAAATTGATCACTTTCACATTCCGCAGCTCTTGATTAAGTTCGCTATTTGGCCTGTATTTGCACTAAATTGACTGTTTGCATTATGTACTACCTTGATATCTGTTTATGTACTAATTTGTCGTTTGGATTATGGTTTGTTTTGTATTGCTAATATTGCAACATCTTATGTATTAACTATTTTGATGTTATGACTTCATTTTCCTTTGTGTTATCCTCTTTGTTAACTTGTATTTCGTTTGCCTTATTAGCATGATTATACTCGCAAATTGTATGCCTCTTTTTCTATATTTTTCATCTTTTTGATCATGTCAAAAGGGGGAGAATATTTGGTATTGTTGTTGCATTTCAATCTTATAGGTACTCAAAAACAATTTTTTTCAAATCATCACATACAACGGGGGAGTATGCATATATTACGGGGGAGCAATGCTTTCAACTATACAACAACAACATTTTGTCATAATAAAAAACGGGGAGAATGTGAACTACATATTTTTGATAACGACAAGACCACCAATTATGGACAATGCAACAAGATCAAAAAGAAGATCAAAATGTCTTAACAATAAGCTTCAAAATCCAAATAATAGATAATAAAATGTAAAGGTATATGATACAATTCAAGAGTTCAAATACGTGAGAACTATTCATATTTACATATGCATTTAACATATTTTCAAAAGTCAAAACAACATTAACAAAACATTTAAAATCATATTTTTGACTAAGTACAAAAGTGTATTCGAATACACCATGTTGTATTCGACTACACACATATGTAGTCGAATACAAGCTAAGTCAGTGGCTATTTTCACTAATCTGTATTCGACTACACCAATGTGTATTCGAATACAAGATATAAAATTTGAATATTTTTGAACGTTACAAATAGGTTTATTCGAATACACATATTCTGTATTCGAATACAACTGGAAACATTACAATTTTTCAGAACTGGGATGGCTCTAGAACATTGTAATTTTTCATCAAACCTCTTGGATCAATGGCCACGAATCGGAAGGGATGTTTATGGAGTATAAATACCCCATAACTTCAGATCAAATGTCAACAATCCTTGAATCTATTCATTGAACAACTTTGAACCAAATTCTGATTTTTTACTAAGTACTTGCATTTCATTTTCATATCATTATAAAAGTTCTCAAGTACTTGAATTGTTATTGGATTGTTTATCAATATATCTCATCTTAGTCTTATTTAAACCTTATTGTATCATTTGTAAAAGATAGCTTCATCTATGATAGTGGTGTGCTATCTTAGGAGTATTGTTAGAAGTTTGTAGCAAGAATCCCAGGGTGGGAGTTGTACATTTTCTGACAAGTATTGGATTAATCTCTTGTGGTGTGCAAGAGGACTGGACCTACCCTTGAAGTGTCCATTTAATTACTGCAAATTATTATTAAGCCTTTTCTTAAACTCAGAAAATTCAACTACTATATTACTAAAAACAAGAAAATTTACTTACACCTAATTCACCCCCCCCCCCCCCCCCCCCCTCTTAGGCGTACTTCTGTACTTACAAATTCAATCTCATGAGACTGGAGGAAGCTCATCAGTTCTTACTGAGGAATATTGTTCAGGTCTTTAGCTTACATAATAGCAGTGACTTTAGGTCTCCACTGTTGGGTAGACTTCTAAGAATCTTTTTTACAAGGTACATTGTTGTGTAGCTCTTTTGTAGTACCTTCAGCCCTAAGACCATAGTTTGGAGTCTGGAGACATCTTCTCGATGTCTTCATCTTTCATAATCTGAAAAAGCTCATACTTCATGACTAAGAGGTTGGCCTTTCCTTCCTAGACATGTTTATCTCCTTCATATGTTAGAATGAAACAATCATAGATACTCTTACATGTTTCCTTGTTGGTGCACTTATCAAACTCTTTGAACGTGATTGAATTTATCATAAAGGTTCAAGCTTTATTATGCATCTTATACTATTTTTCCCCATCATTCATTTCTTTTCTGGATAGTTCAGTACCATCAGTATTTGTAGGAGCAGTGTACCCATCTATAATCAAATTCCAAAGTTCAGGATTTTGGGATATGAAGAAACTTGTGAGTCTATCCTTCTAGTTCTCAAAACATTTCCCATTAAACAGATGTGGTCTATTGACATTTCCTCCCATTTCCTTATCACCATAGTTAGACATACTTCAAAGGTGGATAATTTCTCAAATATTGTAAAGTGCTCAGACTTTGAGATCAAGCTCTGATGCCAATTGTAGATGGAAAATACATAAGAAATGGGGGGAATTTGAATTTTGTATTCGATAAAAAATTTGGGCTAACTAATGGGTGAAAATAAAACAAGTAAAGACAAAGGCAGTAAATAGAGAGAACAGGGATAACATAGTAACTTTTCTTGGTTCATTACCAACTTGGTAGGTACGTCCAATCCTTTCACCTAGAAGGATTTAATCTAGTAACTGAAACCAAATTACAATCGCTTAAATTCACAAGTTAATTTTTCTCAGCACCCAATTTGAAAATCACAAGTCGTTGAGGTATACAACCACTATCGGACAAGTTACACAAGTTTTTGTTTTATTTCTAGGTTTCTCTCAATTAGAGCGTATGAAAATTAAACTCACAAACTTAGCACAATAAAAATAATGATACAATATAAGGCTAAATAATTTCTAAGTGATTATTTGTTGTAGTTGTCGTTTTCGGCTATGTTGTCTTATTGTATATGGTTGTTTTTTTGTTACTCAAGTAGTGAATACCATTTATAGATGTCAAGTTTTTGAGCTTTTCAAATTACTTATTTTTCTTCTTCCAACATTCTGATTCCAACATTCAGATTATCTAATTTTGGATTCTTCAATCTTCTAATATGCCCATTGCATCAAAATTCTAATGATCGTTGCTTTGATTTCAAGACGTTCTATCTTTGATTGTGTAGATCCATTATTGTGAATTTGAATTGGATTGTTTCTATTTGATGAGACATTTAATTCGTGTAATTTAAGAATGTAATTGATTAAGCACTTTAATCCATTTAAATGTAAACAAAAGTAATCGCTTGGACATTTCAATCTTCAATATCAGAATCAGAGGTAGTGAGCCTTCATCATATTATTTTTACGAGTCGTGTGTAGAACGTGTGTCTTTAGAGTCAACTTTTAGAGTCATGAAATTTATCAAAATCAGAGTCATTGATTTTTTTTAACCATGAAAAATGATATGTTGACTTTTTCATGTTACATTGAGTTTTTCATATTGTGTTGACTTTTTCATCATAGCCACGCATAGTATGAAGTTTTGAGTCAGACCCAATCATCTTTTGGTGTTGAATTACTGGCTAGAGGAAACTTAGTAGAGGTAGAGTTAGCATTGTACAACAAAGTCATATGCTTGCCTCTGTTACTTTGTTGGAGGCTGTAATATCTCGCTTTTTCGAGACATTAACTAACAAAAATCTAAACGTAAAGATATAATTTTTTTTTATAAGATTATCTTAAGTACTCATTTACTTTAAAAACAATTAATAAATTTTTCAATTGTATTTTCAAAAATAATGAATCAAAGTATTCACAATTACAAAAGTAAAGATAATGCATAAGACAAAGAAACTCCTAAAGACAAAACTCTTGACATTTTACTACCCAAAAATAAATCTTAATTGGTCATAACTTTGGATGCTTGTGAAAAACTCTCCCAACAAGTCTAACACCAATACAAAATTATCTCAAAGCTTCCAATGGCATGATATTGTACTTCCTCGTATTTCTCCTACTAGGTTGGCTGCGACATTATTCGCTCAAGTAATACTATATGTGACATCATGTCAAATGTAAAGGTCATCTCCAAATAATAAACATATAGCAAATAAACACGCATATATAGTTGTAATAGCAAACGTATAAATAAATTATATATTTTATTTAACAATTAAAAATCACAACGGGACAAAGATACAAATCAACCAAAATGCATAAATCTTATTTGTTAGACTATAATCTTTAGAGTTTCACGTTCAGTGCTCCACCGTTGGACAAATACTCTTTAGAGTTTCATGTTCAGTACTCCAAAGTTGAGTATTTTCTAAATCACATTGCCTTTTCAAGGAATTTTCGTCACGTACTCACGATTAGGTCCAGGCGACCAATGCATGCATGAAAGTCATCACCTTAGTTAGTAACAAAATAGATCACTCATCACCTAGGATAACCACAATATGTCAAGCACAACCATTATAACAACGTATCATATAACATTTTTTTTTCCACAATTTGAACATGTCAAACACAAACATTATACCAACATATCATATAACATTTATTTTTAAGATAACACACAAATAGAACCAATACTTATCACAACCTCGACAAGACACAATAAGTTTCAACCACGTTTCTGTCGTGCCACTTTGATGAAGATTGGGATTCATGTTCTTTGCAATAAGCACACAATTTTTAGGTGAGAAAATATTTCAATTAACCAGCACTTGATATTGGCATATCTCCAAGGGCCCCACTAACTCATTAATCTCATTCTTAAGCCCGCTTTTGAACCTCTCAAACATGTATTCTTCATCTATCTGATTTAGGAAATAACATAAATGCTTTCCTAGGGACTCAAAATTTTCCGCATATTCTAGTATCATGAGATTCCCGTGATACCACTTCATAAATTGGCCCTCCTTCTTAGCCCTAGCACTTTTCCAAAACGTATTTGTCTATGAACTTATCCATGGAAGCCTCTTAGGTCAGCTCTTCATGAGTTGTCTCCATCATTTTCTTCGCACCTCGCCACTAGTATTCAACTTCACCGATCATAAAATAGGTCGCATACTCCACTTGCGCCATTGCAGCGGCCATTGCTTTCATGGCTTCGATCGCTTAAGTCATATCATTACTTCCTTGGGGGACCGATCACTTAAGCCATAATGCATCCTAAAATTATCTAATTAGGAAAATATTATGACATAATTTTAACTTTAGGATTGTACGAAAATCTTTTATTGAACACTATATAGTAGGTTCGGGTTATACAACAAGACGTTCTTTGGAGGGGTTCCCAAAAAAGAGAGGTGGGTCAATGGACCACTTAATAACCAAGTATTTCCTTAGCCAGATTTTCTCCAATGCAACTTTTTATATATTATCCTTTCCTTCTATTTTGGGGATCATACAATTATACATAATTTAGAATTTCGAACATTGTCTTAGTTACATGTATTTAGATCACATGATGAAAGCTCAACAATTACTTTGTGATTTAGATTGATATAATTTTAAATCGTGGTAATAAACTCATAATTCACAATATCATACACCCATAAATAATTACTGCTTCATTAAATTAAAATTATTTCTAATCCTATAATCAAGAATTTAAGACATATTTTTCATCATAATTATTCGAAAAAGTTAGACAATTAAATTCACATAATTGAAATTTAAGTCATTTATGACATGAAATAGTTAGAAAATCAAACATTTAGTATGAATAAGAAATATAGAGTCTAAAATTAATAATGAAATAAATAAAAAACAATCATACAATGAACAAGTAGAAAAATCATAAAAATTATGAATTGTAACAACTTAAATAGAAATTTTATTAAAAATATAAAAGACAATGCCAATAAAAATATGCAACTAGACATAGAGATTTCATGTTTGAAAACAAATAAATACACAATAAAATAACACCATTAAACCAAATATTTAAGGCATATATTTAACGAAAAAATTCATGGAGGTTACACAACTAATGATACATAATAGAAATTTAAGTGAAATTCAATAATTAGAAAACCAAACAATTAACATATTTAATGTGACTTAATAGGAATATAAGTAATTCTTAAAATTTCAAATTCAAGGAGGTTACACAATTAACAACACATAATAGAAATTTAAGTAATTAGTAAAATTTTAAATTCAAAGAGGTTACACAAATAATGACACATAATAAAAATTAAAATAATTAGTAAAATTCAATTTTAAGGAGGTTACATAATCAATGACACGTAATAAAAATTTAAGTAATTAATAAAATTAAACTTCAAGGAGGTTACATAATCAATGACACATAAGAGATATTTAACTAATTAGTAAAACTCAAATAATTCGAATTTCAGACAATTAATATGTGCAACATCAGAAAAACATGCGACATATACGAAACGTCCCACTCCACTAAGGTCCGAGACTTAGTGCTCTCCTACCACAATGTAAAGCCCCGAATTTTGATCATAGAATCACAAATTAGAAATTAAACTCATTGATAGAGTATGTGATCGGTCTGAAACTTGAATTAGTGGATTAATCGTTTTGCTCATATGTTAAAAAAAAACCATTTCTAATTTCAACTTTCAATTTGATTAATATTATTATAACAGAAGTCGTTGCGAAACGACTCGAGTTATTAACTCTATTTACATTTTATCAATTGTATTTGAACTGTGTGCAACAGCGGATCAAATCAAGACATTACTTAAAAATATTTATTTTCTTTTAAAAATGACATTATTGTTTTTCATTTTTTTTCGAAGTAGTTCATCATATTATCAATAAAATTTCACTAGTAAATAGTTTGATTTTATTTTATGAAATAACACAACGCAATTTATCAGATATTATTGTTATTATTTTTGAAAAGATAATTTGCTAATTGTAGAAAATGTTCACTTACGTCTTCAAATAGAATAGTTCATGTTTTTCCTAGCAGAAGGACCTCACCTCCGCATTTCTATTTAAAATCGACCATGAAAAGTAAATAAACTTAAAAAATGTACCACATCAGTCTTATCACTACAAACATTTTTTTTTTGTTAAAGTACCCCTTTTTCCCAAGCGCGTGCGTCAAACAAACGTCATTCATGCAACTCTTCGAGATCGATAGTACCTAAATGTTGGTGTAAGGGGACAATTCATCCCACAACAAAGTTAAACCAAATAATATGTTAACAACCATAAAATATGAATATAAAATCTTTTTGTAATAAAAGATTCAGAGAAATTGATTTTTTTAATAATTGCAAATGTGTATCAAAAGTTATAAAATGTATCTAAATAACTCAAGTAGCAATTCAGCTTATAAAAAATAATTATATCAAAATAAAAATGACCATAAAGTGTATGCAAGTTATGCATCCTCCTAAACATATATGATCCGGATATAGCAAGCCATTAAGGCATCCACATAGAAGTCACTCATACCAATAGGGAAAATTAAACCAAACACTAAGGCGTCCACAAAGATGCATATGATGTGTCATGACAACGATAATGATGCTTGAAATGTACAAGTCACTAGCCAGTTAGGCAACCACAAAGAAAACTATCCAAAACACAAATCACCAGCCACTTAGACAACCATAAAGACAAAATATTCCAGATTTAAATTTTTTTTTGAATCACATAAGATGTCAAACTTACATTCTTATGGATGTTCATAGTTAGAACCCAATAACTTCAACACATCAAATGTGACAAATATCTCAAAATCATAACTTTCATTTTAATAATCCATAAGATTCGAATTGACTACGTGTCATTGATAATAATCAAAACTCATATCACCAAGCATACAATAACAACATAAATTTTATTCCTTTCACTATAAAGTTTTCCGCATTATAAAAATGAACTATTCATTAATACGTCTCAATAATCAATTTTCTCATATTGATAAAATTAAAAATATAAATTTCTCATGAATTTCCTCAAGACACGTATATTGTTTAAAATCAAATACATCATAATAAACATATTACTAATTATATCATCATTAAAATTATAATTTTATGATTAAGTAATCTAAAACACGTAAGGCGTTAATCATTTTCACTACAAACATATTTATCAAGGTATAATAAAAATAGAACTCTAATTAATTTCATCAAGATAGAGGTATTACTCAAAAGAAACAATCAAAATATTATAGTTAATTTCTTTACGACTAAAATAAAATCAACATTTTTCTTTTTAAAACATCCAGACATTATATGAATGTCTTACGAATCGCTAATTTAATATCTAGCCTAACTCTACATGAGTAAAAGCCCTTACCTTGAGTGTTTTCCTTCCAATTGACACTATATAGCCCTCAAAAATCTCACCAAGATGAACGAACGAAAGTTTAGAACTTCGATCAGAATGCGAGGGAATGTGAGGATGGTTGTTTGAGTGGCATAGAAAATATTTGAGATAAATATAATTTTGGTAATGGCGTGTGGGTGATTAGGACTTCTTTTTGTTTACTGCAACTTTGTTGTATTTTGTGTTGAATTGTTTAGGTTATTAGCCGAATTTTTATTTTATGAAATTAAGTACCAAAAATATATTTGGTTAGAGTTAATAATATATATATATATATTGGAGACTCGATTAAAAATATTCATCATTCATTTATGTGTTTGTGCTTGTTGTTTGGTATTTATTATCTATTATAATATATTATAATCGAATTTTAACTCTATTGAATGACACATCATACACTTATGTGCCACATCATAGCATTTGTGTCACATTGTTTATATTTTTATGTGGCACCCTTCATATATCTCTACTATTCACTTTATATCTTCTATTACTCAATTTATCATTTCTATCTCACACATCATATACAGAAATTAAAAAACATTTAAAAAAGCTCAACATAAACATAATTCTATCATTTTCTCACTCCAATCAACTTTTGCGGCTTCTCCAATTCTAACTTTTAATATCCTAGATTAATTGACATTTGAAAGTATGAATTCGATCTAACAAAGCCATATTTGAATACAAAATCACGAAGCCATCGTTTAAATTGCACCAACAAAAAATTAATAAAATTTCAACAAAAAAATTGAGAAACTTTCAATGAAAATGTTATATCCCTAAAGTTCCAACAAATTAATACACACTAATACTAAAATTAATTAAAAAATTTAGTTATTCTAAAAGCTACTATTTTACTTTTAATTTTCCTTCGAAAAAATAATAATGACATATTCAATATCATTATTAATAGCTGAAATATATTTTTTTATAAGTAAATATTATTAAATTAGTAGCTATATTAGTTTTATCATATTATGATTGGTTTATTTCTACTACAAAAAATGATAAAGTACAAGTCATTTTTGAAAGTGATGGTATAGGTTACATTTAAGAAATCATACACCTATTATTTTAAAAGTAATATTTTTTGCTATGTGAATATGATATCTTCCAAGCATAATTGCAAAAATTAATCTCTCGAGTGAAGTTGGACCACAATGGATGAATAAACTCTTCCTGAAAAGAATTAACATTATCGTATGCACATAAAAATAAATATATATTATAACACATTTCCATATTTACAATTTAAATAAATTATATAATTGATTTTTTTAATGTGTTAATGCTAGCATGTGTTGGCAAAGAAAAACTTACAATTTAGTTAATTAAATTTTAAAACATGTTATTATAGTGATTTAATATTTTACTATTTAAAAGTTTACTTCATTTTCACATGAATAAATAGATTATTTGAAATAAGATAATTTTAGTACAATATGAATAAATAGGTTATTCAAAATAAAATAATTTTAGTTATTTTCTCCCTCTATTATTTTGTTATTGGTCTTTTAATTTTATTAATATTACACTTAGAATACCAAAATATTTATAGGTAAATGGAAATGTCAGTATAGTTGATATGTCAATTAATTACGATAATATCTTTACACTTTCATATTTTCTTTAACAAAAGTAATTTGATTCCGACTCTCTAATTTCAAGTTTATAATGTATTTGATTATACAATATTAATAAATGATATAACATTATAAGTTCCAAATTTTAAAAGATTCTTCAACAAAAACAATTTTGGTTAATTTTTCAACTAAAATCATTGAGCAGCAACACTGGTAAAAGTAAACCAAAATTTAAAGTGTAAATAAATAAAAAAACATTGTTTATGAAAACAAAGTCATTTTCATTTCACTTTGACATATTTAAAATGTTAGCATTCTTATAAATTTTAAGATTATAATTAATTGAATCATTAGTTATACAAAACTTTTATATATATATATTTTTATAGTGAAAACTAATTATATATTTTAATAATAAAAATTTAAATACACATATAAAAATTTATTTTTGTTAAGTACTCTTGTAAAATGACTCATAAATTTTAAGTGAGGAGAAATTGGGAATTTCAAGTATGAATTTAAACGTTTATTTATCAATATAGTTATAGCTACCAATTTATTTGTACTTATGGAATTTACGTGTATAAATTTAATTTTGATTTATCATACTTCAATGCAATTAGAATATTAATTATATATTTATTTGAAAAAAAATAATAAATGTATATTACAATATGAAAATAAATGTATATTTAGAAATAATTTTTTTCTTAATATATGTTTGAAATAAAAAAAAAATTAAATACATACGAACCACAAAAACAAGGTGAACAGACTGGTCAATTTGATCATAATTTTATTATTATTAAATATAATAAAAATAATTTGACTCTTATTATTATGTGCATATAATTTGACTCGTATTATTATTAAATATGTTAAAAATATATGTAGACTATATAATGATATTATTTAGAATAAATTATTTCATTTAAGTAAATTTGACAATAAAGTAAAAAAATTTACTACTTTATAAGATTATTTTAAATGTTTTACGTTTTGTATATTTATAAATTTTATTTTGTTAAAATCACAATACATATGTGTGAGTGAATACAATTATATATAACATTCATAATGAGTGGTATTTGTTAAACGAGTTTATCTTGTTTTTTATAGAGAAGATGAGAAACACTATTATGTTTGTGAACAAAATCCAACTTTATTGTGTTATTTTTTATTTCTTGCTCATAATTTTTACAGCGGTTTTCACTATTACTACACCCAATATAAATATTAATCAGGTATATCATATTAGTTATATTTTATCTGATATATTATATATGAAGTATTTTTTATTAGCCTCTTTTTACTCACCGATTTGGATATACACCATTCCGAAAAAATGTAGCTACTATGTTATACATTATTAACTTATTTTTTTTATCTGTCTGTTACATAATAAATATTATTTCACATTTTACATATTCTGAAAGATGTAAAAAATAATAGACCACCAAAATCTTTATGGGAACCTCCAATTCGGTTCATAAAAATTAGTAATTTATTAATTATTTAATTTTAAATAAAATTAAAATAATTCAAATAGTGGCACAAAGGAATATATAATTACTTAAAGAAGACTTAAATAAAACTATTAGATTTTTCAATTTTCACAGTACACTTGTGTGTGTTGGAAATGTGTATTACCATATTGTTTTATCAGTGAAAAATGTATTAATTGTAAGGTTAAAACTTTTTTTATTGGCATTTATTTAAAAAATATGGATTTTTTTTTAAATATAGTAAAGAAATTTATGTATAAATATTTTTTTTTCTAACATAAGAGTTTTAAATTTATCTCCAAAGTCATAAAATTCTCAAATAATTAATAAATAAACCGTTTTGACTAACGTTACAAGTAATTTGATATTTTATAAATTTTGAATTTATGTTACACAACTTATAATTTAATGATAAAAAATGATGATTTAGTCATTATAACAATATGACATATCATGTGCTTCATATTAAAATTAGTATTTTATAAAGAAAATATGATAATTATTGTTCTATTAAACTAAGCATTCTAACTAAAAATGATATGTTTGGTCAGAATCTTAGGGAGAAAGTTGGAGAAGATATGGTGTCTATAGTTTCATCAAGAAGGCTTTTTGAAAAGTTGATCGGGTCAAGTCCTCCAGTTTGCAAAAACAAATGCGCGCAGTGTCCAAAAACCTGTCATGCTACCCTTGTGTCTGGACCTTACGGTTCTTTGATATGGAGTTGCAAATGTGTTAACAATTTATCTATCCCATGATAATATTTAATTTTCGGTTTGTATGATGTTACTCTCATTTTAAAATAAATAATAAAATATAAATTGCACTCAAATTTGATTACATACTTAATTTATGGAACAATTTTTATATTTTACAAGAGTTATTTTTTAGAATAGTACACATATTTATCATTTATTTAATAACTAGTAATAATTTTGAATCACTATTATTATATAATTTATATAAATTTGAATTTATTTTTGTTCTTTTCAAATATATATTTTTTCTTATAGATATTGTAAATTTTTTATTTTTGTTTTAAATATTCCAATTTGATCTTCTACCTTGATTTGGTGTTTCCACAATTTGTTAATTTGGAATTTATCTCTATTATATGTATTTAATATTAATTTTAATTTTTATAAATAAATAGTTTTGGAAAAAATATAATCAAACATTAAAAAATATTATAGTGATTAAAATAAAATAACATGAATTAAAAGTAACAAATGATATATTTACAAGGATTAATAAAAAAAAATTTATAACGACTAAAAAACAAAAATTTGTTATATATACGAATATAAAGATATACTTAAACCTATATGAAATATTAGATCACTGCCTAATCCTTAAAATATATTCTTTAACTTAGTGTATATTACACTAGTGTTAATGATATTACACATGTTTTATGTATAAAAATGTTATAAAAGTTAACGCAATAGCAATTTGTATTTCTTTAGCACGTTAATTTTGACCTTGATTTTCCGATATTTTCTAAATAATTTAATTTTAAGGCGTACGTTTAGACATTAGTTATTAGGAAAGTAGTGTCAATTGTGTTCATAATTTTGAAAACATATATTTTACATCATTTGTGAGAGAAAATTGATGTAAAATACTTCATGCGACTCCTTAATTTAATTTCAGGAAACAATTCAGTCTTTTTTATCTTTTTTTTTCTCTCAATTTGATCACATAAGTCTTAAAATGTCAATAATATTATCTTTTTGACATAAATCCATAAAATTTATCATCTTCGAAAGAAACTCATAATCTTAAAAAATTAGTAATTTTGTTCAACAAAATCTATATTTTTATCCAATTCATAAACCAAATATTCAAATAAACTCATATTTTCATATCCAACAACATCAAATTCATCAAATAAAGAACTCACATTTTAAGATTTATGTTAGGGATTTGATTTGGATAAAGATAGAAAGGAGAAGAAGATATTGTCTTCGTCATTTAGGGGTTTAGAGATTTGATTTGCAGAAGGAAAGAAAGAAGAAGAAAATATTGTCTTGGTGATTTAGGGATCCAATCTTAAAGTGTGAGTTCATTATTTGATGTTGTTGAAGACAAAAATATGATTTTATATGATGTATTAATATTTGATAATATAAAACATGTAGTGTAAAGTTTTAAGGTGGTGGAAAACTGGTCAATCACTCGTACAAAAGTTTTAGTATTTGATATATGCAACACTAGTGATGTTTGACAAAACCAATTAATTCTGGTTCAACAACAACAATATAGCTACGTCAAGTCTCTGTACTCTGAAGAATTCAATCCACTAAATCAAACTGATTTTCACCAACACTAAACCAAATTGATGTTTTAATCTTATCAAACTTCTAACTTTGTACACTCAAACTTTTTGAGGTTGCAACCATTAATCAGCTAGATAACAAATATAACGATTTGAAGTGTTTCTAGGTAACTCTTACATGAAAATATTGCAATGTGAACTCTCAGTAAAAACGTTAATATTGTCTCAAGAAAATATTTTCTCTTTTTTGTATGCAAGGAATTTGTTGCAGAAAAGTTTCACTCAATTGTTGTGCTTTTTGTTATTGCTCACACTTCTTTATATAGAGAAATATGACGCAATTAGGGTTTCTAACTATTGTAGGAACGTTTGCACAATTTTCCTATGAAGTGTAAGAATCGAAAAATTAGTTAGATGTCTTAAATCCCCATGTTAATTCTACTTTGCTGCACTAGCTTCTTCATCCCTCTATGCATCTCGCTGAGCCTGGACCGTAACTTGTTGGGCCATTGCAACGGCCATTGCATTCATGGCTTGGATCGCTTCAATCATGTCATTTATTCCTTGGGGGACTGATCGATTTGTGCAACAAGCCATAACACATCCTAAAATTATCTAATTAGGAAAATATTATGACATAATTTTAACTTTAGGGTTGTACGAAAGTATTTTATTGAACACTATATAGTACATTCGAGTTATACAACAAGTCATGCTTTGGAGGTGTTCACAGGAAAGAGGGTGGGTCAATGGACCACTTAATAACCAAGTCTTTCCTTAGCCAGAATCCCTATAATACAACTTTTTATGTATTATCCTTCCCTTCGATTTTGGGGATCATACAATTATACATAATTTAGGATTTAGAACATTGTCTTAATTACAGATATTTAGATCACATGATGAAAACTCAACAATTACTTTGTGATTTAGATTGACATAATTTTAAATCCTGGTAATAAACTCATAATTCACAATATCATACGGCCATAAATAATTAATGCTTGATTAAATTAAAATTATTTCTAATCCTAGGATCAAGAATTTAAGACATATTTTTCATCATAATTTTTCAAAAAAGTTAGTCAATTAAATTCACATAATTGAAATTTAAGTCATTCATGACGTAACACCCCAAATTTTATAATAAATTATTTTTTTTAATTAAATATTATTGTAGGTAAATAATTTGATGTTATATTTATTTCAAATATACTCTAACAATGATAGTATTTTAATGTGAGTATTTGAAAATTATAAGTATAATTATAGTGATTATTTTGAATATAAGAATCTTAATTATTAATGTATTTTAATAAAAAGATTAATTACTTTATTTTATAAAATATTACGTTTGAAATATTAGTAATATTTTAGAAATTAAATTGTGTTTAAAAATAAAAAAAATAAAAAAATGAGAAAGATGTGTTTATTGATTAGGCCTCAATACAAGAGTAAAATTTAATTAATTAATTAATAGTAATAATAATATTAAAGAAAAAAGAATGTATTAAAACAAATACACAGAATGCGTTTCCTCCTTCTTCTTCTTCGTGTAAGCACCGCCACAACCGTTCCCTTCTTTTTCTTTTTCGTCATCCACGATCATTACGGTGGATGCCTTACAAAACTGAGACGACATTCGTGATCATTGTGACATCCTCTTTCATTCTCAACTTGAATCGCAAGTTGAAACGTCTTATTTCTCTTTGTCAAAAATCAAACCTCCACCTTTCGTTTGTTGCGTGTTGTCGACATCTCATGGTTGCTGGAAATCATTATGGTCATTATATCTTGTGAAAGCGTCAAATTGAGGTATAGGGGTGAGAGTGAGTTCGAATGCATGAGTATAAATTAAGTGAGATGAACAGGAATACCGTATTTCCCACCATTCATTCGGAGCTCACTACGTATGGCAGAAACCCTTTGAGTAATAATTGACTAATAAGCAAACTTGAATTTTGTGCGGTTAAAATATGATTTAGAAACTTTTATAGGTTGTTGTTTGATTTGAATTTTTGAAGATCGCGTGATAGTTGAATAATTGTAGAATTGTGTATTTGATGCATTATGTCCTTTGTTTATATCTATCCTTGATATTGAAATATGATATAAAATGTGATGAATTGTGTTTATTTGCCTTGCAATTGATGTGGTGTGTGTGAATGACCTAATATTATTATTATTAAATGTGAGTGAAGACTCTTTTTTTTTTTTTGAGATGACGTATTATGATGATAAATTCTAAATGTAATTTATGACTATAGAAATCTACAATGATGATGTGTACTCCTTGACTTGTGATATTACCATCTTGATGAATATCATGAAATGCATATTGTGTTTAATTGAATAGTGACGAATTCGACCTGTGCCAATGATGGTTCTCTTAATGGAGTAAGTAACCTAGGACAACGAGGGGAGAAAGTAGTTGTTGATCATTTTTCAAGTGGAGATTTGTAACACCCCGATTTTTAACAACGCGAGTGTATTTTTTTTTCAAAAAAAATAAAAAAATAGAGAAATAAAAAAAGAAATACTTTTGGATAAATATTTAAGTCGTAACACAACGACAAATAAGTCAACATAACTTACAAGCAGCATAATATTGTTTGAAATACAAATCCAAAGTATTTACACATCAAAAAGTGGTAAATGGACCCCATCATAATAAAATGTCAAGCTGATAATATTGGTATAGGTACAGTCTTCCAAATTAAAATAAACACCACCCAAAAAGAAAGACATCTAGTCCCTATATGTCAACCTAATCTGATCATTCTACAAAAAAATTATACATCCTGGATGATCTTCACACGCCACGCAAGATCTTCCTGACACAGCTCCAGTCAGGTGTGTCCAACTACATTCCCATCCACAGGGTACTAACCTGTAGGGTGGTCCCGGTTCTCATTTGAGGGCAAAGCCCAGATTTCCACAATAGTTGTAAAGGGTCACCAACCAAAATTAACAATTAACACATAACATTTAAGTTTTTAAATGCACAAAATAATCTTTCAACTTAGCATGCACCTTAAAAGGGTTTCCATATGCCAAACATGCATAAACAAAGTTGAAAAATGAAGTTTTTAACAAAACTGCACTGTTGTATTCGAATAAAGCGTCTTTGTATTTGAATACAAGGCTGTTTCAGCAGTCAACAACAAAAACAACATGTCTGTATTCGAATATAACCTTCTGTATTCGACTACACAGTAAGTCAGTGGCAAAAACAACATGTCTGTATTCAAATATAACCTTTTGTATTCGAATACAACCTTCTGTATTCGAATATACATCAGACAGCAGTAGAACAATAGCAAAATTCAACAAAATTCAGATTTTTAAAGGGTTTCGAAATCAATCAACATTTACACACAAATTCAAACAATCACAATTAGCAATTATAGCGCAATCACCACGACAACTTGATTTTTGAAATGGTTTTACAATCAATCACACTTACACACAATTCCAAAACATTCACACTTAACAATTATAGCACAATCACCACGACAACTTGAGTTTCGAAATTGCTTTACAATCAATCATAATCTTGAATCTAACACGACTTGCGTGCCATTTTTAATACCCATTTAACTCTAACAATTCGGACGACAAATCACTAAGTAAATGCAGATATTAAAAGATTCTCCATTTTTAATACCCATTTAACTCTAATAATTCGGACGATAATCATTAAGTAAATGCAGATATTAAAAGATTCCCCATTTTTAATACCCGTTTAACTCTAAAGATTTTCAAATTCCACACAGAACATACTCAGACATATTCTCAAATTCAATCCACAATTCACACTAAATCACATCAATTCATTTTTCCACAGAATCCACACAAACACATCTCAAAAATTTTAAGTATTAGTTATGAACACGTCAAACACGATAACCACAAATCATCACAACCCACCACTCAAACATATAAAATTTCATTTCCTCAAAACCACACATAAATGAGTTCAATTCATTTTCCACAAAACACTCATCAATATCACCAAAAATTTCACCCATAAAAGCATTAAATTCATTTTCCCCAAATCTACACTTCAAACCCAATAAATCTATTCTCCACACATAAGTCCCTAAATGCAAACAAAAAGTTTGGAAGGTGCCCTTACCTTAACGATAGCTCTAACACGCAATTACAATACCGTAATTAATTCCGGTAAAATCTCTGCTCACGACATGGCTTCCAAAGTTATTTCACTAGCACCGTAGCATGGAGGTTAGCAACTTTCCCTTCTATCTCTTCGCGAAACGAAGTTTAGATCTAGAAGAAATGTGGAGGTTTGTGATTGACGGTTTTGAAAACCCCTAACACCGTTTTTCTTCGCTTTCGAATCGGAGAAGAAGAAGGAAGCTTGGAACCTGTTCTTTCTCACCCACTAAGCCTTGGGTTTCTTTTTTTGAATCCAAAGAAAGAAAAAGCAAGGAGAAGCAAGAAGGAAGAAAAGGGCGAACTCGCAAGGCAGAGAGGGAAATGCTTCTATTTTTCTCTGTTTCCTTTCCTCTTGTTTACATATATAACTGATAAATGTATATATATATATATATTACACTTAAAATCAAACTCAAACAATATCTAACAACGCTTACACACATCACCATATATTTTGATAAAAATATATACTCTCGTCGCAACTCAATTGACAGATAAAGTTTTCTGCAACTAGAGATATTTTTAACAAAATTGTCCGGTATTAAATTCTTCGTAACGCAAATAAATTATTCTCTGACAAATAATTTTAATCCAATTTCCAAAAGTATATTTTTAGCATTTAACTCACTAAATACCAAAAACTAGGCTAAAAGCCTAAGAACTTCAACACCAAATACCCTAAAATTGTATAATTTAGGATTTAAAAATCAAGGGTCTTACATTACTACCCCGCTAAAATTAGTTTCGTCCTCAAATCTTAAAGTACGAGTAACAATCCACACTAGGTTTGTACTCAAATTCAACATACAAGTAACAACTTGTTTCACCCGGCCTACTCGAAGAAAGTGTTGTCTACCCGTTTTCATAGGATGCTTAATAACTCTACAAACATCCATAGTCGGTAAGGTTTGTCCGTTCCATTCAACATGATTTTGTCTACAATCAACAAGAGATTAAGGATGATCAGTCCCTCAATTTGTCAATAAATAGCCAACAACCATGATGGTGGCTTAGACTATCTTAACCAAACTGTAATAGCGCTCCTTGCGACTTATACTTGAGGTTATCCTAATGTATAAGTAGTCAACAATCTTCTCAAAGTCCACTGAGTTTCCCTTATTTTCCTATAACTTTGATCCTATCGACGAAGTACAATTTCCCATAGTTATCTCACATAGCCTCATTTGCATCCACTTGGTACAAATCATCCATATGGTACCAAATCGAAACACTAAGTATGACACCAACACGCTGAGCATAAAACAATCACTATAGTCGAGGACTCCTAAATTTCTCCATTGTCCATAAATCCTCGCTTTTTATTTAGTCTTACAACTACACCAAACCGTAGTGTTCTTATCAGTATGTTATTCCAATTATAACTTTAATAATTCTATCCCCACATCTGCTTGGTGATCCAAGCTTCCTCAAATATTTTCGAAATCATGCCAAAGACTATACTACTTAAGACACACAACCTTCTTTTCAGTTTAGTACTTTATTTCAAGAGTCACATTTCCAACAAAATCCAACTTGAATTTAATTCACATATCAAGGTCTACATTTGTCTCATGCCTAACACCTCAAATTCACGCTTCACTAGAAAATTTCTTACATACTTCGTAATTATGCACAAACTCGAAAATAATTCTCCTACATCTACTGCCAACATTCATTCTGATACTTCTCAATTTCACTGCATCCTTTATTTGCAACTTGATGATTATCCTTTCATTATGACAGGTCAAACGCATTGTATTCACTCCATCACTTTTCCATTTATTCAAACCTTAAATTTCTACCTCGAACCTTGATACATCTTCATTATAGTGATTCCAATAAATCAAGGCTTACTTATTCCCACCAAACTTTTCCATTTCATGTTCAATTGTTTCCTATCAAACAAACATTTAACTCCTTTGATTGACGAACACAATAACAACCCCCATGACATGCACTCAAGTAATGCCTTTATATCATTGGCATACCTTTATAATAATAATGTCTGAATTATAGGTGAGATAATTCCTTTCCTGAATCTTTAATTGTCATAAGCTACATCTCTATGTGTTGCTCCAACAAATTTCTTGGCACATTTTCCAATATTTAGTTCACTCGCTGGATTCTTATTCCTTCTCAACCTTCAACGAGATACAAACCGAAAAAATCCTAACAATCGAACGTCCTAAAGAATTATTTCTCAAATGTTCCCTATAAGCATTTCCTAAGAAATAATTATCTATAACTTCATCCTCATAAATTTTGCAATAAAATATCTCAAAGACCCACAGAGCTTTCATTGTTCATCTAGTCATTAAAACACTCATTTTAAATCTCAACGCTTGATTTCCCAAGACCAACAACTAAATCATAAATAATTTGTTACATCTCTTCTTTTTCACTTTCTATCATTTAATAGGATTCTAAAATTTGATCCTCAAAATCTTCAAACACTTCCATCCTTAACATGAATTATTTTTCACTTGCCTGCCTCAACTCCTTCGATTATGAAAGTTTTAAGCATTACTTGGTCCTCCATCCAACCTTGTGGATTTTAAATCATCAACTAAAAAAAATCAACCATCTTAGGGTCCCAAATCAAATCTCAAATAATCCTTCCGACCTATCAAAATATTAACATCCTCTTAGTAATTTCCATCCTTTAATAGACTCTCAAAACTTATATTACTGCAATCTCGAAGTATTCTTGTAAGACCCTTAATTTTAAATCCTAAATTATACAATTTTAGGGTATTTTGTGTGGAATTTCTTAGGCTGTTAGCCCAGTTTTTGGTATTGAGTGAGTTAAATGCTAAAAATATATTTTTGGAAATTGGATTAAAAATTTTTGTCGGAGAATAATTTAAGTACGTTACAAAGAATTTGATACCAGACAATTTGGTTAAAAATATCTCAGGTTGCTGAAAATTGTACCTATCAATTGAGTTGCGACGATAGTAGGATATTTTTAACAAAAGTGGTTTGGAGAGGTTATGGGTGAAATGGTAATTTTAATAAATATCTAGATATTTGTTAAGTTATAATTAATATATATATATATATATATATATGGTTGGAGGGAAATAGGAGGAAAGGAAAAAGAAAGGAAAATGAAAAAGAAAGGAAAAAGGAAAAAAGAAAGAAAAGGAAACAAGAAAAAAAACACGTCCGTCTTCTTCCACCCCCTGCCTCGCGAAGCTTTCTTCTTCTTCCTTCTTCCATTCTCATTTTCGTTGCTTTGTTTTTCTTCAAAAGAGAAACCCATGGCTTGGGGTGAGAAGACAAGGGTTTCTCAACTTCTTCCTTCTTCTCGGATTCAAAAACGATGTTAGGGATTTTAAAACCGTCAAACACAAACCTCCCCGTATCAACTAGATCTAAGCTTCCTTTCGCAAAGAGATAAAAGGAAAAGTTGCTCACTACCATGCTACGGTGCTAGGGAACCAACTTTGGAAGCGGCGTTGCGAGGGGAAGATTTTATCGAATTTACCCGCGGCACCGTAATCGCACATTAAAGCTAACGTGAAGGTAAGGGCTCCTTCCAAACTTTTAGATTGCATTTAGGGCCTTACCTGTGGTTGTGTGGAAAGGAATTTTATTAGGGTTGGAGTTGATTTGGAGAAAATGAATTTAACCCATTTATGTATGTTTTTGAGTAAATGAAATTTGTTGTGTTTGAGTGGTATGTTGTGATGATTTGTGTTCATCGTATTTGTCGTGTTCATGATTAATGCTTGTGAGATTTGATATGTTTATGATTGGATTTTGTGGAGAAATGAATTGATGTGTTTTGGATTGAATTGGATAATATGTGTGAGTTTGTTTTGTGTGAAATTTTAAAACCATTAGATTTAAACGATAATTAAGAATGGGGAATCTCTTAATGTCTCGTTTACTTAATGTGTGTTGTGAAAATTGTTTAAGTTAGATGAGCATTAAGAATGGGGAATCTCTTAATGTGTTGCTTACTTAATGTTTGTCTTGCTTACTTAATGTTTGTTGTCGAGTCAAGGTGATGCTATGTGATTTGTTGGTTCATCTTGTTTGTGTTGGGATTGTCGAGTCAAGGTGATGCCATGTGATTCGTTGGTTCATCTTGTCCGTGTTGGGATTGTCGAGTCAAGGTGATGCCATATGATTTGTTGGTTCATCTTGTCTGTGTTGGGATTGTCGAGTCAAGGTGATGCCATGTGATTTATTGGTTCATCTTGTCCGTGTTGGGATTGTCGAGTCAAGGTGATGCCATGTGATTTGTTGGTTCATCTTGTCTGTGTTGGGATTGTCGAGTCAAGGTGATGCCATGTGATTT